>JAODAL010002291.1:0-200517 GCA_025379985.1 Phyllomedusa bahiana | reverse complement strand
ACCATTTGGGTCCCGGGGGAACAAATTAGCATCCCCCGGAGGCATGCTGACCCATACCCAGTGCCTTGACATGTAGATAGAAATTGTCCCGAAAAACAAAGATATTATGGGTTAAGATGTATTTCAATAGTTCCAAGATTAGTTGACATGGGATCTACATCCAGACCGCTCCTCTGCAGAAAAAAATTCAACAGCCATCAAGCCATCGGAGTCCCGGGATGTTGGTATATAGTGACTCTACGTCAGCCGTCACCAAATATACCGCTGATCGACATTGATCCCATCAATCCGCCTGAGTACATCCGTTGTGTCACGGACATAAGATGGTAAAAGTTCCACCAAAGGTTTTAGATAGTAATCTATAAATTTACAGGCCGGGTCAGATATCCCCCCGATGCCGGACACAATCGGACGTCCAGGCGGATTGACAGGATCTTTGTGCACCTTCGGAAGGAGGTACAGTGTTGGAATTTTTGGACATCGTACAAATAACAAATCATATACCTTTTTAGTTATTGTACCCTTATCATATGCCCTCTGTAAGATCATTTGGTTAAAAGCCACTACGTGGTAGCCAATGTATGAATCCTTTTTAGCACTCGTGGTCCTAAAAGTTGGGTTTTCCCGTGCGTAAATCGTTGCTGCTGCAACAATTCCACCTTTCTGATACATTTACAAATTCAGATGGGTTCGTGCCTTTCAGATTAATCATTTTACTTACATGCAGCACAAAACGAGCTCTACATGGCTCAATGCCCATGTAATAAATCGTACATTGGAATGTAATACGCGACACTGAAAGTTCGCCCGTGCGAACATGTTGGGGCGATATTACAGCACCAAATGCTGTGATGATTTTTCCCAAATGAAGTCCCTTCCTCGACACTTCCTAAAATATCATGGATGTGACCCAAAAACGCTCAAGATTTTTGGCTTTGATGTTGTACATCTGGGAATTAGAGGAGGAAATATCATGAGGGTACTTGAACAGAGAGAAACAAAATGGATTTCGACACTAAATACCATGGCACCGGGAGGCCTTAATGAGAAATTAAATTTTGCCCCCTTTCTCTAAATATATGATTTAGGTATGATTTCTTTATCTATGTCCTCCACCCTTGGTTCCTCCTCTCCTTTCCATTTGCTTTCCATCCTTCCTATTATGTACTTCCTTATTCTCATATTATTTTTCTCAATTGTTATTCTATTATTCATTTTTTGTTATTTCATTATTTGAATCTCTCCTTATGTACTCTCTCCTTTTTTATAATTGTTTTTATTCACCTTCACTAAAAAAAATTTTTTGCATCCTTGTTTGTTTTCATGTGGATTCATGGTACCTTGCCTCTCACCAATATGTGCACCATCAGAGCTTGACATCTATATCTGCGATACAGACTTCATGATGTACATCCTGATCGCCGTTCTTTAACTTGGACTATAATGCATGTATACATGTCTTACCTATGTCTTAATGATATGTGATATTTATTACTCTTATGCCCTGATTGATTCTTATGTACATATTGGATTTGATTATGTTACGATACCTGGTCGTTCCGATCAGGTACTAGCGCCATGTGTTAGTGGATTCTCCACAAAGTGAATGCGATTCCTAAGGGACGAAGTGCGCATGACAGGCGTGGACGGTCCTGTCATCCGCCCCGCTCCGGCGACCTCAACGTGTTGTGCGCATGTGCGGAAGTGGCCCTTCCGCGCATGCGCTGTGGCACGGGACTGCCGGAAGTGGGGCAGTGGTGCGGCCGTCTTCGTACGCCGCGCATGCGCCGCAGCCGTCCCTCCTGATTAGGTCTTGTTTAGCTATGTATTTAAGAGAGGATGGATCCACTTACTATATCCCCCTGAGGAAGCGTTATTTACACGCGAAACGCGCGTTGGGGTACGGGAGGACAACAGCCCACCTGGGTAAGATCAGACACGACACCTTCATTCCACTTATTTGGACACAGATTGCAGTACATTACCTATGCTACCAATACTTAATAGGATGTACTTACTAGCTGAAATTACTTACATTCCATGTGTGGTTTGTATCATGTCAGTTTTACTCGATAATAAATTTAATATTATCATAATTACATATAGACCACTTCCCCTTGGTGTGTGTTTTTTGTGCCTCTCCGTTTATTCATTTGGTTTGTACGTACACACCGCATACCTCTTTTGCACTTGGATTTTTAGAATTGTTATAATAATAAAAATTGTGACTTTTATCCCATTACTCTTCGAATTTTGTTTGTGGTATTGTTTGTTATGCAATTGTTATATAGAGTGGTTAAATATGATTTCTAGCAATACAACCATTGTAGCCTCAATGTAATACTAAATAACGCGGTTTGTGTATTTTGGAATATAAGTAATAATTGGTTTTCTGGTTTTTTTCCACAGTCTCCAACCCTGTCTCCTTTGAGAAACACAAATGGAATTTTTAAGGTCCCGAGACATGTCCCACTGGACCGATACAATTAAAACGCAGTGTTCGGATGAGGAAAATCCAAACTTGGTTTTAAATGAGGAGAGTCAGATTGTAAGGAATGTAAGAAAATAAATGGAGGAGTTTTGCATCAGAAAAGGTTAAAGGTGTGGTGGAACAGTGCAATTCCTTGGAAAAATATGTCCTCCAAAGGCCTTATACCCATAGGGTTAAGATTAAAGTCCTTCCATTCCAGTCCCCGTTGAGGACGATAAGTTTTAAAAAAATAAATGGGAAGATCTAGCTAATATAGTGTTTCAATTGGATTCATGGAACTACTGAATCCAACAAAATTACAACATCACTACTAATATAGAGATCGAGAATTGTCACAGAACAAATATTACAGAAATACCTTAACAACATTGTCCAACTTTAGAGCAATTTATAACTGAATTGGACAAAGCCTATAGTAAGTGGGAGAAAGATAATTTGTGACAATGAAACCCAAAAAACTACAGCGTGAATCACAATGAACCATGCCAAATGGAAGAATTGTAACATAGTGTGAGGGAGGTATGGCGATAGAATCCTCCGATCCGTTCACGATCTGGGTCGAGATCCCTCGATCCATTCCACAGGATAGTGCCCTGCGCTCAGATTATGCATTGGGGGAGTGCGATATAGCCAATGGAGCCAACAACTCACAGCAGCAAAAAAAGCAGTGAATATGGGCTTAGGACGTGCGCAAAGCTCACGCACTCCTCTCACGAGAATGCCAAGTGCCTCTACTAGGAAGTACGAGAAACTAAGGTTCTAATTAACCTATCATCCAATTGTTGCTTCCCTCCAGCACAGGAATGGAGTTATGGGTCTGGAGCTGTCCTTTTTCACCTACATAAATCCGATTTCACTTTTTCAACAGCCTCTTGATAAGACTACACCTCTTTGCACTAGAAAATTGGTCCTCAAAAAATTAACATACCAGTAAGGCCCCCATTGAGGCACTGACCCTACCCCGAAGATGAAGAGGACTGCCATCCTGGCTTTTGGAGGAGCTTCCTATCGAACAGAGGTGAGTCTAGTTGGCGACTTCCCCAGCGCAATTATGCTCTAGAACATCACACGAATTTCACCCAGTCCCTGTGTTTCAGTTATTGAAATCTTGTGAAAATCAAGTAGCCTCGGAAATGAAAAAGCTCTTCTGAAGGAGGACAGGGAGTAGATAATCTTATCAAGGCACAGAGAAATGCTTTTAGAACAACTTCAGTCTAATGGAAGGATGTAGGTCTATTTAAACCAGCGAACAAGGCGGTGGGAATGTGGGTGGGTTTGGCCGGTGGGTGAGCTACTGAGAAGGAGGCAATCCGCCACTACGTGATAACAAACAAAAAAAAAATCTCATACAACCCTCTAATAAAAAGCTTTCTGGCGGAAATTTGGAAAATGATACTTACAGAGGGATAATGATACATGGGTAACAATTAACTAAAAAACAGGTATTTGATTTCATTGTACGATTCCACAAAATTCCCAACACTGTACCCTCCCTCCCGGTGGTGCACACAGACCTGCAATCCGCCTGGACGTCCGATTTAGTGTTCCCCCGGCAATCGGGGGGGGAATATCTGACCCGCCTTGTAAATTTACAGATTACTATCTAAAACCTTTGGTGGAACTTCTACATCATATGGTTCCGTGACACAACGGATTTGATACTCAGGCGCCGGATTGATTTGGGATCAATGTCGGAATTCAGGGGTATATATTGCGGTGACGGCTGACGAGAGTCACTATATACCAACATCCGGCCAAAACTCGATGGCCTTGAATGGCTGTTTGAATATTTTTTTCTGCCAGAGAGAAGGTGCCCAGAAGAAATCTTTAAAGACATCAACACAGGAAGAAAAAACAGAATAGCAATAAAAATAAAAGCATTTAGAACACCTAAAAAGAAATAACCAATATTGTAAATAGAAAGTAAGTAAATTTAAGCAAAAAAAACAAGAAAAAACTACGATCCGCGCCCATTCCGAACAACCACCTCCCCTCATCATCGACTAAGAAAAGGAGAATTATGTAGACCTAAGCCAACTAACTCCGACACTAAATGAAAAATACATCTTAACCCATAAAAATTCATCTTTGTATTTTTTTTTCTGGGAACAAATACTAATCACCAGAGGTTCTTCCAAGGCACTGCCCATGGGGTGCAGCATGCGCTCCGGGGTATGCCTAAATTGGTTTCTTGGTGACACTGGACACGCGGAGTAATCTTCCAGCGAATGAATGTGACAGCGATGGCTGATCCTGTTCAAAGCGGCTTCGTAACATCGATGGAGTGACTAATTTTTTATGGCACGGCACAATGTCCCCAGCTTAACCGATTTATATGAACATATCTTAAATGATAAAAGTGAAATATAGATACAGATTAAAAACATTTAGGGGGCATGAAAAATAAAAACATATTGATTTTCTTTGACATTGCCCATTCAAATTTGATAGCCACAATACGATACAGACGGATGTTATATCGTAAGAGTCACTCCGTCAATTCATATTTACATGCACACATCATTTCAAATCCTGCGACTACAAAGCAATCCCGACGGATCAATTTTACGCAATGCCCGCATCTGCTCCCTCTTGAACTCAACCTTCTGAAGCTCAGCTGTTCAGATTTTAAAAACATCGCTTTAGGGAGCGGGTTAATAGCAATCGTAAAACTAACAAGCAATTTTCGTGCTAGAAGGACCCCCAAGGGAACAAATAAATTACAATCCAATACCAGAACGAGACCGATTCAATGTAACTATGTCATTACAACTCTATAACCAACCAATGTCCAAATTAACGAAAAATGACTAAACTAAACATTGGATGTAATTAAGAACTGACCCCATAACTGCGGCCCAAAAAATTTCTCTGAAATACCCTTTGATGAAACGGCCCGGAGGGCTTTTCCTGAAACTTTAAGTGAATCATTTTGTTAAAAGCCCCTACTGGTCGGCCAATGTTAATCTTTTTAAAACGTACCCTTGGCGTCCCTACAAACGTGGGTTTCTTCTGCCCGTGCGGGTTAAATGCTTTGCGCGTGCAGAGACAACCCTGGTTTTCGTTCAGAATACATTTAAAAATGCAGATGGTTCGCGTGGCCCCTTTCCCAGATTACATCATTTATACAATGCAGCCAAAACCGTGCTCTCAACATGGCTCAATGCCATCTGTAAAAATCGTAACATAGGAATAACATCACGCCGAACCTTGAAAGTTTCGCGTCGCGAACATGTTCCGCGATATTACAGCAGCCAAACGCTGTGAATGAATTCTTGCTCCCAAATGAAGACCCTTCCTCGACACTCCTAAAATATCAGGTTATGAACCAAAAACGCTAAAGAATTTATTTTGGCTTTTGTATTGTTGGTACACCTGCGAAATAGCAGGCATAACAATATCATAGGGTACTTACAACAGAGAGAAAACAAAAATGTATGGGGGGATTTCCGACAGTAAATAACCATGGCAACCCCGCGGAGGTCTTAAAGGAGAAATTAATTTATGCCCCCCTTTCTCTAATAAATGATATAGGCCACGATTTTTCTTTATGAATGTCCTCCACCCTTGGTTCCCCCTCACTCCTTTCTCCTTTTCATCTCTCCAATAATGTACTTTCTTATTCTATATTATTTTTCCTTTAATGTTATTCTATTATTCCATTTTTTTTGATTTTATTTCATTATTTGAACCCGTCCCTTTAAAATGTAACTCTCCATCCTTTTTTACTTTATAATTGATTTTTTTATTCACCTTCACTAACATTAATTTTTTCGAGCATCCTTGTTTGTTTTCATGTGGATTCATGGTACCCTTGCCTCCTCACCAATAACGTCAACCATCAGAGCTTGAGAACTATATTCTCGATACAAGACTTCACGATGTAACATCCGACGCCGTCATCCTTTAACTTCTGGACTAGATAATTGCATGTATACAAAGTCTTACCTATTCACTTAAATGATATTGATATTTATATACTCTTATGCCCCTGAGTTGATTCCTTATGTACATATTGATTTGAATTATGTTTACGATACCAAGGTCGATCCTGATCCAGGTTTCGCGCCATGGGTTTGTAGGATTCCACTCCCTCCCTGTGAAATCGATTTTCCTACGGGAGTAGTGGCGTCAGAGACCCGGCTGTGGCCGTCCCCCCCCTGTCCATCCGCCCCCTCCGCGACCTCAACGTGTTTGTCGCAATATGGCGGAAGATGGACCATTTCCGCGCATGCGCTGTTGGCACGGGGACCTGCCGGAAGTGGGGCTAAGTGGTGGCACGCCGTCTTTCGACTCCGCGCATAGCCGCCGTATCCGTCCCCCTCTGATTAGAGTCTTGTATACACATGTATACTTAAGAGAGGATGGATCCACTTTGCCTATAACCCCCTAGGAGAATCGTAGTATACAACGAGAAACCGCCGCGTGGGTAAACCGGGAGGAACAACAGCCCCCACCCTGGTAAGGATCAGAACAAACCGGCACCTTTTCCACGCTTAACTTTTGGGAACTAGATGAAGTTTTTTTCATTACTATGCCTACCACCATCACATTTTAAATGAGGTACTCACTAGTGTAGTAAACCATTGAAGCTGGAGTATTTGATTCATGGTTCAGTTTACCGATTAATATATTTAATATATAATCATATTACATATAACCACATTCCCCCTTGGTGTTTGTTTTATTTTGTGGCTCTTCCCGTTTTTCCTTTGGAATTGCTACTTTCACACCACAATAAACTCTTTTGCACTGGATTTTCTATTTAGAAATTGTTTCTATAAATAAAATTTGTTGACTTTTATATTCCCAATACTCTCGATTTGTTTTTGTTTGTTATCCATATCAGTTATGTATTAAAGAGACATAATCAAATACACCTATGTAATCAGTAAGGTCTGGGATAAAAGGTGAAAACAAATACTGTGCTGATACAACGCTGCGAGATCGCCACACGGCCCTCGTCCCCTAAAGCCCGAGGGAGAGAAATAGAGGACAAATTCACCCCAACTCTGACGATTATGCAGTGTTTTACCAAAGAATAGCTTTCATGTCCTGTGAATGGCAGATGTAAAGCGTTCCTACCATAACTTGCCCAGCCCCGGTGTGAGTTACATTTTCAATTGTAAATATATACAGATTTCTGTTATCTTTTGTCACCACTAGGGGGAAGGTGATCTGTATACAGCGTCTATTAACCTGAACAGGAGTTATAACACTGGGTCCCAGTGGTACTAAAATGAAGTCAAGACTTACACAAGCTTATATGTAAGTGGGTGGGACCACCCTCTGCGGACAGTGGAGTCTATTATTTGTTTATTAGGTATAATGGGTAAAGTGTATAAAGGTCTCTAAGGAGTTAACATGAGTAGGCATTTTAGTTTGGATAGAGGGAGAAAGCATGGCCTGGCCTCCAGCCAACAAGTGTGAGGTGAGGGGCTGTAGGTCACAGTTAAAAGCATGTGCTGCAGTGAGAAAGGGAGTGAAATTTTGTTAGAGAAAGAGTGTTAGGGTATGTTCATACGACATACGTCTTCGTTAGCGCTGTTGAAAGTACACACTTGCAAGCGCGTACTTTCAACTCGCAATGGCCTGAGGCAGCTTTCTGCCTCCTGTACTGTATTTATCGGCACGGTAAGCGCCTGAAAGAAGTGACAGGTCAGGTCACTTCTTTTTATGCGCGTACATTACATGCCGAGAAATACGATTGTAAAATCGACAATGATTTTAAACAGAACTCCATGAGTGCTAGGTTTGTAAATGATTTTACCATATTTGCAGGACATACTTCAGCATAAGTGCGCGCCAAAGTACGCCCTGAAAATATGCCTTAAAATCTTACCCTTATATTTCACTGGTTCTAGTTGTCAGAGGGTCACTTGGCCACAAGCCGGCTGTGGTCCAAGAACAGGCTGTCATATTCTGCTTGTGAGAATACTCACAGAGAAAGAGGAAAGGAGTAATATCTGGGAGAAAGGAGGACAAATTCCAGCACAGTGAATCGTACAGGACAGAAAGAGGAACTGTCCAAGGAACAAAATAAGAAAGAGTTAAGAGTTACAGAGAGGAATATGAAGATTTAGCTGACCTTTGAGGTATCTAGGCTAACTACATTGGGGCCTAGACCATACTGTCCCTAAAGGGCAACAGCTGGGGATAGGGAGAAAGTGAGCCCTTGTGCGTACCCGAGGGGTTAAAGTGTGTGCTTGACCTCTGAAAAAGTCAGGAGTAACATGCCCTGGGGTTGGAACTCTTCCACAAAGAATTAAATGCAACTGTGGGATTGAGAGTATTAAGCATAACTGCTTAGTTGTCACAGAGGGTGTGCTTAGGAGTGCGAAAGACCCAAGGCAAAATCGTTAACCTGTTCGCTGGAGTCTAGAGAGAGTGTGTCTGCTGAGGTGAAGAGAGAGGAATTGCCAGGAGAGCAATTGTACTGTTCTGAGTTTTACTATGCTTAAGTGAACTGTACTATGTAACACTGTGTAACTGTGAAGTGAAACGTGCTATAAGTTTGGTACCTTGAGTAAAGCCTGCAAATCCCAACCTGAGAAGTGTTGAATCTTCATTGTCGGTGTACTACATATCCAACAATCTCACCCTGGTAAGCCTGACCTCCATGTACACCTGCCACACCACACAGGGGTCACCTGCCAGGCCCCTGCTTGGTCCTGTACCTGCACACCTTACATATCTGCGATAGAACATGACTTTATTAGAAGGAATCTGTCAGGCTGATTTACTGCCTCAAATCACCACCACAGGACTTGACAATGTGTCTAAACATGCCTCAGATACCAGTCCTGCTCCTCCAGGCTTGGTTGACATTTCTCTCTGGTGGTGGTGATATCAGGAAGGGTAAGGCAGTCCAGTCTCTAGTCCTGCTCCTCCAGGCTTGACTGACATCTCTCCGGTGGTGGTGATATCAGGAAGAGTAAGGCAGTCCAGTCTCTAGTTCTGCTCCTCCAGGCTTGATGGATATCTCTTCAGCTACTCTGAGGTGGTGGTGATATCAGGAAGGATAAGGCAGTCCAGTCTCTAGTCCTGCTCCTCCAGACTTGACTGACATCTCTCTGGTGGTGGTGATATCAGGAAGAGTAAGGCAGTCCAGTCTCTAGTCCTGCTCCTCCAGGCTTGATTGACATCTCTCCGGTGGTGTCAGGAAGCGTAAGGCAGTCCAAAAACTTTGTTAGGCTGTGCACATCCAAGAACATCTTTTGAAAAACGTAAGCATAGGTGCACACTGGCAAGGCAATAACATACATCCATTACAAATATCAGTGGCACACTAAAAACTAAGTAAAACATCAAAGGTATATAGGTTTTCATATTTCCTTAGCAGTAATGCATTTTCAAAAAATTCCTATATACCTTTGATGTTTTACTTAGTTTTTAGTGTGCCACTGATATTTGTAATGGATGTATGTTATTGCCTTGCCAGTGTGCACCTATGCTTACGTTTTTCAAAAGATGTTCTTGGATGTACACAGCCTAACAAAGTTTTGTAGCCTATTTGAGGAATGGCAACCTCATTGGCTTGCTGCACTCCGCCTACCTCTTTTAAACCAGTGCAGGATAATTCAGTAGCAAGTTCTTATCACTCCTTGTGAAGTTGGAGTCTGAATAGGCTTCTAGTGAGGTAACATGTTAGTGTTAGGACTCACCTGTACTGGGATCCCCTTGACGCTATTGGGAGGTGAGCTTAAACATTTTTGATCAAAAACTGTGAACTAAGAGTCCCAGGTTTTCATATTTCCTTAGCAGTAATGCATTTTCAAAAATTCCTATATACCTTTGATGTTTTACTGAGTAAGGCAGTCCAGTCTCTAGTCCTGCTCCTCCAGGCTAGACTGACATCTCTCCGGTGGTGGTGATATCAGGAAGAGTAAGGCAGTCCAGACTCTAGTCCTGCTCCTCCAGGCTTGATGGACCTCTCTTCAGCTACTCTGAGGTGGTGATATCAGGAAGGGTAAGACAGTCCAGTCTCTAGTCCTGCTCCTCCAGGCTTGATGGTCATCTCTCCGGTGATGGTGGTGGTGATATCAAGAAGGGTAAGACATTCCAGTCTCTAGTCCTGCTCCTCCAGGCTTGATTGACATCTCTCCGGTGATGGTGGTGGTGATATCAGGAAGAGTAAGGAAGTCCAGTCTCTAGTCCTGCTCCTCCAGACTTGATTGACATCTCCCTTGCTGCTTTCTTTTACTCTTCCTGACATTATTATTTATTTTAGAGCGCCATTGATTCCAGGGTGCTGTACATCAGTCTAGTCTCCAGTCTTGCTTCTCCAGACTTGAGTGGCATCTTCCCTGGAAGTTTTCTGGGGATGATGATATCAAGAAGTGTAAGAGAGTCCATTCTCCAGTCCTGCTCCTCCAGTCTTGATTGATATCTTCCCTTGCTTGTCTCTGGTGGTGATGATATTGGGAATAGTAAACGCTCCAGTCTCTAGTCCTGTTCCTCCAGATTTGATTGACATCTTTCCTTGCTGCTCTCTGGTGGTGATGATAATGGGAAGAGTAAGACTGTCTGATTCCTGACTCTGCTCCTCCAGGCTTGATTGACATCTACCCAGCCACTCTCTTAAGATCATGATATGAAGATGAAGAGTCAAGCAGTCCAATGTCCAACCCTCCTTCTCTGGGTTTGACTGACATCCCCTGAGATGTTTGGAAACATCTGGTATTGTAGAAAGGAATGGTGGCTTTAGCCACAGTCAACACATCTCTTTAGGTAACAAAATTTAAGTTTGCTGTAACTAAACTGCCACCTGCTTCTACAGTGGCTCCTCAAAGCGTTGTCCTCATCTTGCACTTACTGATAGGATATGTCACGTATGGGTCGCACCACTGGGACATTCAGCTGTCTCGGATACAGGCCTCTGAAATTGTCGGCTCACGATAAAGAGCTGGTCAGACTTGTGCACTCTCCATTCTGTTCTATGAGAATTCTGAGTACAGGGGATCAGTGTGTACAGCTGCAGTCACAACTCCCATGGAACTTAATAGAGAGTCATGTGCAAGCGTGACCACCTCTCTATTGTTTGTCAGTTCCCTCCCCCATCTATCAGGCTTTGACGGCATATCCTATCCATGGTATCTATGGTGGGAACACCCCTTCAATGTGCTTGTCAAAGTTTGGGAAAACTTGGTGGCTTTCTTCCAGAACAGTGCCATGCTTGTCCATGGATATTTCTGCTCAGTTCTGTGGAAGTGAATGGGGCTGAGCTTCAAAACTAAATGTAACCTCCATAGAGGTGAGGAGCTCTTTCGGGAAGGAGACGGCTATGTTGTTCTGATCCTGGACAGCCCCCCTAACAGCCGTGCTCACAGAGCTCACAATGCATCAGTGGTGGGCATGTAAGTGACCGATGAGCCGTGAAATTACGCTGCCAGTCATGCGTGTGATTCTCTTGGGTTGCTAAGGGGCTGTTGAAGGGTTCTCAGCTGCTTTCAAAGACATAGTCTTGCTCTAAGACATTTCTATTGTTTTGGGCAGAAAACCCTGAGGCCAGTTGGAAGTCGATAGGGAAGTTTAAAGGGGTTGTCTCACTACGAAGCCCATAGTTTAAAATGAGAGGACTAAAAATCTAAGCATGTACTTCCTTGGTTACCATTAGCAAAGTGCTATAGATTAAGAGAACGGGCTGCTTTATTTGTGTTTAGCAACTGTGTTTGAGCCCAGGTCGGGTTACGCCCAGCTAAAGAATTACTGGCGGTCGGCTGAACGCTGTGCCCCGCCCAGGTCGCGGACTTATGTATAAGCAGCGGCATGCACGGACGAGAGAGAAAGAGAGAGAGAGATTTACCAACGTAAAACAGCAAACACGGCAGTCCCATGTAAGAGGTGCGTTCTTACATCGACAGCCGCACGTAAAACACAGCAGTCCCATGTAAGAGGTGCAGTCTTAAATTGGCAGATCCACGTAAATCTCATGTGCAGTACCACGTAAAAACCTTTGTGAGACAGATACGAGGTCTCACGTAAACCACTTGTGAGACAGATGTGCAGTCCCATGTAAACACAACACGTATAGTTTTGTTCTGCAGATCTTTAGAGGTCAGAGGCGTAATAATCTGCAGGATATATCACTGTGTGTGAGAAAGAGACGAGGGGAAAAAAAATCAACCATCTTTCCCTGTCCTGGGTTCTGAATGTCAAATTACACTTCGCTTTTCACTTCCAATGATTCCAATGACAGCTGAGAATCTCTCCCTTCCCCCAGCTCACACAGAATGAACGTGCAAGTGCACTCTGTGGGGCGTGTCTGCAGAAAGTGAAGATACGCCCTGCTGGGAGGAGACCTACGCCCCTCCATTTCACAAGCTCTGCATGGCAACCAGCAGAAAATATTGGCAACTGCTGTCACAAGACAACCTCTTTAAAGCACAAAAAAGTGCTTATGTATGAAAACTGTCTAGCAGTAAGACTGTCTTTGTTGCCCATAGCAACCAGAGCACACTTTTCATTTTATATAGTGCTATGGAAAAATAAAAGCTGAGCTCTGATTGTTGCTATGGGCAACAGAGACAGTC
Organism: Phyllomedusa bahiana; assembly: GCA_025379985.1. NCBI lineage: Eukaryota > Metazoa > Chordata > Amphibia > Anura > Hylidae > Phyllomedusa > Phyllomedusa bahiana. The sequence goes on along the minus strand of JAODAL010002291.1, from coordinate 187,494 downwards.
TTAGACCTGGACAGTTTTCATACATAAGGCCCCCAGTGGCTTTCTTTGTGTCGGTTTTCCTCACTGACTTGTCCTGTTGCCACCATTGCATTACTGCCAGCGCTCGGTGTCTCATGGCTCTGTAGACCAATCAAATGGGCCCCAAAGGTGACATGCTGGGCCCCACCAATCAGGTCCCTTTTTAAGGCTGCCCCCCGCCTGAACCCCCTATGTCACCCTCACATAACATGAAGAGAAAATGCTGCCAAAGACCCAAAGAACACCATCCCCCTGCAACATGGGGGTGGGAAAAATTAGTTTTTGGGGGTTTTTTCAGCGCAAATCCGGGCGCAGTACGGCTCCAATCGCGCCCCAAAATAACCCTGTGAACACGGGCCCATTTCTATACAGTCTAATTTTTGAAATTTTATATTAAATATGTTTATAGGCCCCCCAAAGGAGGAGGGATATAAGTCCCCTTTTTTATTGGTACCTGCCCCCGGTAGAAGTATTATTGCCCCCGTAGAAGTATATATTGCCCCTTAGGTAGAAGTCTATATTGCCGCCTTAGTAGATGTAAATATTGCCCCCACAGGAGAAGTATATATTGGCCCTTAAGTAGACAGTATATATAGCCCCCAGTATAGTAAATATTGCCCCAGGTAGAAGTAATATATTCGCCCCCAGGTAGATGTAATATTTGCTCCCCAGTAGAAGTATATATTTCCCCCCAGTAGATGTAAATATTGCCCCCAGATAGAAGTATAGATGTCCCCCAGAATAGAAGTATATAATTGCCCCCTTAATAGAATATATATTCCTATTGCCGCCATGAAGATGTAAATATTGCCCCCAGGTCATAATAAATAATGCCCCCAGGTAGATGTAAATATTGCCCCCCAGGTATAATGGTAAATATTGCCCCCAAGGTAGAAGTTATATATTGCCCCAGGTAAAGTATATATTGCCCCCCCAGGTAGATGTAAATATTGCTCCTTAGGTAGTAGTATATATCACACAGTTATACTGATCAGCTCCTATTTCAGATATACACTGGCTGACCCATGATTGAGCTGATCAGTATAACTGAGTCTTGTCAGCCCTGTGGGGTCATGGTATCCACAGAGCTGACCGTAACAGACATGTTAAATACATAGGGCCCCCACAAGACATGCATGTCATTTATACCAGCAGTTGACCCTTCTAACTATAAATACCTTGTAAGGCTGTAGGCTGCTCTGCGTGGGCTCTCACAGGCTGGACTCTGGAGGAGGAGCTGCCGCCCGAGTCTCCCAGGCTGGAGGAGGAGGAGTAGCTGACACCCGGGTCTCCCAGGCTGGAGTAGGAGGAGTAGCTGACACCCCGGGGTCCCTCCCAGGCTGAGGAGGAGGAGTAGCTGACACCCGAGAGGCTCGTGCAGGATGAGGAGGAGAGGAGCCTACACCCTGGTCTCGCAGGCTGGAGGAGGAGGAGGAGCTGACACCCTGGTCTCCCAGCCTGGAGAGGAGGAGGAAGCGACACCCACCTTACTCCCAGGCTGGCAGGAGGGATGATTAGGCTACACCCAGTGTCTCGCTGCTGGTAGGAGGAGGAGGAGAGAGCCTACACCCTGTCATCCCATGCTGTGAGGAGGAGGAGGAGCGACACCTGGTCTCCCAGGCTGGATGATGACCGACACCCTGGTCTCTCCAGGCTGGGATGAGGAGGAGGAGCCTACACCTCTGTTCTCCCAAGGCTGGAGGAGGAGGAGGATCCGATACCTCTGGTCTCCCAGGCTGGAGAAGAGGAGTAGCTTACACCCTGGTCTCATCGGTCTCCCAGGCTGGAGAAGGAGGAGTATCATACACCCGGGTCTCCCAGGCTGGAAGAAGGAGGAGTAGCCTGACACCCCCGGGGTCTCCCCAGGGCGGAGAAGGAGGAGTAGCTGACTACCTCCCGGGTCTCCTCCCAGCTGGAGAAGGAGGAGTACTGACACCCGGGTCTCACCAGGCTGGAGAAGGAGGAGTAGCTGACACCCGGGTCTCCCAGGCGGAAGAAGGAGGAGTAGCTGACACCCGGGTCTCCCAGGCTGGAGAGGAGGAGTAGCTGACACCCGGGGCTTGCAGGCTGGAGGAGGAGCCGACACCCAGGGTTTGCAGGCTGGAGGAGGAGGAGTAGCCTGAACACCCTGCCCTGGCTCCCAGGCTGGAGAGGAGAGTACTGATCACCCAGGGCTTCAGACGGAAGGAGAGAAGGAGCCGACACCCGGAAGGCTTGCAGGCTGGAGAGAGGAAGGATTAGCTGACACATCCGGGTCTGTTTGCAGGCTTGGAGGAGGAGCCGACACCCGGGCATCAGCTGGAGGAGGAGGATTAGCTGACGGACCCGGGTCTCCCAGGTCTGGAGGAGGAGGATAGGCAGACACCGCTGGTCCTCCCCAGTCTGGAGGAGGAGGAGTAGCTGACCCCCGGTCTCCCAGCTGGGAGGAGAGATAGCTGACACCCGGTCTCCAGGCAGGAGAGGAGGAGTAGCTGACACCCGGTCTCCCAGGCTGAGAGAGTAGTATCGGACACCTGCGGCTCTGCAGGCTGGAGGAGTAGTTAGGAGAGCCGACACCCTGGTCTCGCAGGCTGGAGGCAGGATGAGGAGGAGCCCTGACACCCCTGGTCACCCATTGCTGAGATGAGGAGGAGTAGCTATACTGAACACCCTGGTCTCCCCAGGCTGGAGAGGAGGAGTAGCTGACACCCGGGGCTCGCAGGCTGGAGGAGGAGGAGGAGCCGACACCCTGGTCTCACAGGCAGGAGGAGGAGCCGACACCCTGGTCTCCGCAGGCTGGAGTGGAGGAGTAGCCGACACCCCTGGTCTCACGATGCTGGAGAGGATGGATAACTTACACCCGGGTGCTCGGCAGGCTGGAGGAGGAGAGGAGGTAGGCCGACACCCTGGTACTCCCAGGCTGGATGAGGAAGGATCCATACCACTGGACTTCCCAGCTGGAGGGGGGAGGAGGAGCCGACACCCTGGTCTCCCAGGCTGGAGGAGGAGGAGGAGCCGACACCCTGGTCTCCCAGGCTGGAGGAGGAGGAGTAGCTGACACCCGGGGCTCGCAGGCTGGAGGAGGAGGAGTAGCTGACACCCGGGTCTCCCAGGCTGGAGAAGGAGGAGTAGCTGACACCCGGTCTCCCAGGCTGGAGAAGGAGGAGTAGCTGACACCCGGGTCTCCCAGGCTTAAGAAGGAGGATAGCTGACACCACCCCCCCGGGTCCTCCCAGGTCTTTGAGAGGAGGAGTAGCTGACACCCAGGGATTGCAGACTGGAGGAGGAGCAGACACCCAGTTTGCATGCTGGATGAGAGGAGTAGCTGACACCCTTCTCACCAGGCTGGAGAGGAGAGTAGCTACACCTCATGGTTGCATACTGGAGGATGATGTAGGAGCCGACACCCTGTTCTCCCAGGCTGGTGAGGAGGAGTAGCTGACACCCGGGGCTTGCAGGCTGGAGGAGGAGCCACAACCCGCTGGGGCTTGCAGGCGGAGGAGAAGGGAGAGTAGCTGACACCAGCGGTGTCTCCCAGGGCTGGAGGAGAGGAAGTAGTTTGACACCCTTTTCACCCAAGGCTGGAGGAGGATGAGTAGCTGACACCCTGGGATCTTCCGCAGGCTGGAGGATGAGGAGTAGTAATCATTACACCGGTTCTCCCAGGCTGGTGAGTAGGAGTAGCTAGACAAAACGGGTCTCCCTAGCTGGAGAGGAGGAGTACTGACACCCGGGGGCTCGCAGGCTGTAAGTTGAGGAGGAAGGAGCCTACACCCTGGTCTCCCAGTCTGGATGATGAGTAGTAGCTGACACCTGGTCTCCCAGCCTGGAGGAGTGAGGATAGCTGACACCGCTAGGTCTCCCAGGACCTGGAGAGGAGGAGTGAGCCAACACCTGGTCTCCCAGGCTGGAGGAGGATGAGGAGCTGACACCCTGGTCTCCCAGGCTGGAGGAGGAGGAGGAGCCAACACCCTGGTCTCCCAGGCTGGAGGATGAGTGTAGGTACGCCGATCACCCTGGTCTCCCAGCTGGAGAAGGAGGAGTTGCCGCCACCCTGGTCTCCCAGGCTGGAGAAGGAGGATAGCGACAGACCCCTGTTCTCTCTCCCCAGGCTGGAGAAGGAGAGTATCTGACACCCGGTCTCCCAGGCTGGAGAAGGAGGGAGGTAGCTTACACCAAACAGTGTCTCCAGCTGTGAGAATGATGAAGTACTGACACCCGGGTCTCCCAGGCTGTAGAAGGAGGAGTATCTGACACCATGGTCCCAGGCTGAGATATGATGAAGTAGCTGACACCCGGGGCGTGCAGGCCGGTGGAGGAGGCGACACCCAGGGTTTGCTGGCTGTAGGAGGAGGAGTAGCTGACACCCTGGTCTCCCAGGCTGGAGAGGAGGAGTAGCTGACACCCAGGGCTTGCAGACTGGAGGAGGAGGAGGAGCCGGAACCCGGTCTCCCAGGCTGGAGAGTAGGATAGCCACACCCTGTCCTCCCCCAGGCTGGAGGAGAGGATAGCTGGACACCCGTGGTCTCCCAGGCTTGGAGGAGGGGAGATCTGACACCCCCCCCCGGGTCCTCTCCAGTCTGGATGAGGAGGAGTAGCTGACACCCGGTCTCCCTAGGCTGGAGAAGTAGAGAGTAGCTGAACACCCAGGGTCTCCCAGGCTGGAAAAGGAGGATACTGACACCCGGGCTCCATGCTGGAGAAGGAGGAGTATCTAGACACCTGGGGCTCCCAGGCTGAAGAGGAGAGGAGTAGCTGACACCCCTGGGCTTGCAGGCAGGGGAGGAGCCGACACCCAGGGTTATGCAGGCTGGATGGGAGGAGTAGCTGACACCCTGGTCTCCCAGGCTGGAGAGGAGGAGTAGCTGACACCCAGGGCTTGCAGACTGGAGGAGGAGGAGGAGCCGACACCCTGGTCTCCCAGGCTGGAGGAGGAGGAGCCGATACCCTGGTCTCCCAGGCTGGAGGGGGAGGAGGAGCCGACACCCTGGTCTCCCAGGCTGGAGGAGGAGGAGGAGCCGACACCCGGGGCTTGCAGTCTGTGAGGAGGAGAGTAGGAGCCGTGCTCCCCCGCAGCTCCCTGCTGGAGGAGGAGGAGCCGGCATCCAGGACTCACTGCAGCCTTGCTCCTCCTCCTCTCCTACTGACAGCCCCAGCACACAGCCATCAGCATAGGAGGTACGCTGCTCTCTGCCTGACCCTGCGCTGTGCGCAATGTACAGGAAGCCCCGGCGGCGGCGCACAATGAATATAGTAGTCGCCCGCGCCGCATCGTTGCGGCGCGGCGTTACTGTATTGAATGAGGGTCGGCTGGGAATGAAAGATTCGGGGCAGCAGGCAGTTTATCCGGGGCACGAGCCCCGGATGAAACTGCCTAGCGATGCCCCTGCTGGGCAGTGTGTGAACTGCTCACATGTTGCTGTGGTGAAAGTGTATTGTGAGTGGAGAAAATAAGTGATGTGGAAACTGTAGAGCACCATGTGCCATTGATATGAGAGGTGAATGTCAACTACAAACGTGCGCGAGGGGGTACTGATGCAATTCAGTGGAAAAGATCACCACAAAAATGACCCAGGGGGGAACCAGACGTGTATCTAGCACAACAGTTCAGTGAATCCTACTGTGTTTGGAGACGGGCGACTGTGCACCTCTGTTACCGAAGGCAGATAAGCAGAAAAGGTTTTAGTTTTCACAGCAGTAGGATTGTCACATTTTCTGCTTTATCAAACACATGGACATTGGTGTGTCAGGTGGGAAACAGAGAACAAACACCCTGCAATCATTGCTGGAAGAATATAAGCTGGTGGTGGTGGCGTTATGGTCTGGGGAATGTTTTTTGTTTTTGCGGCATTCTATGGACTACTAATCATTGTGAAAGGCACTCACAACCAATTTGGATAGAAATCCATCCTTGCAGATTACATACACCCATACATGGCGATTGTCTTCCCTTAGGCAGATGGGATCTTCCAGCAAGATAACGGGACATGTCGCACAACTAGAAATGTTCAACATTGGTTGGAAGAACCTGACCAAGATTTCCAAGTACTACCCTGACCCCTAATTCTCCAGACTTGAACCAAGTTGAGCATCCTTGGGGCCCCTTGATGATGGTGTTGGCTCCATGGCTCTTCCAGCAGCTGTAGGATGCAGTCAGCTCCAGATACCTGTGACAACCTACCAGGACTTTATTGAGTCACTCCGAGCCCGTCTAGCTGCTGTCCGTGCTGCACACTACAGCCACTCTAGATACTAGCTGCTGGTCATAATAATGTGGCTTGACTGTGTAGTTACCAATCATTCATTTTTGGGATTTCATTGTGACTTTTGATTACTATTTTGGAACTATATATCTTGGATCTTCTTGGTTTCATTACTGTTCATTTACTAATGGCTGAATCTTATTTATCCCACATAGTGAACGCCATAACATAAAATCCCCAATGCCTCTAATGGATGGGCACCCAGACACCTATTGGGAGCATGGGTTGACTCAGAAATAGGTCACAAGATTAAAGGGGGTGGTAAACAATTTGAAAACATGTAATTTAAGGGTTTTTTCAGCATGCAGTTTCACAGTCACAGACAGCTTTTCATTCACTCTGTCTTGCCAGGCTGTGGGTAGTTCTATAGCAATGATTAGCACATTTAGCTTCCCTGTAACTAGCTGAGACTTTACAAAGAGCAGTGCAGGAGAGCTAATCTTGAAACAAAGCCACAAGTGCTCTGAGGAGTAAAAACTATTGTTTATCTGGAAACAAAAGCTAATCTTGTTAGAGATGATTAGTCTGCTCAGAGTGAGCTCTGACCATGGTGATGTCACTCCATGTTTTCTGTCTAATCAGATAGCAGAATTATGGTAAGGTAATACTAGAACCGTGTGTGCACTCAGAGTAAATAAAATCTCTCTTACCTCCTGACTAAAGTAAAATCAAAGGGGCAATGTATTTAGAAAAAGTCTTCAATGACCTGTTCTACAGTTAAACGTAATTTTTGTAGTGTAAAAAAATCTTTTTTAATGAAATGTGGAGAAATACCCAATTCTGCATAATAAGCTTTTAAGTTGCCGTCATCGTCTTGTCTGAACAGGTATGGATCCGAAATGTGGTAAAGAATTGAAAGATCTTTTTTAGGTTGTGGGGTGTGCTGAGTACAAGTTTTTGGGAATCCTTTTTAAATCAGGCAGTCCCGGGTTAGAGGGTGGGATGGGTTTGTTCTTAATTTGAATTTGTATTTAAGTTGGAACAGGTTATTTATTAATTGGACTCCAGCACAAAGTTTTTTTATTTTTGGGATAGTGCGGCGGGGCCCGGACTGGCCATAGGGAAAAACCGGGCATTTCCCCGGGGGCTCTGGGGCCCGGGGGAGCGGGGCCCTGTCGGATGCCCCCCGGGGGGGGACCAGTTTTCCCCCGCGGGGGCCCCGAGTCCCAGCCCCCGGTCTGGGGCGCCGAAAGGGCCACAATGGTGCATCCCCCCCCCTCGCCACAGGGCTGAGGGGCGAGTCGCCGCCCCAGCCATGAGCCATCCGCCCCCCTGACGCCGGTGAAGCAGCAGCGAGGCTGAACCGGGGATTCTGACCCCGTCTGCCCTTCCCAGCGGGTGGGGGGCAGGCGAGCTTGTGATGAGTTTTCGCGCGCCCCGCTCGGTCCTGCTTTTTCCCTGGGGGCCCTCGGGGAAGAGAAAAAGGGGAAAGAAGCAGAGACCTCGGGTAAGTTGTTTTTACTTTTTTTTTAAAAATACTCCCCTGTTACCTGCCCTGCCAGCCTTTTATCCTGCCCTGGCTACCTGCCCTCCCCTAGCCATAAATCCACCCCGGGCTACCTGTCCTGCTACCCATAACCCAGCCGGCCCCTGCCCTGCCTGCTTTACAGCCTGGCTACCTGCCTGCCTAGCTTTTACCACCCCTGGTACCTGCCCCCTAGCTTTTCCAGCCCTGGCTCCCTGTATCCCTGCCCTCGCTATTTTCCACCCCCTGTATACCTGCCCTGCCAGCTATATCCACCCCTGTATACCTGCCTGCCTGCCAAAACCAGCCTGTTTTCCCTCCCCTGCTCCCATAAAACCAGCCTGTATACTGATGCCTAGCATATCCCGCCCTGGTCCCGTCCTGCTAGCTATTTACCCCCTGGCTACCTGCCCTGCTAGCTATTACCAGCCGGCTCTGCCCTGCCTAGTTTATCCACCCCTGGCTACCTGCCCCTGCCTAGCTTTAAAACCAGCCCGGTATCCCCTGCTAGTAATCCCGCCCTGGTACCTGCCCTGCCTAGCTATTTCCAGCCCTGGTACCTGCCCTTTGCCTAGCTTTTACCCCCCCGGTACCGCCCTGCCTAGCTATACCACCCGGGGCCCCTGTCTGCTCTATATCCCCAGCCTGGCCCACTCCCCGCTGTTTTTACCGCCCTGGCTCCTGCCTCCCTAGCTATATACGCCTGGCTACCTGCCTGCCAGCTTATACCAGCCTGGCTACCTGTGCCTAGCTATATCCGCCCTGGTACCTGATACCTCCCCTGCTAGTAATACCCCCCTGGTCCCTGTTACGCCCTGCCTGCTATATCCACCCCTGTATACCTGCCCTGCCCTAGCTATTCCCACCCCTGGTTACCTGCCCTGTAGCCATTTCCCAGCCTTTTTTCCTCCCCTGCCTGCCATATACCAGCCCTGTTTTACCTGCCTCCTGCCTTTCCCAGCCCTGGCTACTGCCCTGCTAGTTATCCCGCCCTGGCTACCCCCCTGCTGTATTACAGCCCTGGCTCTCCCCTGCCTTTTGCTATATACCAGCCTGGTACTGCCCTCCCTGCTATATCCCAGCCCTGGTACCTGCCTGCCTAGTTTTCCGCCCTGGTACCTGCCCTCCCTAGCTATTCACCCCTGCTCCCTCCCCTGCCCTAGTATATCCCACCCTGGCTACCCCCCTGCCAGTAATACGCCCTGGCTACCTGTCCGCCTGTTATACACCCCTGGCTACCTGCTCCCTAGCATATACAGCCTGGTACCTGCCCTGCCCTAGTAATACCACCCCTGGCCCGCCCTGCCTAGCTATTACCGCCCGGCTACCTATCCTGCCTTAAGCTATATACGCCTGGTACTGCCCCCTGCTATATACCAGTCTGGTACCCCCCGCCTGCTAATTTTACCAGCTCTGTATCCCTGCCCTGGCCGTATTCCCCACCCCTGTATACCTCCCCCTCCCTAGCTATATACCCCCCGGCTACCTGCCTGCCTGTATATCCAGCCCGGGGGTCCCTGCCCTCCCCTAGTTATACCACCCTGGCACTGTCCTGCCTAGAAAATTTACCCCCCCTGGTTACGTATACCCCCCCTGCCTAGCTATTCCTGTGTTCCTGTATCCCTCCCCGTTGCTATTCCTGCCCGTATATGTTATGCCCTGTTGCTTTTACCACCCCTGTTCCTGTATACGCCGTTAGCTATAAGGGCCTGTCTATGTATTGCCCGTCTAGTATATACCTCCCCTGTCTGTGTATATGCCGTTGCGTATGTCTGCCTGTCTAGTGTATGTTCCCCTGCCTGCTATTCCCTGCCCGTCTGCCTATTCCCTCCCCTGTCTCCCTTTTGCCTGCCCTGTTGTATAAGTGGCCCCTCCCTACTATGGCCTGACTGCCTAATACTGGCCCTGATGCCTAATATGGCCCTGCTGGAAATTAGCCCCGGCCCTTGTGGCAAAATTACTGGCCCTGTGGAAATTACGGGTTCCCTGGTAATTACTGTCTCCGGCAAATTATGGCCCTTCCTGGCTAATTACGGCCCTACGGTATTTTCGGGGGCAGCTCTAGCTTGGGCGGGTTTAGGGGGGGCCCCCTAGCTACCTGGCGGGTTAGGGGGCAACCTAGCTACCTGGCTGGTTACTGGGGGCAACCCGCTCCCGGGGGTGGTTACTGGGGGCGCCCTAGCTCCTGGGGGTTACTGGGGGCAGCCCTAGTCCCTGGTAGTTATGGGGGCAATTACATGGTGGGCCCCTTTTAAAACTCCAAATTAAACCCCCTTAAGCCGAGCCTAAAAAGTTTTTAAATGCAGAAATTTTTTTTTAGTTTCGGCCCCCTTGCCTTTCAACAGTTGTAACTTTTTTTTTTTTTCAATGACGAGTTTTATGAGGCCCTTGGTTTTATTGAGAAAGTTGTACTTTATGAGGGAAAATTTAAGTTCACTTATAAATAATTTCGTATTTTTTTTTTTTCTTTTACCCTTCACATTTCACAATTAAAAACTTGTTAGTTAATTCTAAGGTTATTTCAGTCGTGTGGATACCCAAAAATTGTAGGTTTTTCTGTGGTGTATTTTTGTACAAATTTTTTTTTTAAATATTTATCTTTTTTTTTTTATTTATTTTTTTATTCTTTTTTTTTTTTAAAATTTTTTTGGGTTTTTTGTATTTTTTTTTTACTCCATGAAAAGGGGGAATGTTTAAAATTTTTTTTTAATTTTTTTTTTCACTTGTAAAGATTGTATTCATATATGTAATAATGTAATCTGTGTCAGTTTGACACAGGCAGTGATTGGGCAGCAACAGTGGTCCTAATCACTGGCTTTTACCCAGACATCTCTGGGGCCACGTAGGTCCCCAGGTGTCTTGCGTGTTCCCGGCTCTGTGGGTGACCGGGGGTTCCCACACCCGACAGAGCGGGAAAAACCCCTTTTATTGCGGCGGTAACGCCCCCCGCAATCAGGGGTTAAAAGCCGGGGTTTCGGGGGGTTTCGCCGCTACCCGATCCCGCAGGAGATGTCTGGGAGGGGGGTGTAGCACAGCCCCGATCCAGCGAATTTCGGGCGGGCGCGCAAACCCCCCAGTCTGCAGCGAGTCAAAAGACGTCGCTGCAGACGAACGCTGAAATGCCCACCGTCAAAGACGGTGGGCGGTCGTTAAGGGGGTTTAAAGGAGGGAAAGGCCCCCGTTTCCTACCAATGGGGGGTTTCCTATTTATTGCCACTTATCTGACATTTTTTAATTTCTAATTTTTCGGGTCTAACAACGCTGTTTGGGGAAATTATAGGAAAGGTGGAAAAAAGAGGGTCTAAGATTTTTGGTAAAAATTTACAGAGACGAGTGTGGCCACTAGAAAAAGACATTGATGCTGTCCCGGAAAGGAAAGAAATGGAAGGGGGCGATCATCGGGGTGACGTTCCTGTGAGTCCCTGCGTCAGGGGTAATTTTACTTTTATGTTGAGTCAGTGTGAGTCATGTATGGGGCCCGACTACTGGGGATGTGATTGGGGGGGTTGTGGGTTTGTGGGCTTATGTGTGTCAGTGTGGGGTTTTTCCGGATTGTAAAGCAAGTGCAACCCGACTTGTGAGGGGTTTCTCTGCACCACTGTTTCTTTCTTGCTTGTGTGTAGGGGGCTCTCACACAGAGCGGTTTTGGTGCATTTTTTGTGTAGAAATGTTCAGCATTAACTGCTCTGCCTTTCTGCACAAAAACGCACCAAAAACACATAAAAAATGCTCCGTGTGAAAGCACCTTCATAGTGTAGTATAGTTTAGAAAGTGGCGAGGTGCGAGAACAAGGGGAATTTTGTAAGCGGATATTGTATGTGGGCTGCTGGGGGCTTAGTGCCAGGGCTGATTTTTATTCCTAGTCCGGCCCTGAGTGCAGGGAAGGGTTTTTACATTTGTTCTGCTGTCTGTGCCGCTGATAACAAGATTTCACCTCAGCTGCTGCTGTGGCATGCTGGAACTTGTCGTTCCACAGCTACTACCTACTGTGGAATATGGAACGACAAGTGCCAGCATGCCCCATAAGTCTCTGTTTATAACTAGGGGACGGATGTAAGTCAGAACGGTGTAAGTCGGGGACTGTCTGTATTCTACACTCTGTGTGGTCTCCAAAGGTTACATTGGGGTAGATGCTGGCTGCCTGTCAATCAGTAGTGCACATCATTTTAATATTAGCAAAGCATGCTCTACCTGATAAATGAGTAACAGATAGCACACCCACATCATAATCTAATGTTAAACAACCTAAAGCTGTGCTCCATGTAAACCGGAGAGATGTGGAAAGAAATAGAGAGAAATGCACAGAAAAATGGAGGCACTTTATTGTACAAAACCAGAAATGGATCATTTGGTGTCACCCTTTGTTGTGTCCTCTTGGTGAATTCAGCTACGGATTGGGGGGACTTTGGGGCCTCCACAGGGTACATAGAGCTGTCCATTTACATCTATTGTCATTTCTTCCGAGGGGTGAGGAGATATCTCCGAAATCTCCGCTGAATCTCTCGAATATTTCTGAGCGGAGTTTTTCTTTTCTCACATCTCTGCTTTTTGTTGATATTTGTTTATCTAGTTTGTTTTCCTAGATTGGGATCTGTTACCGTCACAAGAGGCTCGTGGTTCCCCCCAGGGAATTCTAAGCTGATGACCATATTGTTTATACACTTTGTATTCTATCTGGTGAGGCCTGAGTGCCTTAAATGCCATTTATATATTGTTGTAAAACAGGCTATGTTCACAAGCAGTAATCTCGGCATGCATTTCGCTGCGTATTTGCGCTCTAATACGGACGAGATGCGCGCTGAAATTACGGTAATCCATAGTTCTCATAGAGAACTATGGATGACACCTCCTCTCCCTGGATATACAATACCATGTCAATTACTAGCGGTCAAGGGCGTAGCTACAGGGGGTGCAGAGGTAGCAGTCGCTACCGGGCCCAGCAGCCTGAGGGGGCCCAAAAGCTCCTCTGCCACATAAGAAGATACCAGCATTGTAAATGATGCATGGTAACTGGGGGGCCCCATTTCACTTTTTGCACCAGGGCCCAAGAGCTTGAGGTTACGCCTCTGCTAGCGGTGAATACACGGCGCAAGTAATGTATGTCAATGGGGCCGGCGAGCCGACGACCCCCCCCCCCCCGAACCGCAGGAGAACGCGCGCATATGCACGAGCTACCGAAAGACACGATGTACTGCGGCACGTAGTGTATGCGCCGCAGTACATCGTATGAACATACCGTTAGACTAGGTTTTCACAGCAGAGGACAAAAAACTCACTGAAAACCGGATCCTAAAAGCGTTACTAAAACTGAGTTTTTTTTGTTCACTGCCTGTCAAAAGCAGCTGAACAAACGGCCGATTTTTGGCTGGTTTTGTGTTTTTTTTTGCGCTTTTTTTTTTTTTTTTGCAAAAATGCACAGCATTATATTTGCTGTAGATTTCTGCAAAAAACGAGCCAAAAAACGTCTGGCACTTTCCATAGACTCCAATAGTAAATTTTCTGCCCTGCTCAGTAATTTTTTGCAACATGTTTCAAAAGACGACCAGTACATAAAAGGAGCAGAAAAAAGATGCTCTGTGGAGACTACAGGATGTTTTTACTATTAAGGGCCATTCACACGGCTTATTTCTGGGACGGATTGCAGCCGTATTGCGTGCCGTACTGCGCTGCAATACGGCTGGAATCCGTCCCAGCCATTACAGTAATCCACAGTTCTCATAGAGAACTGTGGATTCCGTGTCTCTCCCCGCCCGGTGGATTCGCCGAGCGGGGAGGAAAGTGACGTGTTCATTATCCCGGCGGAATACACGCCGTGGATAATGCATGTCTATGGGGCCGGGGAGCTGCGCCCCCGCCCCGCCCCTTACACAAGCCGTAATTGCGGGCGAAATCCGTCCCAGAATTACGGCTTGAAATAACCCCGTGTGAAACCGGCCTTAAAAAGTCTTGGGTTCACTTTACAGGCGTTTTTTTCAGCATTTTTAGAAAACCAAAAACTCTGAAAAAAATGACTTTTTTGTGTGCCGTGGAGACAGAGCCTTACAAAGACAATACAAAATATATTACATAAAAACTAATTGGAATAAAAAGTGATAAAAATGGTATGCACCCAAAATGTTCCAGTAAAAAACCCCTTTAGAAAAAACCCCTTCAAAAAGGGGGTTAAAATGTTTGCTGGGTTTCCCAAAAGTGATTCATGCCGTAATTGGGGACCGGGGGAAAAATACCGGGGTAGCAGGGGTAGCGTTGCTACGGGGCCGTGCACTCGGGGGGGCCTGCCCCCCGGGGCAGTGCAACTGCGCCCGCTACCCCGGGTTAAATGCCGCCCCTAGGCCGCGGCAGTGAAACTTAACATTCATGCGGCGGGGGGAGCTGTGGGGCCCGGTGCATATCCCTCTGAACCCCGGGCCCCCCGGCCCGAGGTTCAGAGACAGCGTCCCCCCCCGGGGTAGGGGTTGGCCCGGATGAAAAAGGAGGCCTGCGCAAGCAGACCTTTTTCCCACAAATTACCCTGCTGACCCTGGACAGGGGCCCCCGCGGTATGGGGGACCGTCCGTGGGGCCCGTGAGCTAAGTGAAGGGGACTGTGCTCGGTCACAGCAGGTCTGTCACTTATTCTGCCCCTGCAGTTGTAAAGGGAGTCGGCCCCCCCTCTCTCCCTTGCCTGTGGGGGGGGCTTTGGTGTTTTCAAATGATCAGGGTCCCCCCACAGGCAGACGGGGGGGGCCGACTCCTTAAAGATGCAGGAGAAAAAGAAGTGACAGAGCGCAGGGCTGGGAGCACGCTTCCCTCACCTTTCTAATACTGTGGGGGCCCAATTTTTTTAAACCCCCCCTCCTGCCACACAGAACCCCCCGGGGGCTCCAAAAACCCCCCCATCCCGCCAACAGAACCCCGGGGGCCCCCAATAAACCCCCCCCATCCTCCCAAAAACAGAAGCCACTGGGGCCCCCCAATAAACCCCCCCCATCCTGCCACACAGAACCCCGGGGGCCCCCAATAAACCCCCATCCTGCCACACAGAAGCCCCTGGGGCTCCAAAAAACCCCATCCCCCCAAACAGAAGCCCCTGGGGCCCATTGATCCCCCCCTTGGGGGCTCCAGTGTGGGGGCCCCCTCTCAGCCCCCTTTGGCCCCCAACGTGGGGGGGCCCCTTAGGCCCCTATAGCCTAGTAAACCCTCCCTGTTTTTGGGTCCCCCTTTTCCCTATTTCCCTTTCCCTGTCACCCATTGGGGCCCCCCTATACCTAGTCCTGGGGCCCACCCTGCATATCTACCTACCTTGCCTATACCTATTGAGACCTCCCCGCTATGCCTACCTACTAGGATTACCTACCGGGGCCATGTACTCCCTCCCTCAAGTCTACTAACTAGGGCCCACCAACCCATTAATGGGGTTACTGCTTAATGATTCGGTGGGGGGGACGGCCCTAGCTGGAACACAAACTCCCGGGGGTGAATCTCTGTTTCCTTCTAGGAGACTGGGCCTCTAATCTATGGCTGTACCCCGTCCTCACTCTTGGGATGTTTGTACAGGGTGGGGGGAGGGAGGGAGGTGCTGGAAAAATGAGGGGTTTAAGAAATTTTTGTCCCCAAATTGCAGGGGCGAGGGGGGGGCCCGGGAGAATCATATGGGGGGGCTGGACCCAAAAAGGAGAACAAAAGGGAAAATAAGACTGAGGAAATGTACCCGTGAGTCAAAGATGTAACTACACTGTAATCACTTATGTTGTTACATGGGGTTACCCCTATTGGTCAGTAGGAGGTAATATCAGTTTCAGGCTGTGTGCCTGGTATATACCATATTAGTCACGTATGGAGGTAATATATAGTCTGAGAGCTGTGTGCTGGGTCTACCATTATGGTAATGTATGGGGTTACATACAGTTTGAGGACACCCCGTTTTACACTAGTATATACCATATATGGCAGTAAAATTTATTTTTTATTCAGTAAAAGTATAGGGGATTAGTCATATGTGGTGGGAATTTGTGGTCTGTTTGGAGTTAATCCCTCCACATGTAGTGGTTATTTGGGAATGTTGGTCTTTTGGTATAGTGGGTTTTTTTGGCAGCCCTTGATGGTGATATGTGGGTGAGTATTTGCCCTTGTATTATTAGTAACCCCAAGACTTAAACGGGGCCTTTGGAAAAAAAATTTTGTGGTCGGAAAGAGGTGGGGGGGGGGGCCATCCAAAAAATTTGCTTTTTGGGGCCCCGGTAGCCTGTTTCGCCCCCGTGCAGGGGCGGCTTTTGCCGGGAGCTCGCTGGCCCATAGACATCCATTATCAGTGCGTATACGTCGGGATGATGAACATGTCACTTTCTCTCCCCCGGTGATTTCGCGAGTGGGGAGAGGAGACGCAATCCATAGTTCTCTATGAGAACTGTGGATTACTGTAATGACTGGGACGTATTTCTCCGATTTGGCGCGTAGGCACGCAAAACGGGCGAATACATCCAAAAAACAGCCCTGTGAACTAGTTAGAAAAAGCACAAAAAAATGGTGTGGAACCCCGCCTTTTGGGGCATGCCAGTTTCTGGTTTGTTTTACACTCACCCAAGGCAGTATACATCGGCCACCCATAGGGTCCCATTATTTACTGGATGCCATTATATAGAACAGCATAGGCTCCTGCACTGTGCCATGCTTTTTGGATTTTGTGTTATAGAAAGATACTGGGTTACAAACGAGATATACTCACAGTATATAGCACACCTAGTGGCTGCATACAGAAGCACATCCATTGGCAGATGGTCTTTGCATCTATTTCTTTGTAAGTTTAAAGTGTATGTAAGTTAAAACATGTAAATTTTTAAAAGTAACCCAGCAATTTTTATATTTTATAGTTTTGTGCAGTGGTTAAAACCCTTTTAATTTGTTTTCTGTCTGTGTCCCCGTTTTGAAGATTTCACCTACTTTCTGTCTTTAGTACTGTGTGGCTGCGGCCTTGGGTTCCACAGCTACGGCTGTGTGTAAGGAATACAAAGTGTCAGCATGCCACGCAGCACAGTTAAAAAGCATGTCTAATAGACCCATACAATTAGGCCCTGTTCACACAACGGATTTGGGCGCGGTTTCCGCGGCCAAAACCGCGGCCAAATCGCGCCTAGTTTATTAACATGGTTTCCTATTGGAAACCGCTTTAATATTCACACGCGCGCGTGTGTGAGAACTCTCCTGTCAATTCTTGACAGGGAGTCCTCAGCACGGCGGCCTCGCGGTGTTGCCGCGGGTGTCGCCACGGCTGGCGGCGTGGTTTGCCCCCTACCTACTAATTTGCATGGGGGCAAACCCTCGCCACAAGCCACGCCCCAAACCACGCACCACTTGCGCCGCGACCACGCCCGTGTCGCAAATCCGCGTTGGGAGACGCGAGTCTAGGATGAGGTTTGGCCGCGGGAACCACGGCGAAAGCTGCGGCCGAACCCGCGGCCAAACCCGTCGTGTGAACATGCCCTTAGTACATGTGTGGTGTAGAATGCTTGTAGTTCCACAGCTACTAGCTGCTGTAGATAATGGAACTACAAGTGTCAGCATGCACAGCAGCACGTGTTAAACACATGTACTAATCAACACCCATACAATTAGTACATGTGTGGTGTGGCATACTGGCACTTCCACAACTACCAGCATTTCTACAAGTACCAGCATGCCACACGAACTAATTGTATGGATGCTCGTACAGTACAGTATGGTATTTTACATTGGAGGTGGCTGATGAGAGGTGGGGGTTACCGGGAGCAGTAAGGACAGACCTGCCGTGCCGGGGCTGACCGTAAGCAGAGAGGGAGAGCCGTTGTGCCGGCCTGAAGACAGAGGTTCTCAACGCAAGGCGGGTAGAAGGTAAAAAACCGCAGCCGTGTTGTGGCGGCTGCAAGATGCAGAGAAAGGCGTGCGATGTTCCATTGTTATGGGGCGCTACATGGAGTGAGATGTCAGCATGCTGATCCACAGAAGCCTCCATTGGTAACTGGGAGACAGCTGTAAGTCGGGGCTGCCTGTACGTCGGCTGCTTTCCCAGTATACTCACTGAACAGACACCACAAACACTATGTGAACCTGGCCCTATATGGACTCTGTGGACACTAATTGTCTGATGGTAACAACCTGCAGGGAGTCTTGTTCACTGCCCTTGGTCACTCTGAGAAGTTACCCGAGTCGGATGGTTGCATCTAGAAAGCCACAGAAACCGCTGACAGACATAAGGTTTGTAGAATATTTTAGGTTTGAGGAGAATTACTAATGATATATCACATGAGCTGATCTGGTCCTGTTGTTTGGTCACTGGAAAAATCATTGCATTTGCCCTGGCTTCCTGATTGGCGATTTCTTGCTTTGAGCAGGTTACTTTGGTGCATTATAGGGAATAGAAGTAAAATACGTGAATCCTGTATGGATATGTGAACAGATACTCACAGTATATAGCACACCTAGTGGCTGCATGCAGAAGCACATCCATTGGCAGATGGTCTTTGCATCTATCTCTTGTACCCTATTAAGTGCCAACGGCAGGTGCTCATATTAGAGGCATATGAAATTCAGAAGCTATGCCAGCCTTTTATGTTCCAAGATTAAGTATCCTGTTATTTAGGGCGCCACTCAATGAGTGCAAAAGTAAAATATCATGGTTGTCCGTCCCAACCAGATTTCCTTTCTGAAAACTACCAGTACCTGCTTGGTCACTATGATTATATAACATATCCTTGGTTATTAAGGTGCTTTCACATGGAGCGGTTTTTGATGTGTTTTTTGTGCAGAAAAGTTGAACAGGTACAAAGGCGGCAACAAAAATAATAAAAGGACTGGGTGGACTACAGTACCCAGAAAGATTAGCAAGGTTAGGGTTATTTAGTTTAGAGAAAAGACGGCTTCAGGGGACATAATAAATATGTTTAAATACATCAAAGGTCAATATAGAGATCTCTCTCAAGATTTATTCATACCCGGGACTGTATCCAGAACATGGGGGGCATCTTACTCTTGAGGAAAGTTTACATAAAATAGAAAGGGTTCTTACGTTAAGAGTTCAAAAAGGTCTGTGCATTCTGACGAATAATATAACAATAAGTGACCGGGATTCTGGAGAGGGTCTGATATATTTCTAGATGTAATAATAAAGAAGTTATAGTGACAGGATTCTGAAAAGGGTCTGGAGACATTTCTAGATGTATTAAATTATACTGGACAGGATTCTGGAGGGGTCTGGAGACATTTCTAGATGTAAAAATACAAGAGGTTATAGTGACCGGGATTCTGGAAAAGGTCTGGACATTTAGATGTATATTACTATTATAGTGACCGGATTCTGAAAAGGGTCTGAGACTTTCTAGATGTAATAATATAACAAGTTATAGTGATCAGGATTCTGGAGAAGGGTTGGATACATTCTGTGTAATATTACTATTTATAGTGACCAGTTCTGGAGAAGGTGGATACATTCTAGATGTAATAATATAACAAGTTATAGTGACCAGGATTCTGGAAAGGGTCTGGATACATTTCTAGATATAA
Organism: Phyllomedusa bahiana; assembly: GCA_025379985.1. NCBI lineage: Eukaryota > Metazoa > Chordata > Amphibia > Anura > Hylidae > Phyllomedusa > Phyllomedusa bahiana. The sequence goes on along the minus strand of JAODAL010002291.1, from coordinate 168,256 downwards.
CAAGTTATAGTGACCAGGATTCTGGAGAAGGGTCTGGTTACATTTCTAGATGTAATAATATAACAGGTTATAGTGACCAGGATTCTGGAGAAGGGGCGTTGATCCAGGGATTTTTCCGATTGCCAGATTGGAGTCAGGAAGGAATTTTTTCCCTAAAATGAGGACAATTTGGCTCCTGCCTCATTGTTTTTTTTTTTTTGCCTTCCTCTGGATCAACACTTTAGCACAACAGGCTGAACTGGATGAACGTCTTGTCTTTTTTCGGCCTTACAAACTATGAAATGTACAGCATTAACTGCCGTGCCTTCCTGCACAAAAAAACCACATAATAAATGCACCAAAAACGCTCTGTGTGAAAGCAGCCTTCGAGCGTTTCCCATTTAGACTCTGCATTTCTTGATTGCAGCCTGGCCAGCTTGTTACACGTACTTATGCATACTATGATCTATTTTACTAGAAGATCAGAATTGATTTGTAGTGTTTGCAATCACCTGCCCCCAAACTGTACTCATTGAGGTTCTACCACATAGAGCCCAGAACACTCCAGGAACCTTCTGTAAAAATTGTAATCCAAAGTCGCTGATCAGTGTGAGAACTGTGTTCCCAGTGACTTCCACTTGGCTCGTTGCCCGCTCAGTAGGCGTGGTGGAAACACAGGTGGCGTTTGGTGGTCGAGGCCCTCTATCTCCTACCTCAAAATACTCTTTGCATTTCTTGATTATATAAGGAAAATGCTCTACTGCCAGCACTATGGCGTGCTCAGGAAAGAGGAGCCTCTCAGCAGGAATTTAAAGGGGTTGTCCAGTATAATTCTTATTGACCCCAGTTTCCTTCAGTTCTTCTGCAGCAATCACACACCCATGCTCAACATCACAGTTCAGATGTGAATGACTCCAAATCATCAATGGTACATGATCCAGTCTGGAGCCACCTGTATCAGCTAGAAGTAAACTGAAGATCTGGAGGCAGCAGAGCCGGAGCAGAGGTGAGAGGGAAGGGTTTTTTTAAATTAGTGCACCATCTTTATATTTCATAAAAAATATACCAGACCGCTCCTTTATATAGCAATATGAAATATAATGCCTCTCCAATAATTACCATATAAAGATTTTTATTCCAAAAAATACATTATAAATACAAAACAATCAGCTATCACAACTGAAACAACCTTAAAAACACAAAATACCCCCAATACAAATATTGGTGACACATCCCTCACCCAAAGTTAACAAACAGTAAATTGGAAAGATGCATAATAAATATACACATAAAAAATCATGTGATCAAAAATGCACCAAACCAAGATTTATGTTTTTTATAAAAATACAAAAGCCTATATTTCAATTCATTACCAAAGTGGTGGATATGTCAACAAGGAGGGTATTAGCCTCGACGCGCGTTTCGCCGCCAGCTTTCTCAAAAGGCTCTTGGGGAAAGCTGAATTTTTTTGCATTTATAATTTATTTTTTGGAATAAAAATCTTTATATAGTAATTATTGGAGAGTCATTATACTTCATATTGGTACATGGTTTTTTATGGTATGGTGACTTATACTCATGTTTAGACCAGTTTTTGAATTGGTATCGCTTCTTTATATAGGTCCTCAGGACAGAAGGACATGCACTTCCCCCAACCTCTTCCATGACACTTAGGTCTGTTCTCCACCTCTTTGTAGAGTGCTACACAGGTCCTCGCCCCCAATGGCATGGGGGATAGGAGATGCCACATATGTGTCCTTGACTAAAAGTTTCCTATGACATTTACTACTGCAACTTCTGTTCTATCACTGAGGGATCTTACAATCATCATTCTACATGGAAAGCCATCTGTGTTCCACCTGAAACCATCACTCAGAATACTGGACTTCTTTATGATAGATTTGTCTTCAGCATCAAGGGTTATCATGCCACTGGTTGGAGTTTGGAAGAGCATTGGAAGCAAGACTAAACTGAGTAAATGTGTAGTGCGCTGTAAAAGAGAAAACGGAGGACAGGCGCACCTCACGTAACACTGTAAGGGCGCGTTCACACGGCATAGGACAAATACCGTCGGTTCATCCGGCCGCGGGGGGGGGGGCTGCTTTTCTCCGCGATGAGCGGAGAAGAGCGTCCACACGGCCGGGGGAGGGGGGCTGCTTTTCTACGCGATGAGCACCTCCCATTGAGGTGGTCATATTCTGTCCGGAGACCAGACGGAAGAATGAACATGCTCAATGCTTTTTGAGCGGACCGCGGGTGGAAAAACCGCCGGACAGAAAACCCATACAGTGGGGACTGCTGCGCGGGTTTTCCATAGAGCGCAACTGTGTCATTTCGGCCGGTTTTTCAGGCGGTCTGAAAAACCGCAAACCGGCCGAAAACCCGTGCCGTGTGGACATGCCCTAAGGGTAACAGCAGTAGTGGGGAGGGTAGTGAAAACTGCTCACCTTTTGTGGTTGGGTTGTACAGGATGGTACAACTCCTGTAGATGGCATCAAAAGATAAGTAGCGAGCAGCCTGGTTCTGTAAACGTCTCAGGGAATCCATCGCACTTTAGCTGGTTCACTGGGTATATAGTGACCTTCTTTCATTTGAATGTATTGGATGAGGTACATAATACGGACCTATGGTGGCGCTCAAGCAGTAGGTATGCAAATCGCAATAAAGCTTTTAGAGGAAGTTAACAGAATAGGAACCGGGGAATGTCCCAAATAAATGATGTCCGTTTTTAATTTCAGCGAGTGACAGTCATTAAAAGACATAAAAAAAAAGAAAGAAGAAAAAAAAACCCAAAGGGGCCTACCTTTTTTCGCACGGTCCCAAGCCGCGCCCCTCAGGTCTATATTTTTTTATTTTCTTTTCATAATTTTTCCTTGCGGAAAATTAAAACTGAAAATTTTTTTGGGGACTTTTCCCCGGGGTTCCTATTTTGTCACTTCGCTAAAAACTTTTATTTTTGGTTTTTTATCCCCATTGCAAAAAGCGCCACCATAGGTCCATATTATATTCCCATCCAATATTTTTTGGATGAAAAAAAGGTTTTACTATATAAACCCAGAGGATGCTAAATCATACTTGGGCAGTCCCCGCTTTTTTTAAGGAGAGGGGCAAAATTTTAAATTTACATGTTCCCTCAAAACACAATAAAAGTTTCCAGGACCCATTTATGTTGAAATTTCCAAAATGGAAAGGGTTCCCTTAAAGTTCAAAACGGTCCCCAGAAATAATGGAAAAAAAGGATTTAAAGAAAAATTTGAAGAAGCACTAATTCAAATAGGCACAACCTTTCCCCTTTTAACCCCATCAGAAAAGCTGTGGAAACCCTTTTTTTTCAAATGTTTAGGACAGAAGCTCCTTTTGGGGGCATTTTATTTTACACACAAACGACCTCATTTAAAAACACTGCCCCCGGGGGGAACTTTTCCCTTTTAATATTGTGTTGGGTTTTTGGACTTTCCCAAACCCCTGGAAACGGTTTTGTTTCCCCCTTAAATATTTCCGCATTGAAACCCACAAAATTGCAGGGAGGGGAACTACCCCGCTTCCCCAAGGGTTTGGTTTTCCCACCTCTAAATTTTTTTGTATAAGCAGTCTATGGGAATGTTTTTAAAAGGGGGTTTAGCCCAAATAGGGCCAATTCCCCCCAAAAAAAAACCCCCCAAAGGGAAGCAAAAACCTTTAGAACTTTTAAAAGGGGAAAACCCCCGGTTTTCTGTTGCCCCAAAAACCCAATAAGAGCACGGGTTTTTTTTTTTTAAACTGTTTTAACCCCCAAATCGGGTGCCCCAAAATCATTAAAATCAGGAAAAATTGTAAAAAGCATTACAGGGGGGGGGAAAGAACCCCAAACAATTTTATTTAATAAAAGGCGCCAACTTGGGCCGCACTGACTGTAGGAAACTATAGACCCCCAAATCACTGCTTTGCCCTCCAAATACATGTAAGAGCAGAAAGGTCATGTAGTCCCCCTGTACGGTAAAAAGGGCCCCGAAACGACCACCAATCACTGCATACAACCCCCACAAATTACTTTTAAAGAGCGGTAAGGACATTTATTACCCCCTTGTACTTTTAGAGAGGCGTTTATGGACCCCTTTTTCAGGGCATGCACCCCTAAAAAATGGTTAAGGGACATTAAACCAAAGGAAAAAGGAATAAAAAATGGTTCCCTTTTTGGCAGTAAAAGGAAACTTTTAAAAACCCAAGCTATGGGGCCTTTTTTAAAAATTTTTTTAAATTCAAAATCTCTGCAGAACCAAAATTAAAAACACAAACCCCATTAAAAAGGGGCCTTGACCCCCCGCGTTTCGCGGCTTACGGGTGGTACATTCAAAAGGGGTAAAAACACGAAGGCAACCCAAAAAATTTTTAAAAATTTTAAACCTTTGTTTATTAAAACCAATCATTTTATACAATATAAATATTTGTGGCCCCCCCCTACTTATTTTTCATTAGATGGGGGGGTAAACCCACCAAAAACGGGCCCCCAATTAAAAATTTTAACCCCCGACGGGTACTTTTGGGAGGGGGCATAGCCCAAAACCAATCACTGAAAGCACCTCCAAATTTCATGTAAGAGCAGTACAGGCTTTTGTAACCCACCCTTGCGTAAAAGGGAGAAACCCCAACTAAAAACCCACAATTGGAAAGACAGACGGAAAAGGAAGTACCGAAAATTTTTACTTTTAGGGGGGCGTTATAGACCACCAATCACGCTGAAAACCTCACTAATACATGTAAGAGAGTACGGGGAAATGAGTCCCGCATTACGTAGAAAGGCCTTTTAAAACCCCAATCATGCATGCCCCTTTCCATTTAATAAAAGTAAGAAAAAGTCCCAGGACATTTCCTTTTTTTGTAAAAAGGCGTTTAAAAACCCAACCCCCAGCCACTGATGCACCTCACAAAAATACTTGAAAGAGCAGTACGGGAAACTTTGATCCCCGCATTTGTCTGTAGAGAGGGCCGGTAGCCCAAACCAAAACTGAAATCCCCCCCCCTCTAATACATTTTAAGAGCAGTACGGACATGTAGTCCCCTCCTTACTGTAAAAGGGCCTATAAGACCACCAATAACTGAAAATTTGCCCCCAAACAAATTTAACATGAAAGAACAAAACGGGACATTAGTACTGCAACGGTACTAGTAGAAACACTCAAAAAAAACCCCCAATAAATGCTTGCCCCTCACTAATCCATGTAAGAGAGTCAGGAATGTATTTCCCAAACTTGTCTTAAAAAAGGGCGAATAACCCCCAAATCCTGCATCCCCCTAACTAATAAAATGTAAAGAAAGAAAGGGGAAATTTTTAGTACGCAACTGTTTAAAAAACCAAAAACAAAAACCCTGAAGGGTAAAAAGAGACCCCCTTTAATTTAAAACCAACCCAATCCCCCGAATCCCACCTCACTTAATCATGAAGAGCAGTACAGGAAATTAGTCCCACTGTAAAAGGGGCCCTATACACCCCCAAAAGCATTTGCATTAAACCTTTCCTAAACTTTGTAAAAGCAGTACAGGATTTTGTAGTTACGCCCTTACTTTTAAAGAGGCGCTTGGGACCCCCAAATTCCTGCATCCCACCTACAAATAAAAGGGGCATAGGACTGTAGTACCTTTACTTTTTGAAAGGCGCTTTTCCACCACCAAGCATTTGCATGCACCTCACTAATACTTTAAAGAGCAGAAACAGGATGTGTTTTTACTGATTGATGAAAACCCTTTTAAACCATTTTTACTGCATGACCCCCACTAATACATGTAAAAACAGTACGGGGAAAGAGTACCGTAACTGTAAAAAGGGGCGCTATAGACCCCAATCACTGCATGCCCCTTCATTTAAACATTTTAAAAACATACAGGACATTATTCGCCAAAACGTAGAAAACCCTTTTTCACCAAAAATGAAAAGCACCCACAAATTCATTTTAAGAGCAGTAAAGGACAGGGTTTTACTGTACTGAAAAAAAGGGCCTTTTTAGCCAAAAATCACTGCTTCCCCTTCACTAATACATTAAAAAACAGTAAGGAAATTTTAGTACCGCATAAACGTGGAAAGGCTACTTAAAACCCCAATAAACGGGCATGCCCCTTCACTAATACATGAAATGCATTTTACGGCCTTTATATACTCCCACTGTACTTTTGAAACACTTTTTAAAACCCCCAACACTGCTTCACCTCATTTAATCATGTAAAAAGCGTAAATGACATGTTTATCATTGTATTAAAGAAGGCGCTATTAAAAATCAAAAATTCATCCCTTCACCTCACTAATACATGAAAGAGAAAGTAAGGAAAAGGTTAAGTACCGCACTGTACTGTAGAAAGGGCCTGGACCCCCAATCATTTCATGCCCCTCACTAATCTTTTTGAGCAGTACAAAATTTGAGTCCCCGACTGTAGAAAAGGCGTTTTAAAAAACCCCACCAAGCACTGCAAGGCACCTCATTTAATACTTTGTAAGAGCGTCGGGAAATTTTAGAAACCGCACTGAAATGTAAAAGGCGCTAAAGCCCACCAACACTGCATGCACCCTCCTAATACTGTAAGAGCAGTACGGAAGGGTTTTAACCCGTACTGTGGGAAAGGGGTCTTTTTGACCCCAATCATTTGCTTCACCTCCTAATCATGTAAGAGGGGGAAAAGGAATGTAGTACCGAACTGTACTGTAGAGAGGCGCTAAAACCCAACCCCCAACCCCTTGCATGAACCTCCCTAATACATTTTTAATGGGATTTACGGGAAAATTGTAGAAACTGCCACTGAAAGAGAGGCCTAAAGACCCCCCAAAACACGGGAATGCCCCTCATAATACGGAAAGGGAGCATAAAAGGAATGAAACCCGGCACTGTATGTGGAGAGGCGTATAGACCCCCAAAATCACTGAATGAAACTCACATACATTTTAAGAGCAGAAACAGGAAAATTTTTAAAACCCGTACGTAGAAAGGCCCCTTACAACCCAAAAGCACTGCATTACCTCACTAAATTAACCCATGTAAGGGGCAAGGTACAAGCCCCCAATTAAACCGAAACTGTATTGTAGAAGGCGTATAGACCAAATACTGCCTGCCCCTCACAAAATACATGTAAAAAACCCCCATACATGACTTGTAGAAACTGCACTGTACTGTAGAAAGGCCTACTAGACCACCAACCCTGTTTCCCCTCACTAATACATGAAAAGAGCAAAAGGGGGAAAATGTAACCCCCCGGGAAAGGGTACGTAAGAGCGTTTACGGGAAACCACTAATCACTGCATGAACCTCAAAAATTTACATGAAAAGAGCAGTACGGGGAAATGTAGAAACCGCACTGTACGTAGAGGGGCCCGCTAACACCACCAAGCACGAAATGCCCCCTCACTAATAAAATGTAAGAGCATTTACGGGGAATATAGTACCGCAACGTACTGTAGAGAGGCGCTATACCCCACCAACCCATTTGAATGCACCTCGCAATAAAATGTAAACATTTACGGGATGTGTAGTACTGCACTTTACTGAGAGAGGCGCTAGGGGGACCACCAACCAATGCATGCCCCCTCACAAATTTAACATGAAAGGAGCAGTACAGGACATTTAGTACCGTACGTAAAAAGGGGGCGCTAAAACCCACCAAGCACTGCATCCCCCCCTACAAATTTACATTTTAAGACCCGTACGGGATGTGTAGTACTGCATTTGTACTTTTAAAAAGGCGCTATAGACCCCCCCAATAAACTGAAATGAAACCTCACAAATTTTAATGTAAGACAGTACGGCAGGTATTTCCCGTACTGTAGAAAGGCGCTATGGGGCCCACCAACACTGCTTTCCCCCTAATTTAAACTTTAAAGGGAGCAGACAAAATGTAGTACCGCATTTTTACTTTAAGAGGCGCTATACCCACCAAGCACTGCTTGCCCCTTTCAAAATTTAATGAAAGGCGTAAAGGCATGTAGTACTGAAACTGTACTGGGGGAAAAAAGGCCTATTAGACCACCCAATCACTGCATTTTAACTTACAAATACTTGTAAAAACCGTCCCAGGACATGAAGTACTGCATTTAAAAATGGGGGAAAGGCACTTTTTAGACCCACCAATCACTGATGTATTCATTTAATACTTTGAAAGAACAGTCCCGGGACAATAGTATTGCACGGGACTGTGGGAAAACAAAATATAGATCACCAAAAAAATGCGTGCACCCACAAATACATGTAAAAGCATAACTTTGCCCATGAATTTACTCACTGTACGTAAAAAGGCCCCACTAGAAATCACCCAATTCACGGGGCAAAATTTGAAACCCACAACTAAAAAACCTGAAAAGGGGCAGTACAGGATATGTATCCCGCACTGTACTGTAGAGAGGCGCTTTTACACCACCCAAGCACTGCATGCACCTCACAAATACTGTAAGGGCATTTCAGGACTTGAACCGCACGTACTGTAGGGGGTTTATAGACCCCCAAGCACTGAATGCCCCGCTAATAAAAGAAAGAAAAAAGTAAGGATTGTGGGTTCTGCCTTTTCCCTGTAGAAAGGCCCTATTAGACCCCCAAACCCAATGCTTGCACCTCACTAATGCTGAAAAAGGGAGTATTTGGCGGGGACATGTAGACCGCACTGTACTGTGGAGGCGCTATGGGGGAAAACCCCCAAAATCACTGCAAACCTCCCTAATACATGAAATTTGGAGTACAGGACATGAAAGTACGGGCACTGAAAGAAAAACCCATTTAATTAAGCCCCACCAATCACTGCATGCCCTCCAAAATAAAAGAAAAGAGCAGTAAGGATATGTGAACCGAAAATGTACGTGGAGGGCGCTACTAGAAAAAACCCAATCACGTATGCATCACTAATAAATGTAAGAAAAGTACAGGACTTGTTTTTTACTGCACTGAACTGAAGAGAGGCGCTATTTAACGAACAGCACTGCATGTACCCCCTAATACATGTAGAAACCCGCAAGTACGGGTTGGAGGAACAACTAACCGCCCAATCACTACATGCACCTCACTAATACTTTGTGTACCGCACTGTATTGTAGAGGGCAAAATTTAGACCAAAAATCACGCATGCCCCCCTACAATACATTTTAAGAGCATTTCGGGACATTTTGTCCCCCGCACTGTACGAAGAGAGGCGTTTATTTAGGCGGGCCAAATTCCTGCATGCATCTCACTAAAAACATGAAAAGAGCAGTACGGGGAATTTTGGGGAGGCGCTTTTAGGCCCTGCGCCCCCGAGCGCTCAAAGACTGGCCCAGGATTGGGGAAAAAATTTTCCCCCCAACCCCCGGGGGCGTGCGGTGTCCGCGCCCAGCCGGGAGGCCTAAACACTAGGCCAAAACCCCTCCCGGGGTCCCGGGCCCCTACTGCTGCCCCCAAAGCGGGCCCGTAGAAGCCGGCAAAAGTGGAGCCGAAAAGCCAGAGCCAGGTAAGGGGTTGTTTGTTGTAGCCAGGGCTCCTCAAGGGGGGCCCTGGCTACCTCAAGGAGGGCCCTGACTACTTAAGGGGGGCCCGACCCCTATAAAGGGGGGCCCCCGGACTATTTAAAAGGGGGGCCCTGACTACTTAAGGGGGGCCCTGACTACCTAAATACTAAAGGGGGGCCCTGACTACCTAAATACTAAAGGGGGGGCCCTGACTTCCTGCACACTAGCTAAAGGGGGGGGCCCTGACTTCCTGCACACTAGCTAAAGGGGGGCCCTGACTTCCTGCACACTAGCTAAAGGGGGGGCCCTGACTTCCCGCACACTAGCTAAAGGGGAGGCCCTGACTTCCTGCACACTAGCTAAAGGGGGGGCCCTGACTTCCCGCACACTAGCTAAAGGGGGGGCCCTGACTATCTGCACACTAGCTAAAGGGGGGGGGGGCCCTGACTTCCTGCACACTAGCTAAAGGGGGGGGGGCACCTGACTTCCCACACACTACTAAAGGGGGGGGGGGGGGCCCTGACTTCCCACACACTAGCTAAAGGGGGGGGGGCCCTGACTTCCCACACACTAGCTAAAGGGGGGGGGCCTTGGACTTCCCACACACTATGCTAAAGGGGGGGGGCCCTGACTTCCTGCACACTAGCTAAAGGGGGGGGGCCCTGACTTCCTGCACACTAGCTAAAGGGGGGGGGGGGCCCTGACTTCCTGCACACTAGCTAAAGGGGGGGGGGGCCCTGACTTCCTGCACACTAGCTAAAGGGGGGGGCCCTGACTTCCTGCACACTAGCTAAAGGGGGGGGGGGGCCCTGACTTCCCCCACACTAGCTAAAGGGGGGGGGGGGCCCTGACTTCCCGCACACTAGCTAAAAGGGGGGGGGGGGCCCTGACTTCCCGCACACTAGCTAAAGGGGGGCCCTAACTGCTTGCAGCCTATATAAAGGGGGCCCTAACTGCTTGCAGCCTATATAAAGGGGACCATAACTACCTACAGCTTACTTAACTGGGGGCAACCACCTACATACAGCCTAACAAACTGGGACTCACCAACACCTACATACAGCCTAACAAACTGGGACTCACCAACACTTACATACAGCCTAACAAACTGGGGTCCACCAACCTAACTGCAGCCTGCTTATCTACCTGGGGGCTATTTACCTACCACCCGTGGCTAGGTGCCCACCAACCTACCTGGGGCTGGCCTACTAACTTATCCAGCGAGGGTCTACCTACCTAAATAGGGCCTATCTAGTTACCTGGAGTGTTGCCTATTTGCCCACCTACCTAGGGTCTTGCCTACCTGGTAATATAATTGAGAGGGCAGCACCCCATAGTTGTAGCATTATCTCCAGGGGGTTAGTTCTCTCCCCACCCTCCAACCTATTAGGATACTAGGCCTCTAAGTTATGGCTTGTACCCGCACTCCCACCCCTGGGAAGCTTGTACAGAGGTGGGAATAGATAAAGAGATGCAGGAAAATTGAGGAATCTAAGACCAGGGGCTTAACTTTGGTTCAAAAAGTGGGGGGGGGCCAATCTTCCCTCTCATCCCCTATCTTCCTATCCCTCCCTCCTTCAGTCGCCTTGCCTTTCACTTCCCCTCCCTTCCCTTCTCTCCCTGCAGTGAAGCAGCTCCCTCTAACCCAGCTAGGAGGTCTGAGGGAGTGCTGTGAGCTCCCCCAACAGTTCCGGGCGGAGTCCTTATGGCAAACACTTATGGTGCAATCCGTAAGGTTATGAGTGTCTCTCTAATTACTGAAGTTTAGAGCTGGACTGGGACTAAAAAGCAGCCCTGGCAATGAAACCCAACCAGCCCACCTATAATATTTCCCCCTCTTGATGGAAATAAAAAATGTTGTGCCATGCAGCAAATTTCGCTTAAACCCTCCCATCCCCCCATAACTACTCCATTAAGTTTGTTATACACACACACACACACAACAGAATGAAGAAAATAAAGGAACCCAATCTCACTGTACCCCTAGGAATCACTTATGTCACATACTGTACTCCAAAATGTATTTTATTGCTACCATACACCAGAAATGACATCAGTCACTGCACCCCAGAAATGAATTATGACACATGGTCACATCAGAGATTACATTACTAACTGCACCTTACAATTGAATTGCACATTGTACTCAAGAAATAATATAATTCACTGTGCCCCAAAAATTTATTATATTACACACTGAACCCTGGAAATGAATTACATTACTCACTGTACTCCAGAGATTACATTATACTGCACCCCAGAGATTACATTACACTGTACACCAGAGATTAGTTTACACACTGTTCCCCAGATATTACTGCATTATTCACCGTACCCCAGAGAGTACATTACTAACTGCACCTTACAAATGAATTGCACATTGTACTCAAGAAATAACTCAGTGTACCCCAAAAATGTTTTATATTACACACTGAACCCTAGAAATGAATTACATTACTCACTGTACTCCAGAGATTACAATAAATCATACACCAGAGATTATATTACTAACTGCACCTTTTAAATGTTTTTGTTAAGTAAAACAAAGTACAACAATCGCAGATTGCAAAATAAAATTTGTAAATGAACATCAAAAACAGAAGGTTCAGAATTTGTAAACCTATGCACTCCATCACCATTTTTAAAATCATTAAACTAAAAGCAATATTAAATAAAGCCCCGACCTGATCCCTCATTCTGCAATCTCATGTCCCTTCCAAAGAACTGAAATCATGCAAAATTTCCAGTCATCCAACCACTAGATAAGCTTTCTGAGTGCAGTTAACCTGCTCTATATTAGGCTAGGGTTTTCTTTATACTACGGTGACTCAGGTTATAAGCCACGTCTTTTTTCCTTCAACTCCTGTCTGTCTCCATAAGGAAAGGCATGAGTCGTAAAAAACGGGAAAGCGACATGTTTCGTTAGGCCCAGGCCAAAGTACAACAAACATCAATATAACATACATCAATAAGTGCTCCGTTCTCCAGGCCCACCCCCCACCTCTGGTCGCAGCAAAGCGATCAGTCAGCATGATCACCGCTCTCTACCACCAACATCTTGATACATTGCTTATGACTGGGTTCCCGGGCACCCAGAAGCGAGCCAAAGGCGTATGCAGGTATTATCATAATTTAGGTAAGGCAAGTCACAGCGGCTCCTAGATTGGTGTCTCTCCCATTAAGATCTGTTCCTGAAACCATGTGGTGTGGATGAAGCACTCCCTAATAGCCCCCTGTATTCTCTGTGGAAGTAAGGGAATAAAACTACCCCAGACATGGAAAAAGTTTTCGACATGTGTCTCCTTTTTTACCTGAGGCCTCTACCCAATCCATTTTCAATATATAGGACAATTTATCTAAAAACATCCTGAAAGGAGGTGGTGAGTCGTGTATCCACGTGTTCAAAATGGTTTTAACTCCTGCCGCTGAAATCATATATAGTAGTTTTCTACTCCCCGGCTCACATGGGGTCAGCTTAGTATGGCCAAATATAGCCCGTAGGGGATTACTAGGAACATAATTTGTCAAGTGCGTTTGTGTAAATAACCTCACCCGTGCCCAAAAGTCCTGTATCACTGGGCAACTCCATAGACAATGAAATAGATATGCCTCCAGCTCCCCACATCGGAAGCAGTTACTACTCTCGAAGATGCCCATGCGATGGCCTCTAACTGGGGTAAGCCCTGTGGTACAGCTGGAGAGACATCTCCCAATACCTAGTCGAGGGCAGAAATTTGCGGCTGTTAGCTAATGCTGTGAGTAAAGTATGGACCTCCAGGTTGGGATCATCTCCTGCCCACTTCGCCAACGCCATCGTTGATACCGAGAAATCAAGTGGCTTATGCAAGAGTTTATAGTAACAAGTAAGCCCCTTTCCGCGGTGCTCCTAAGCAAGAATTTACGTAGCAATGGGTCCCATTCCTTCTGTGTAAAGCATGGAATCAATGTCAAAACATAGCTTCGAGCACTTAACTAAGGGAAAAAGGAGACCCCTGCCTCCGGGAACCTAGCTCTTAGTTATTCTAAGTGTAATATCCTAAGTGTTTCAGTGTCTATTAAATCATGAACTGACAGTATCCCCCCTCTCTCCCACAAGTAGAAATCTTTATGTGGGAACCCGTGCTGAAAGTCCAGGTTACCTATAAAAGTGCGGAACATTGAAGTGCAGGGATGTAGTCCCAGCAATCCCCTTAATTTTTGCCACCCCCGCCATGTTGAGAATATCAGTGGATTAGATCGAATCATTTTTGGGATTTGATGCAAGGGCAGTTGCAAAAGATTTACAAACCGGGTCTTCCCTACAAAGGATTGCTCTAACTTAGTATCCATGTATACTGAGCATTTTGCAACCAGTCCACTGCCGGACTGATCAGTGCAGCCACGTTATATGCCCGAATATTTGGGAAGTTAATACCCCCATTGTCCCTGGGCTGCTGCAAGATTACCAGCGGGATCCGCGGCCTTTTACCACCCCAAATAAAGCGTCGAAAAAGCATATTTATGCGTATCTCGTCTTTGCGCCTAAAGTAAAGCGGAAAGAGAGAGTGCAGGAGATACAGTAATTTGGGGAATTCTACTAGTTTGATCAGGTTTCCCCTGCCCACGTAGGACAGCGGGAGCTGCCTCCATGCATGCAATCGAGCTTCCATCGAAACTATATAAGGGGTAATATTGTTTTTGTATAAATCAGAAGGAAGTCTTGATATTGAAAGTCCTAAATAAGGCATCTTATTGACACACCAATTAAACGGGTAAAGTGGGGCCCATGTAGGTTTAGTACTAACTGCACCTTACAAATGAATTGCACATTGTACTCAAGAAATAACTCCGTGTACCCCAAAAATTTATTATATTACACACTGAACCCTAGAAATGAATTACATGACTCCCTGTACTCCAGAGATTACATTACTGTACCCAAGATATTACATTACACACTGTATCCCAGAGATTATGACATTAAACACTGTACCCCAGAGATTGCTACATCACTCACTGTGCCCCAGAAATTAGTTTACACACCGTACCCCAGATATTACTACATTATTCACCATACACGAGAGATTACATTACCCACTGTACAACAGAGATTATATTACACCATACCCCAGACATTATTACATTACACACTGTATCCCAGAGACTACATTAGAAAAGGTACCCAGGAAATTGTGTGTGTATATATACATATATTGAACACACACTACACACTTAGGGTTGGTTCACATGATGGTTTTTCGGCACTGACAGTGTTGTCTGCTTGTTGGAAATTCGGTGCTTGCAAACGCAGAATTCTGAAGAGCAAACGACCAAGACTGCCCAAGGCAGATTTCTACCTCCTATCCCTTAGTGCTGTTAGTGTATAAAACACCTCGAATAATTCTGTGTAGGCGCTGACGGTACGCACCGAAAATACTGAGTAAAATCAGTGTCATCTAAATGACACTGATTTCACATAGGGTATAATGTAAATCAGTTTCCTGCTGGATTGGATGCCGGTTCTGAGGCAAATCCAGCACTGAATCCGCCCCAGAATCAGCATTCATATCTTCTGCATGAATGTACCCTTAAAGGGGTTTTGCCACGAAGTGAGTTCCTTACCTGCTATCTGCTCAGCAGAGAATATAAACAAATCATGCTGTGTCATGAACGGCTGCAGGGGTGAGAGGGAGGGAGGTGAGCAGAGAGCGAGGAAGCAGGGAGCGTCTCTAAAGTTTACTCAAATAATAACATTACAACCAGTGGATTATCTATACAGCAGACAGACTCATACACTGCACTTTCTCCCCAGCCCCCTGCAAGCTCCTTCATGTTCCTTGTCATCAGATAAAAAGTGCAAACATGCAAGCGCGGCCAGATCAGCTCCTGTCAGTATCCTGATCGTGTCTAATGTAAACTTTCAGGAAACTAAGGGGGACTGAGCAATACTGTAGCTCTCACAGGCTTCACTTTTTGTAATCGCATATATTTAGAAAAGTGATTACCCGTTTTGGAGGATCCCACGTCAACTTTACATCGTGGCAAAACCCCTTTAAGGTATGTTCACAAGGTGTATAGCGGGGCGTACTGTGTGCTCTGCTATATGCTGGGTGTTTAAGAAGTATGCACTGGCCAGTCCGCACTTCTAAAATGCTGCTGGACCGGCCCCATTCACTATCATTTTCCCCAGCACATAAGTGCAGGGAACACGTGACATGGTTAGACACATAGCTGTATATACACATCTCACATATACAGTGCATACTCACATGCGCACACACAACACCTGGCACCCTTGTCCCCTCCTTACCTGTCTCCTGTACTCTGGTGCAGTTGGCATACGGCGAGAGCTTCTCTGATGAGGGCAGAGCATAGGGGAAGTCGTATACAATGGGAGGGAAAGATACAGCCGCAGATATAGAGTGTGCTGGACTGTGAGCAGAATTCTGATAGGTGAAGCAGCCCCTGCTAACTCCTGCTCTACCAATCAGCGCCGCTCTCACTCTGCACTGATACTTGAGGATGCTACCTACTCTGTCCCCCCCAAGACGCACAGAAATATAGGAGGCAAAGGGTTAACTTCTTCCTCCTCTGTGCTCTACTCGCCCCACTTACCGTATTCTCATGCTTTCATCTGGATTATTTTTTATTGAAGTGGCTAAAAAGTGGGGGGGACCGTCCCCCACCAAGAAAAATGGGGGGGGGACCAGTCCCCTCCGTACCCCCCTAAAGTTACACCTATTTCTAAGAAATTTGTGTGTAATTTCAGCAGGGATGAGTGGTGGCCGGGACAATTTCATCATGGCGGTGGGGAAACGGATTCAGAAGAAAAGGTAATAAGAACGACTCATCAGATATGAAATCTCTGAGTCCCTGATGTCAGGGGTTATTTTACTTCTATATTGGATCAGTGCTGTATTCACTGTAACGTGATGTGACCTGAGTTGGTGTCTGACCTCTATGTGGTCTCTGTATGGTGGTGTTGTAGGTTATACCTGAGCTGGTGTTTAACCTCTATGTGGTCTCTCTATGGCGGTGTTTTAGGTTATACCTGAGCTGGTGTCTGACCTCTATGTGGTCTCTATATGGTGGTGTAGTAGGTTATACCTGAGCTGGTGTCTGACCTCTATGTGGTCTCTCTATGGCGGTGTTGTAGGTTATACCTGAGCTGGTGTCTGATCACTATGTTTTCTCTATGTGGCGGTGTTGTAGGTTATACCTGAGCTGGTGTCTGACCACTATGTGTTCTCTATATGGTGGTGTTGTAGGTTGTACCTGAGCTGGTGTCTGACCACTATGTGTTCTCTATATGGTGGTGTTGTAGGTTGTACCTGAGCTGGTGTCTGACCACTATGTGTTCTCTTTTATGTGTTGTTTGTTAGGTTGTACCTGAGCTGGTTTTCTGACCTTATGGGGCGAATGGAGTCGGAGTCGGTGCCTATTTTGCAGGAGTCGGAGTCATCATAAAAGGGACCGACTCCGACTCCCAAAATATATAATAAGTTGGTCCAGTTAGTTCGATGCGTGGAAACGTGGAGGGGGGTATTGTATGTGGGGGGAGGGGGATATTGTATGTGGGTGGAGGGGGATATTTGAGTGGGTGGAAAGGGGATGGATGGAGCTACTTAGCCTTTGTCTATGTTATGTTAGATGACAAATGGTTGTGACCCAACTTGATATTGTACTACACAATACAGTTTTGTTTTGCTCACTGTATTATGTGGTAAAATGGGCGCATTTATGTCCGAGAGGCCGGTAATATTTTCATGTACAGTACGGTGGGCCCCCATTAGTGGGAGTGACCCGCCAAAACCGGGAGGGTTGGCAAGTATGTATTAACACTATTACATATGGACCGGATTATGCTGCCAGAACAAGACCACAAATTACCACCACATAGTGACTAATACCCCTATGCTAGTGCTGAATAAAGATCAATATTACTGCCATACAGTGGTATATACCAGTGTACACAGGTGCCCTACAGACTGTATGTTACCTCCATATAGTGGTAGACACCAGTGTACACAGGCTCTGCAGACATATAAGTGATTACAGTGTAGTTACATCTTGTGATTCACAGGTGACGTTTCTCTGACGAGTCGCTGACTTTCCTTTTTCTTCTTCATCCGGTCCAGACCGCCAAGATGACTTCTCCTGGGCACCACTCATCCCTACAGATTTGGACACAAATATCTTAGAATCCTCACTTTTCCAGCACCTCACTCCCTGCCCCCCACCTCTGTACACACTTCCCAGGGGTGGGAGAGCGGGTACGGGCCATAGATTAGAGGCCCAGTCTCCTAGAGGGGAGGAACAGAGGATTCACCCCCTGGAGATTGTGTTACAGCTATGGCCTGTACTCCACCGAATCATATAACCAGGTAGACCCTCACTATATATGTTGATAGGCCCTAGGTAGGTAGGTTAGTAGACTTGAGGTAGGTAGTACATAGGCCCCAGGTAGGTAGATCCTAGGTAGGTAGGCAGTAGTCAGGCAGGTCTCACTTAGGTAGGTAGGCTACAGGTAGGTAGACTGGCACTAGGTAGGCAGTATTTAGGCCCCAGGTAGGTAGGTATGCAGTAGGTGGACCACAGTTAGGCTGTAGTTGGGCCACAGATAGCTAGACTTTAGGTGGGGCCTACATAGCTAGGTAGGTAAATAGGCTATAGGGGGCCCCAAATTGGCAGGTAGGCTTTTGCTAGGCTATATGGGGTCCATTTAGGCAGGCAGGGTTTAGATTCGGGTTTAGGCTATAACGGTAAGGTTATCAGGTAGGCAAGGTTTAGGTAAGCTATAGGGTCCCGATATAGGCAGACAGGCAGGGTTTAGGTAGCTGTAGGGGCCATATATGTAGGCAGGGCTTAAGGAAGTCTATAGGGGCCATATATATGTCTGCGGGTTTTGGGAAATCATGGGGCACCATATAGGCAGGCAGGGCGTAGGATAATATATAGGGGCCCAATATAGGCAGGCAGGGGCTTTGGGTGGTCTAGCGGGGCCCCCATATAGGCAGGGCTTTAGGGTGGTCTATAGGGGCTCCCATATAGGCAGGGCTTTTGGGTGGTTTATAGGGGCCCTCATATAGGCAGGCAGGGCTTAGGGCAGACTGTGCTCGGCGTGGGCGGCTCGATGATGTGACGTCATCGCATCGCCCACGTCAACACTGTGTGCTGGCCACCACCGGGCAGTCCTGCCTTGAACGCTCGGGCCAGAGGGCTCGGGGTTCAGTGGTGGGAAAGCAGGGCCCCCGCAGCCCCGCCTCACCTGCGTAAAACTGTTATTTCACTGCCGGCGGGTGCAGAAAAGAATACCGGGGGAGCAGACATGTTAGCAGCTTCCCCGGGTCCCAGGCCCCCCGTGCCAGCTGCTACGTCTGCTACCCTGGTAGTTCTGCCCCTGAACCCTATATATTACAGAGCTGTTTCTCTCCTCTTCTTTTAAACCTATAATTTACAGGCTCAACTTTTCTCCTCTATATATAACCCCCATATATACGAGTGTTTCTTCTTACATATATCCCCTAAATATCCGAGTCAGCTTTTTCTCCCTCTATCATATTCCCTTTTATTTCACAGAGCTCAGCTTTCTCCTCTTCATATTCCCTATTATCACAGGCTCAGCTTCTATCCCTTATATTAACCCTATATTTCACGGCTCAGCTTCTCTCCCTCCCTCAATAACCCTTTTATCACGAGCTCGCTTTTCCCTCCCTCTATAACCCTTATATCAAGAGCTCAGCTTCTCTCCTCTATCATATAACCCTATTATCACAGAGCTCAGCTTCTCTCCCTCCTTTCATATAACCCTATATATCACAGAGCTCAGCCTCTCTCCCTCCATCATATAACCCTATATATCACAGAGCTCAGCTCCTCTCCTCTATCATATAACCATATATATCACATGGCTCAGCTTCTCTCCTCTATCATATAACCATATATATCACATGGCTCAGCTTCTCTCCCCCTACCACATCCTGCTCTCAGATAGGGCAGCATAGACTACCTGACAGGATCTCTGGTCCCCACCTTGCCTGGTTGTAGTCGGCAGCTTCCTCCCCCTCATTGTTGGGGAGAATGGATGCGGCACCCACTAATGCATACCTCTCAACTTTTAGAGATCCCAAAGAGGGACACGTCAGACCACGCCTCTAACCACACCCAAACACACAAATGCCAGCTTTTTAGATAGCCCAAAAGGGACACATTTTCAGGACTGCATTGTATCCAATAATGAAATTTTAAATTTAAATTGCTTGAAATATACAGCGGGGGAAGCAATCAGATACTTTTTACAGCAAGAGTCAGTTTATTGATGCAAATCTGTTTCCTAAATAAAAAAGAGGGACATTTATAGAGCTAAGAGGGACCTGGGTTAAAAATAGGGACTGTCCCTCCAAAATAGGGACACGTGGGAGGTATGCTAATGTGTTAAAGTTTCTAGATCATTTTCTTTTAGGTTTGTCTCCACTTTGTTTTGTCATGTTAATCACTGTGTTGTGCGGAGAGTCCCAGCCAAGGGTTAACTTTTTAGATCCCACCCAGAGCTCAGTGCATTGTGGAGGGTGGTGAGACAAAGAACAGGATGTGGGGATGGCTCCCGGGTAGTGTGCACCATGTGGATTGAGGATGCAACAAGTCTGCCATGCGGCCGCCGGAAGGAACTGTGAGTAATAGACTGTATACTGGGCGCTGTGCATGTTCCCCTGCCACACACAGCAAGGATGAGGCACCAGCTTCTGGACTTCTTAAACCTCTGCTGTGTGTGTGATGGGAACTGCTGCTGCTTCGCTGCGATCTGTGATGGGACTCTTTGTACTGTTAGGAAACTACCTCACTTAGATGCATAAACTCTACTGGTCTCCCCTAAGTCTGCACGGGAGGGTTTTACAGTCCGATCTTGACACGGATTTCAGCCTTGAAAAACCTCAAAATCCCCCTGTAAAACCCTCCCCATAGACCTCAATAGAAAAGCCAAACTGTGGTCTATATGGCTTCTGAGGTTGGATTCTAAAACAGTCTTGCACAAAACTTGGAACGTGCTCAATCATTTGCTGTATTTCATAGTTTTTGGATTTGTTTTTTAGCCTCCCTATTGGCTTCAATAGTAAATATATATACGTGTGTATGGTATAGTTATTAGTATATTGTTGTACGTGTTAGCCATAGAAAGTAGTAGAAGAGTGAAGAATCAGGCGATACCTTTTAGAGGCTAACGGAGTATATTTGATGGTGAGCTTTCGAGAGGACTAGCTCTCTTCTTCAGACATGGTGTTATACAACAAAATGAAAATACACAGACTTTTTATACACAAAAGACATGGACCTTCAAAGGAAGGTCCATGTCTTTTGTGTATAAAAAGTCTGTGTATTTTCAGTTTGTTGTATAACACCATGTCTGAAGAAGAGAGCTAGTCCTCTCGAAAGCTCACCATCAAATATACTCAGTTAGCCTCTAAAAGGTATCGCCTGATTTCTTCACTCTTCTGGTATAGTTCTATAATAGACAAAGTCCAGACTTTCATCTTTCACTTGAGGGGATCCACATTACAATTGGATGAAGGGTTTAGGAGTTTCAGCTCAGTAACATGTCCCCCCTGTTTTTAAAGGGACCAAAAGTAATTGAATAAATTAAATAATTGTAAATAAAATGTTAATTTCAAATACTTGGTTGAAAACCCTTTGTTGGCAATGACGACCTGAAGTCTTGACCTCGTGGACATCACCGTCAGACGCTGGGTTTTCTCCTTGTTAATGCTCTGCCGGTCTTTACTGCAGCGGTTTTCAGTTGCTGTTTGTGGCCTTTCTGTCTGAAGTTTAGTATTTAATGCTGCTCAACCGGTCTGAGATCAGGTGACTGACTTAGCCATTCAAGAATATTCCACTTCTTTGCTTTAATAAACTCCTGAGTTGCTTTGGCTTTATGTTTTGGGTCATTGTCCATCCGTATTATGAAATTCCGACCATTCAACTTGGCTGCATTTGGCTGGATCTGAGCACACACTAAGGGCGACACGTATGAACGTTGGCGCAAAGAGGCCAGTTCTAAATAGCTTTAAAGCAGTGTAGAATGCGCCAGAATGTATGGACCTGTTCTACTTCAGGTCATAGATTTGGCTCTTTCTAGTTTCACTACAACAATTCAGGCTCGGGTAGACCACTTGTAACTTGGTCTGGCTGTTCCAGCAGTAATGCGCCTTATTTTGCCACCCTCCAGTCCTAAATGTGTAGTGGTGGTGCAACGTGCCTCCAAAACGCCCCCACATTTTGGACGTATTACAAAGTTCGACCAGCGCCACTTTTGGAGTGCACCTGCTCATATATCTAGAGAACAGGTCTGCGACAGTTCTTGGGCTGAAAGCACACCAGAATACTGGCGCACCCTGTACATACATGTCGCCCAATGTCTCTGAATACCTAAGAATTCATCCGGCTGCTTCTGTCCTGTGTCACATCATCAATAAACACTAGTGATCCAGTGCCACTGGCAGCTATGCATGCCCAAGCCATCACACTGCTCTGCCGTGTTTTACAGATGATGTGGTATGCTTTGGATCATGAGCTGTACCTGCCTTCACCTTTTCTCTTTCCATCATTCTGGTAGATGTTGATCTTGGTTTCACATGTCCAAAGTATGTTCTTCCAGAACTGTGCTGGCTTGTTTAGATGTTTTTTTTAACAAAGTCCAATCTAGCCTTTTCATTCTTGAGGCTTATAAGTGACTTGCACCGTGCATTTACTTTCATGCAGTCTTCTCTTTATGGTAGATTTGGATATTGATACGACTACATCCTGGAGAGCATTTAGTGACATACTGTGTGCTCAAATCCAGCCAAATGCAGCCAAACTGATTGGTCGGCGTTTCATAATACAGATGGACAATGACCCAAAACATCAAGCCAAAGCAATCCAGGAGTTTATTGACGCAAAGAAGTGGAATATTTGTGAATGACCAGACCAGTCACCTGATGACAATCCAATTGGCCATGCATTGCACTTATTTAAGACTAATTTTCAGACAGGCCCACAAAGTATATGTATATATGTGTATGTATGTACACATATTTACCATTGAGGTCAATGGGGAGGCTAAACCAAATCTGAAAACGTGCAAAAATCTGTATATACACACACGTGCTGCTTTTTAGGGAGAAAGGTGCAGAAGGCACTGGTGGGCCCCAGACACCCCAGTCCTATATGATGTACAGCGCATGGTTCTCTCTATCACTGCGCAGAGCAATACAGGAGCACTGCTTCTGGCAGGCGGCCCACTGAATGCCCGGTCAGGCAGATTGCCAGTCCGGACCTGGATGGTAAAGATGTTACCCACCGGTACCAGGCATCTGCTGTCTTCTAAGGACTGTTAGTCAAGAATCGTACGGCTGACTCTCTCTGCAGCCCAGTCAGTAGTCGCAGCACATTTCCGCCACTTGCACTGACAGTATGGGCTTTACTTTGCTATACCATATTACAGGAGTTGTGCATGAATACAAGAACATGGCTACATTCTTCCTGAAACGCCGCCACACCTATCAATGGGTTGTCTGGTATTACCAGAGCTGAGCTGCAATACCTCTCCCAACCTGTGGATATGTGTGGTGCTGTTTCTAGAATAAAGCAGCCATGTTTTTGTATTCCTGGATAAACATGTGACATTATTTGTCGACAGTTTTGGACTTATAGAACGGTTTTCTTCACTTTGCATATTTTTAGGATAACATCATCTGAACCTCAGCTTAGAAGATGGACAGACCTAATGAGATCACAGAGGGGCTACTAAGCCTCACGATGGAGATCATCCGTCTGCTGATTGGAGAGGTGAGGCCTTCTGGGAACATGCACAACCTGTCATTACCTGTCCTCCTAGATGATTAAACCAAAAGTCAAGAAGTAAGAGTCAAGTTTCAGAAGATGATTGGGTGTGGTGGCACATGCCCCCTATTATAGCAAGCAGTCCATGTTCTTCTGTAATAATCTGGTACGCCATATGAAAATCTCTGTGTCTGTATAAAATGAGAGGTACTGTATGAACCCATAGCAGGCTAGAGGCACCATATTACAGATGAGTTCAACACAAAATTGTGCCAGTGTAGCCCATACCAGTGTGTCCCCAACACAGGTAAGTAACCACAAATAGGCCTCAAACATAGTGCCTTAGTACAGTGATTTTCAACCTTTTTTGAGCCGCGGCACACTTTTTACACTTAAAAAATCCCGGGGCACACCACCAACCAAAAGGGCACAAAATGAATTTAAAACAGTACATATTTCATTAGTTAATAATACTTTTAGCCGAGATGCCCCCCCTGTAGCCAATTTTCCCCACCTTGAGCCAGTACCCCCCCTTGCGCCAGTGATGCCCCCCTTGCGGCCGGTGATGCCCCTTGTAGCCGTGTGCCCCCTTGAGCCAGTGTGCCCTTTGTAGCAGGTTTCCCCCCGTAAGTAATTTAAAATAAAAAAAAGATTATCACCGGGCCGCGCTTCCCCGGGTTTTGGAGTGCTCAGCAGTGGGAGCTGCGGCGGGGTTTGAAAAGAAGGTGACGTCTTAGGGCCCTTACCTCACGCAGCCCCGGGGGGGTCTCTTCGGCGGAGAGCTCCCAGCGAGGAGACCCAGGTCCGGGGGCGGGTGAGAGCTGTGCCCCCCTGTGCGCTGATAAGGGGAGGAGTGGAAGGGAAGTCCGTCCGCCTCCCCCCTGCAGTCTGGGTTGCCGGCTGTTTTAAAACAGTCGGCAGAGTAGGGGCCTCCCTCCCGGGGGGGCGGGGCGGCCGCGGCCCCCCGGGGTGAGGGAGCCCCGGCGCCCCGGGCGACCGCAGCCCTGCCGCCCCCGGAAGGCCCCCCGAACAAAACACAGGGCGCACCAATTTTAAGGGTTTGGGGAACTGGTTGAAAATCACTGCCTTAGTACACAACTCTCCGTTCCATGGGTGCGCAACATTTTTTGGTCCAAGGGCCCGACTGTCATATTGTCCCTCTAGGAGCAAATAAATTTAGAGGGGGTTTGGCCCTATTTATGTTTTGCATTTAATTTTGGGTTGTTTAGGCCTTTGGTTTTTACTTTGGGACAACCCGGATCAAAATAGGGGGTCCTCTGCTTGGCTCTCCAGAAAGAGGAAATTAGGCACCTATTTTCCTTTTAGTTTTGACAGTTATAGAAGTGGCTGTTTGTCAGCTATAACTAGAGAGAAAAACATGCATATATGCCCTCATGCATATAGTGCCAGCCATGTATTGCCCGCCATAACAGTGCCAGCCATAACCGTGCCAGCCACATAGTGCCAGACACGTAGTGCCCACCCTAACAGTGCCAGCCACATAGTGCCAGACACGTAGTGCCCACCCTAACAGTGCCAGCCACATAGTGCCAGACATGTATTGCCCACCATAACAATGCCAGTTGTTGAATACTATATTTACTATTACTATCAACTCATGAAGCCAGTTTAGCCCGGTGAAAACATGTTGGGGAAGGTCAGGCATGACTGTTTTAAAATTGAGATTTTCACCTCTTTCTATCAGGTACCTGTGCCAGATTTATATCAGAGAGGAGAGGATATAATAGTGAGAGACGCCAGTATATTCTATAGTAGTAATAGGGTGTTGTCTGGATGATTGCTACTCTCGCGAGGAGGCTTGGAGAGACCCGTACTGGAGTTAGTAAATTGCTGTATATTAAGGCTTCCGGTTTATGGTGTTGCTCCACACCCAGACTGATTATTAGAAAAGGAGCTATTACTTCTTTCAGAAGTTTAGAAAGGGTTAAATGGTGAGGGTTGAGATTAGGCTTTTAATATGAGTAGTGTATAGGGTTAAGAGTTTTATACATAATAAAAGTTAAGTTTTAGGGTTTATAGATAGAGAACTGATAGAGTTTAAGTTTGCCTATGGCAAAATAGTAAATATAGTGATCAAAAGTCACTCTCTGTTCTCTTGCGAGATTCCCAATTTTTTGGAGACTTTTTGAGTAGTTGAATACAGCTCTAAAAAAGTTTGAGGACAAAGCATATTTGTGTCCTGGTGGCTGGGGGCCGCACTTTATTCCATCTGAGCAGCACTGTGAATATAGAAAACGCTTCCGATGTCAAACTCAGCAGTGGAGAACCCTGTCAGGCAATGGTGGTTTATAACTGACCCATTGGGCTGATTCCTAGACACTTGTTTGTCATGACATTGGAGGTCTAGGGCCGCCCATGGCTTTGAGGCCACACTGTGACCACCCTATTTCTACAGAAATGCCAAAAAAGTATTTATATCAATTCAAAAATATCTTCTGGATTCCACCAGTATACCACCAGTATACCCAGTGTCGGCGCCTATACCGTTAAAGAGACAAAACTAGTAAGCTTGATGTGTGGCACCTAGCATATGAACAGAGTCCACCTCAAGAGCACTGCTGTCCTATATTCCTCCATACTTGGATCCCACGTTCTAAATGAGGACTTGAACCCACGACAAAAGAAAAGATGTGTGCAGCATCTGCAAAGCCTCAGCATTTTTCATCTCTGTGGCTCTACAAGTGGATTTCAATGTTTCAGCCATTAAAGTTGGATCTCGCTTATTGGATCAAACGTTTTTTTTTCTTTCACTAGTATTAACACTTCCTGGTCAGAATGAGATCCATGCATAGAAGAAAAAAAAAGACCTCAACACCCAAATGCTTTGATTAAAGAGGTTTTATCGTTTGAAGCTTTCATAGACTTGAGCTGTTTCTAATCCAGGGGGAAGAGTCTCTTCTCTCAGGAGGCGTGACTCTCCTGCCAGGAGGCATGTCTCCCCTCACTGAAAAGCTTTGACATCATCATTCTGTGTGTGCAGGGGAAGGGGGAGGACGTCAGCTTTGCAGTTCTCAGCTCCAGGCTGCACAAGCTCCTTGAAGCCACTACCTTCATTGGTGTAGTTGCTGTTATACACACAGCCTGAACTGACCCCCCCCCCCTCCCTCCCCCCATGCTTCGGAAGAACGCGCTGATCAGTGAACACCCGATGTAACTGCGGGGCGTATTGTACGCCCCACAATTACGCCATGTGAACATAGCCTTAAACACAGCCATCTCAGGCAGCTTGATTCTCACAGCTCAGAGGGGAGTAAGCACAGTGTGCAGGCAGCCAATCACAGCTCAGGGGGCGTGTCCAGATTATTTCCCATCCGAGAGCGTGTCCCAACAGGCTGAATGAAATGTCAGCCAGCCAATCACAGGAAAGGGGATGTGTCCCGACCAGCTGCTGCAGAAATAGCTATTGATGCACAGATTAGCTCATATCTGCTATACTAAGTTACTTAGGTAATGCAAACCAATTACAAAAGTGCTTATTTTTACTGTCTCCATCATTAGAGATATGATCCTTGTGGCGAGAAAATCCCTTTAAGAACATGTTTAGTGTCTGAAAAGCTTCAGGAATTTTCATCTTAAAGGGGTTTTGCCATGATGTAATGTTGACGTAGAATCGTCCAAAATGGGTATTTTAATCACTTTTCTAAATATATGTGATTATAAAAAGTCAAGCCTGTGAGAGCTACAGCTTTCTTTATATGCCCTTAGTTACTTAAAAGTTTACATTAGACACGACAAGGAGCTGACAGGAACTGATCTGGCTGCCCTTGCGTGTTTGCACTTCTTATCTGATGACAGGGAACATGAAGGAGCTTGCAAGAGGCTGGGGAGAAAGTGCAGTGTATTAGGCTTTCTGCTGTATGAAGAATCCACTAGTTGTAATGTAATTATCTTAGTAAACATTGCAGACGCTCCCTTGCTTACTCGCTCTGCTCGGGCCCCCTCTCTCTCCTCCCTGCAGCAGTTCATGACATGGCATGATTTGTTTATTTTCTGTCCTGACCAGATAACAGGTAAGCAAGTCACTTCATGGCAAAAACCCTTTAATGTTGGAGCAACAAAATACAGATGATCTCTTGCCTTGTTGGGTGGATCAGAACTTTTTTTTTTCACTAGTGATCACTATCATAAACCTTTGTTGGAAAAAAAAATCACAAAGCATAGCAAAAGTATTAAGAATTAACCGCCATGTTCCCAGCACATTTAGCATTAGAACAGACATCTGGGTCAATCCAAAAAGTTCATAATAGTGATTGGTATGTTTTACTCTTGCAGGATTACATAATAGTGAGAAATTCTAGAGACCATGTCAGACCCAAAGAAGATCAAGCAGACGGTGTGTGCGGAAACCAGGTCTCCTACCTTTCACCTCCTTCACTAGGACAAGAGAAAAAAAATGAGAAGATTCTAAACCTCATCAACAAGATGTCTGAGCTGCTGACCAGAGAGGTGAGACATTGTACAGTAACACAAGGGATGATGTGTCTGGATGATGACTGGAGAGGAGACTGCTGGGACATTATAAAAAAGTTAACAAACAAGGGTGGATGATGTGTCTGGATGATGACTGGAGAGGTGACTGCTGGGATATTATACAGTAACACAAGGGATGTT
This sequence comes from Phyllomedusa bahiana, assembly GCA_025379985.1. NCBI lineage: Eukaryota > Metazoa > Chordata > Amphibia > Anura > Hylidae > Phyllomedusa > Phyllomedusa bahiana. Next base: position 140,424 of record JAODAL010002291.1, on the reverse strand, counting down.
TCTGGATGATGACTGGAGAGGTGACTGCTGGGATATTATACAGTAACACAAGGGATGTTTGTGTCTGGTGATGACTGGAGAGGCGACGCTGCTGGGAAAATTAAAACAGTAACACAAGCGATGATGTGTCTGGATGATGACTGGAGAGGTGACTGTGGATATTTATACAGTAACACAAGGGATGATGTGTCTGGATGATGACTGGAGAGGAGACTGCTGGGACATTGTACAGTAACACAAGGGATGATGTTTTCGGGGATGATGTAGAGAGGGTGACTGCTGGGATATTATACAGTAACACAAGGGATAAGGTGTCTGGATGAATGGAGAGGTGACTGCTGGGACATTATACAGTAACACAAGGGATGATGTTTCTGGATGATGACTGGAGAAGAGATGCTGGACATTATACAGTAACAAAAGGGATGATGTGTCTGGATGATGACTGGAGAGGAGACTGCTGGGACATTGTACAGTAACACAAGGGATGATGTGTTGTGATGATGACGGGAAAGAGGAGACTGCTGGGACATTGTACAGTAACACAAGGGATGATGTGTTGGATGATGGGACGGGAGAGGTGGACACTGCTGGGATATTATACAGTAACACACGGGATGAGTGTCTGGATGATGATGGAGAGGTGACACTGCTGGGATATTATACAGTAATACAAAGGGATTGATGTGTCTGGATGATGACTGGAGGGGTTTGACTGCTGGGATATTATACAGTAACACAAGGGAGGATGTGCCTGGATGATGACTGGAGAGGTGACTGCTGGGATATTATACAGTAACACAAGGGTGATGTGTCTGGATGATGACTGGAGAGGTGACTGCTGGGATATTATACAGTAACACAAGGGATGATGTGTCTGGGTGATGAACTGGAGAGGTGACATTTGCTGGGATATTATACAGTAACACAAGGAATGATGTGTCTGGATGATGACTGGAGAGGAGGTCACTGCTGGGATTATTTATACAGTAACACAAGGGGATGTTGTGGTCTGGATGATGAATGGAGAGGTGAATTCGGGGATATTACACAGTAACACAAGGGATGATGTGTCTGGATGATAACTGGAGAGGTTGGTTGGTAATGCTGGGATTTTGTATACAGTACACAAGTAAAAGGGATGATGTGTCTGGATGATGACTGGAGATGTGACTGCTGGGATATTATACAGAAACAAAAAGGGGTGATGTGTCTGGATGATGACTGGAGAGGGGACTGCTGGGATATTATACAGTAACACAAGGGATGAGGTGTCGGATGATGACTGGAGAGGGGTGCTGGGGACATTATACAGTAACACAAGGGATGTTGTGTCTGGATGATGACTGGAGAGGTGACTGCTGGAAATTAAACAGTAACACAAGGGATGATGTGTTGGATGATGAGACTGGAGAGGTGGCTGGGACATTATACGTAACACAAGGGAGGATGTGTCTGGATGATGATTGACTGGAGAGGGGGACTGCTGGCATTTATTGGGTAACACAAGGGACAAATGATGTGTCCTGGATGATGAACTGGAGGAGGTGACTGCTGGGATATTATACAGTAACACAAGGGATGATGTGTTGGATGATGACTGGAGAGGTGATTGCTGGGATATTATACAGTAACACAAGGGATGATGTGTTGGATGATGACTGGAGAGGTGACTGCTGGGACATTTATACAGTAACACAAGGGATGATGTGCCCTGGATGATGACTGGGAGGTGACTTGCGGGGAATATTATACAGTAACACAAGGGATGATGTGTCTGGATGATGACGGGAGAGGTGACTGCTGGGATATTATACAGTAACACAAGGGATGATGTGTCTGGATGATGTCTGGAGAGGTGTCACTGCTGGGATATTATACAGTAACACAAGGGATGAAGTGCCTGGATGATGACCGGAGAGGTTACTGCTGGGATATTATACAGTAATACAAGGGATGATGTGTCGGGGATGATGACTGGAGAGGTGACTGCGGGGATATATATACAGTAACACAAGGGAGGATGTGCCTTTGGATGTGGAATGGAGAGGTGATTTGCTGGGATATTATACAGTAACACAAGGGATGATGTGTCTGGATGTGACGGAGAGGGGGATGCTGGGATATTATACAGTAACACAAGGGATTGATTGTGTCTGGATGGGAGGGATGGATGAGGAGACACTGCTGGGATATTAATACCAGTAACACAAGGGATGTTGTGTTGGATGATGATGGAGAGGTGACTGCTGGGATATTATACAGTAACACAAGGGATGATGTGTCTGGATGATGACTGGAGAGGTGAGTGGGAATGCTGGGATATTATACAGTAACACAAGGGATGATGTGTCTGGATGATGCCGGAGAGGTTACTGCTGGGATATTATACATTTAATACAAGGGATGATGTGTCTGGATGATGACTGGAGAGTGTGATGCTGGTTTATTATACAGTAAACAAGGGATGATGTGTCTGGGTGATGACTGGAGAGGTGACACTGCTGGGATATTATACAGTAACACAAGGGATGATGTGTCTGGTTTGAGACTGGAGAGGAGACATGCTGGGATATTTATACAGTTAACACAAGGGATGAGGTGTCTGGATGATGACTGGAGGGTTTGGCGGGCGGGATATTATACAGTAACACAAGGGATATGTGTGTTGGATGAGGGACTGGAGAGGGACTGCTGGGATATTATACAGTAACCAAAGGGGGGGTGATGTGTCTGGATAAATGGTCTGGAGAGGTGACCTTTTGGGATATTATACAGTAACACAAGGGATGAGGTGTCTGGATGATGACTGGAGAGGTGGTTTGCGGGGATATTATACAGTAACACAAAGGGATTGAGTGTGTCTGGAGGGAGGGGACTGGAGAGGGGGACTGCTGGGACATTATATGGTAACACAAGGGACGATGTGTCTTGATGATGACTGGAGAGGTGACTGCTGGGATATTATACAGTAACACAAGGGAGGATGTGCCTGGATGATGACTGGAGAGGTGATTGCTGGGATATTATACAGTAACACACGGGATGATGTGTCTGGATGATGACTGGAGAGGTGACTGCTGGGATATTATACAGTAACACAAGGGATGATGTGTCTGGAGTGATGAAAGGGAGAGGTGACTGCGGGATATTATACAGTAACACCAAGGGGATGATGTTGTCTGGATGATGACTGGAGGGTGACATGCTGGGTGATATTATACAGTAATCAAAGGGAAAGGATGTGCCTGGATGATGACCGGAGAGGTTACTGCTGGGATATTATACAGTAATACAAGGGATGATGTGTCTGGATGATGACTGGAGAGGTGACTGCTGGGATATTATACAGTAACACAAGGGAGGATGTGGCTGGATGATGACTGGAGAGGTGATTGTGGATATTATAAAAGTAACAAAAGGGGATGATGTGTCTGGATGATACTGGAGAGGTGACTGCTGGGGATATTTTAAGTAACACAAGGGATGATGTGTCTGGATGATGACTGGAGGGGGGTGACTGCTGGGTATTATACAGTAACACAAGGGATGAGTGTGGGGGGTGATGACTGGAGAGGTGCATGCTGGGATATTATACAGTAACACAAGGGATGATGTGTCTGGATGATGACTGGAGAGGAGACACTGCTGGGATATTATACAGTAACACAAGGGATGTTGTGTCTGGATGATGACTGGAGAGGTGACTGCTGGGATATTATACAGTAACACAAGGGATGATGTGTCTGGATGATGACTGGAGAGGTGAGTGGGAATGCTGGGATATTATACAGTAACACAAGGGATGATGTGTCTGGATGATGACTGGAGAGGTGGCTGCTGGGACATTATACAGTAACACAAGGGATGATGTGTCTGGATGATGACTGGAGAGGTGACTGCTGGGATATTATACAGTAACCAAGGGTGAGGTGTCTGGATGATGACTGGGAGGGGGCCCTGTGGAATTATACAGTAAACAAGGGTTTGATGTGTCTGGATGATGACTGGAGAGGTGACTGCTGGAACATTATATGGTAACACAAGGGAGATGTGTCTGGATGATGCTGGAGGGGGTGATACGGGCTGGGATATTATACAGAAAACACAAGGATGATGTGTCTGGAGATGACTGGAGAGGTGTTTGCTGGGATATTATACAGTAACACAAGGGATGATGTGTTGGATGATGACTGGAGAGGTGACTGCTGGGAAATTTATACAGTAACACAAGGGATGTTTGTGTCTGGATGAGACTGGAGGGGTGAGTGCTGGGATATTATACAGTAACACAAGGGATGATGTGGTCTGGATGATGACAGGAGAGGTGACTGTGGTGATATTATACAGTAACACAAGGGATGTTGTTTTCTGGATGATGACTGGAGAGGTGACACTGCTGGATATTATACAGTAACACAAGGGATGATGTGCCTGGATGATGACCGGAGAGGTTACTGCTGGGATATTATACAGTAATACAAGGGATGATGTGTCGGATGATGACTGGAGAGGTGACTGCTGGGATATTATACAGTAACAAAAGGGGGATGTGCTGGATGATGATGGAGAGGTGATTGCTGGGATTATTATACAGTACACTAGGGGATTGATGTGCCCTGGATGTGACTAGAGAGGTAAATGCTGGGGTATTTATACAGTAACACAAGGGATGATGTGTCTGGATGATGACAGGAGAGGTGACTGCTGGGATATTATACGGTAACACAAGGGATGATGTGTCTGGATGATGACTGGAGAGGAGACACTGCTGGGATATTATACAGTAACACAAGGGATGTTGTGTCTGGATGATGATGGAGAGGTGATGCTGGGATATTACACAGTAACACAAGGGATGATGTGTCTGGATGTTTGAGGGAGGGGTTTGAGTGGGAATGCTGGGACATTATACAGTAACACAAGGGATGATGTGTCTGGATGATGATGACTGGAGAGGTGACTGCTGGGACATTATACAGTAACACAAGGGATGATGTGTCTGGATGATGATGACTGGAGAGGTGACTGCTGGGATATTATACAGTAACACAAGGGATGATGTGTCTGGATGATGACTGGAAAAGGGTGACTGCTGGGACATTATACAGAAAACACAAGGGATGATGTGTCTGGATGAGGGACTGGAGAGGTGACTGTGGGATATTTATCCCAGTAAACACATGGGATGTGTGTCTGGATGATGACGGGAGGGTGACTGCGGGATATTAACAGTAACACAAGGGATGATGTGTCTGGATGATGACTGGAGAGGTGACTGCTGGGATATTATACAGTAACACAAGGGATGATGTGTCTGGATGATGACAGGAGAGGTGACTGCTGGGATATTATACAGTAACACAAGGGATGATGTGTCTGGATGATGACTGGAGAGGTGACACTGCTGGGATATTATACAGTAACACAAGGGATGATGTGTCTGGATGATGACTGGAGAGGAGGCTGCTGGGACATTGTACAGGACTCCTATGATGGTGTCTGGATGATGACTGGGCCATTGTGTGTCAGGTTCCTCTCAGGTGTCAGGACATCACTGTACATTTCTCCATGGAGGAGTGGGAGTACATAGAAGGACACAAGGATCTGTACAAGGTCGTCATGATGGAGGACCACCAGCCTGTATCTTTAAAAGGTAATGTTACGTCCATTTTATTGTCCACATTTACAGTCTTAAGTACTTGGCCATTAATACAGTATCATCTATGCCGGAGTGCAGAATAGATCACTGTGCTATAAAGATGAGGCAGCAGGTTCATTTAATAATGGCATTTTTATACCCCGCTCTAAACAGAAAAAGAAAGACAAGTGAATTGTACTAAATTTATTATTAGAAGGTTTACCTCTTTTAATACGTTTTCCCATTTGAGCTGTCCTATAGTCACAGAGGTACCTCCACTCACCATTCTTGACCCTACAAAGTAATAGTACTTCTTTAGTGTCCCTCATTCAAAATGTGTCTCCACAGTGCCCCCTTCACACTCTGTAATGGTGCTCCCTACTGACTACTCCATTCCCACTAGACCCTGTTCCCATGACATTGTCTACTTAAAGGGGTTGTCTCACTACAAATAATAGCTTTCAAAATGTAGGAAACACTAAGTGAAGACGTTTTCCAAATATATTGCTTTGTTCATCTTTTTTGTTAAGGAGCTACAAATGATTTTAACACCTTCTGAGGGCTCTCAGGTTTCACAAGTGACCGACCTGTGTACTCCTTCTCCCCTGCTGTTTGTTCTATCTGATAGCAGGGAGTGACATCATTACACAGGCGTGGGCAGTGTGAGAGCTTGTGTGTTATCTGATCTTTCAGACAAAAGACAGTAATCACTCTACTGTTTACATTAGCTCAGAAGCTTCTCCAACCTCAGAGAAGGTAATTTATTTAATCTAGACTAATAAACAGAGACATCTGAATACAGGAGCGCATATGCTAATTACAGACAGCTTGACCATGAAGTGACAGAGCAAATTGGCATTATTTCATTCATGCATCCTATGAAACTATGAGATGAGACAAACCCTTTGAGCCAACGACCTAAGAGATGACCCCTGAAGAACGTGCAAGCGGGTACAATGACTTCTTTGTATCGTGCCCGCCTGTGCTCAGCTCTTGTCCTGGTATCTCGTAGGCTGCAGGTCTAAAGTGGCCGGTAACCTATATGAGTATATGGTGGAGGAGGGAGCAGCATGTAGGTAAAGTTGGTGGTTGTCTGATCTGGGACACCTGATCCACTAAGTCATACCGTGAGTGCCCAGTGATAACTTTGCATCTGAGCTCTAAAACTTTTGTTTTATGTATTTCTTAGCAGATAAATCTGATGACCCAATTCCCGATGATTCTTCAGTCATCACTGCTGATAACACTACAAGTCCTACTCGGAAATCAAAAGTAAATGCTCAAAACTTGAAGGGATTTAAGGTGAAAAAAGGTAAAAAACAGAATTCACATACAAAATCCTGCCCAGCGGACAATAAAGGCTTGCGGAGGAGGGGTAGGAAATCTATCCCAGTGACAAAAAAATCTAAAGCCTTGTCTAAAGGAGTAGATCGGGACAGAGCACCTGCATGTCCACCAATGGACCACACTCCCCTAAAATGCACACTCAAAGAAGACTTCTTCACAGATTCCGATCCAGGTTCCCCGGGGTCATCGGATACTGTGGTTGACCATGACACAAAGCAGAACAAAAACCAACCCAACATCAATTGCAACCAATGTAGTAAAAAGTTTAAACGTAAATCCGCTTTCATAGCTCACTACAAGACTCACTCGGTGCCTAGCAGCTTCACCTGCAATGACTGTGGGAGATGTTTTACGAAGAAAAACCGCTATGATATCCATCAAAGAAGCCACAAGGGAGAGAAGAATTTCCCCTGTTCCGAATGTGACAAGTCCTTTACCTGTGGCGCTTATCTAGCCAGGCATCAGATGGTCCACACGGGGAAGAGGCCCTATCTGTGTAAAGAGTGTGGAAGGCGGTTTTCCGGTAGCTCGCACCTGACACGACATCTGAGGCTGCACACCGGGGAGAAACCATTCTCTTGCCCAGTGGGTGATAAGAGTTTTGTCTGCAGGGCCAGCTGTCTGGAACATCAGCAGGTGCACACGGGAGAGAAGCCATATACTTGTTCAGAATGTGGCAAATGTTTTGCCGAAAGTGGGACCCTGAAGGTGCACCTCCGTACTCACACAGGAGAACGACCCTTTAAGTGCTTCCAGTGTGGACTTTGCTTCCCTGACAGATCTCAATTCCGCAAGCATGAAAATACTCACAGAGGGGTAAAACCGTTCTCCTGCACCGACTGCGGCAGACGGTTTGCGCGGAACATGCACCTCATCAGGCATCTACGGACTCACACCGGGGAGAAGCCGTATTCATGTAGTGAATGTAACAGGCGCTTTACAAATAAAGTCAATCTGGTCACTCACATGAAGTTTCACACAGGAGAGAAGCCATTTTCTTGTTCAGAATGTGGCAAGAGTTTTGTGCTTAAGGCCCAGCTCATTGTTCATCGGAGGACCCACACTGGTGAAAAGCCTTTTGCTTGTTCATACTGTAAGGCCAAATTTTCCAACAAAGCAAACATGGTTAAACATGTCCGAATTCATACAGGGGAGAAGCCATACCCGTGCCCACACTGCGACAAGTGGTTCCGACGAAAATCCCATCTAAACGGGCATATTGAAACTCACAACAAGGCATCGGCTTATTCTTGTAACGAGTGTGGAAAGTGCTTTAGATTTAAAGGTTTTCTGGACAGACATGTCAAAATTCATGGAACCTAGACAACGGTGTGAAGACCCTTTTCTTTTAGTGGGATACTCATCACTTTTACAATCATTTGACTGGTCATTGATATGGTAGAAGTTTGGACAAGTGGGAGTCCATGTGCTGAAACTCCAACTGATAATTATGGGGCAGAAGACTTTGGGCACCTTTGTTTCTGACCACCTCTCCTCCGAGAGTTTAAGGCCCTGTTCACACGGCGGATTTGGCCGCGGGTTTCAGTGCGGTTGCTGCGGCCAAAACCTCATCCAAATCGCGCCCTAAACGCCCCCAGTTCATTACATGGTTTCCTTTGGGAAACCACGTTGCTATTCACACGACGTGGTCTTGTCCGCAGCTTTGGGCTGCAATTATCAGCGCAGTTTTTGCCCTACCTATTAATTTGTATGGGGAAAACCTCACCGCAACCCGCGCCGATAACCTCACCACAAAACTGCATCGGGAGACGCGAGTTTGAGGCGATGTTAGGACGAGGTTTTTCACAAGGAAACCGCGCCGAAACCTGCAGCCAAATCCGCTATGTGAACTGTGCCTTAGGAGTCTCACAGACTCTCTATAAATCAGTACACCCATAATTTCTGACTGGTTCTCCTCAGAGTCTCACAAGCCTTCTGTGAGCCAGTACACTTATTACTCCCTCTCTGAGGAAAGCCAAGCATAGCCTCTCAGAAAAAAAGTGGTATTGTACACAAATTAGCATTTCCGCACATATCTCAATAGAAGTCATCTCAACATAAGTCTGTAAAAAATGATAGTCGTCCTTTAAAGGAAAATTTTGCCGCTAGAAAGATTAACTATAGAAAAATACCTCAAAAACCTAAATATGAGTATGACTAAAAATTAATCCCGCTCCGTCGTAGTCAAAGCGATTATAAAAAGGTAGACCTCGTTTGGTGGGTATTCTTACTAGTGAACCCAGTATGCCCTCTATATCATAGGTAGGCACAAGGCTGGCTAAAGCAGCTATACAGTGTGAGGAAGCCACCAAAGTTGTCTATCTCTGTGGACCCCATGACTATGTCCAGTCGGAATAGGATATTGTGATTCACTGTAGTCAGACCTAAACCTGGTTTAGCTTGGCATCACACTTTATCTACAGGATACGTGAATGAACAATGGTAGTCCAACTGCTGGGACCCTACCAATCAGAAGAGTATAGTCCCAGAACCACAAGCTGAATAGTGGTGGTCTGGCAAGTGCTCTGCCACCCAGTTCTTTAGGTCTTGGAAAGCTAGTCCGATATTGTACTGGGCTTCTTTTTGGCCCATAGTTTTTGAATAAAGTGGTAATGTGCATGTGTCGGATCACCACTCCATTCAAATAGGGGAATCAAGCTCCCATTCTTGTTCTCAGGGGTCAGATCCCCAGTGATCAAATATTTATCACCTAAACTATGGATAGGTGAACCAAATGCCTGGTACTATGGCTTTGGGGTAGGAGGGCACAATTTGCAGTTGTAGCAAATATGGCCAGGTTGTGATCTGGGTAAGGTTTGCCAAGACTTGATAGTGCTCTGCTAATTACTGGTGGTAAAGTTGAGACACCATTTTACACCCATAGGCATTCACTATCCCACGTTCTAAGAGGCTTAGATCAATTTGAACTTCTGGCTTGTCTAGTGGTGTCTCGTCTTTCTTGTATTCTTGTGGGATCACAAGAGCTGTGGTAGATCAGGGCTTTCGTAACAAGCTTCCACTGCCAGGACGGACACAAAAACCAATGCAAGAGGAGGCCTGAAGCTTTTGGCAAGCCATTAGGTGGCAGATCAGTATTGTATGAAGTCCTGACAATTGCGTCCATAGAAATTGAGGATGATGTGAGGTTCTGCAGAGCCGACAAGGTTTGGAGATGATCTAGCTAGATGATAAAATGTTAGTTAGGCCGCATGCACGTTTTTGGGGGGAAACAACAAACACTTGCGGGAATTTTTTTCCTCCTATGCAAGTACAGTTAGGGCGGCAAAACGGGGGAAATATAAACTGCAGAGTTTTTTTTCTTGGGTGCATTTTTTGTTTCTTCTTGTGCAGTTTGGATTGTTGATCTTTTCTTAAGAAATAAACTTCCCCAAGGTGTGTTCGTGTATTTGTTTCCTTGATTACCACAGATTTTCTAGCCTTGTAGGGAAATTTTTAACGGCGGGACTTTTTAGTGCACCCCTTTAAAAAATTGCCCTTTGCCATCAATCTTCTGTAGAAAAAGAAAGGTTCGCCTCAAGGGGAATTCACACAGACACACTGGCACCCTTCTATATGTTTACACACATAACACCAGCACAGACACACTGGTACCCTTCTATATGTTTACACACATAACACCAGCACAGACACACTGGCACCCTTCTATATGTTTACACACATACACCCAAAAACAGACAAATTTGGTACCCTTCTATATTTTTACACACCAAACGCCAGCAAAAACCCACGGGTCCCCCTTCTAAAATTTTAAAAACCATACACCAGCACAGACACACTGGCACCCTTCTATATGTTTACACCCTTTCCCCCACCCACAGACCCCACTGGTACCCTTCTATATGTTTACACGCATACGCCAGCACAGACACACTGGTACCCTTCTATATGTTTACACACATAACACCAGCACAGACACACTGGTAACCTTCTAAAATTTTTTACCACACATAACCCCCAAACACAGACACCCCCTGGTCCCCTTTCTAATTTTCCCAACACATACCCCCAAAGCCCCGAAACACACTGGTACCCTTCTATATTGTTAAAAACATACACCAGCACAGACACACTGGTACCCTTCTATATGTTTACACACATACACCAGCACAGACACACTGGTAACCTTCTATATGTTTATACACATACACCAGCACAGACACACTGGTAACCTTCTAAAATTTTTTAAAACACATATACAAGCACGGGACACCTGGACCCTTCTATATTTTTTACCCCATAACACCAGCACAGACACACTGGCAGCCTTCTATATGTTTACACCAGCACAGACACACTGGCAGCCTTCTATATGTTTACACCATACACCAACACAGACACACTGGCACCCATCTATATTTTTACACCATACCCCCAGAAACAGACAAAACCGGGTCCCCCTCTATATTTTTAAACCCCACTTTAACACCAGCACAGACACACTGGCACCCTTCAAAAATTTTTTAAAAACCATACCCCAAACACAGACCCGGGTCCCCTTCTAAAATTTTTTACACCATACACCAGCACAGACACACTGGTACCCTTCTATATGTTTCCCACACATACCCCAAACCGACAACAACGGGTCCCCTTTCTATATTTTTAAAACACTTTAAAAACCGCACAGACAAAACGGGTACCCTTCTTTTTATTTTAAAAACACATACACCAGCACAGACACACTGGCAGCCTTCTATATGTTTACACACATACACCAGCACAGACACACTGGTACCCTTCTATATGTTTACACACATACACCAGCACAGACACACTGGCAGCCTTCTATATGTTTACACACATACACCAGCACAGACACACTTGCACCCTTCTAAAAATTTTTTAACACACATAACACCAGCAAAAAACACACGGGAAACCCTTCTATATTTTTAAAACACCACACAACAACTGGCAGCCTTCTATATGTTTACACCATACACCAGCGCAGACACACTGGCACCCTTCTATATGTTTACACACATACACCAGCGCAGACACACTGGTACCCCCTTTTAAGGTTTAAACCACCAAAAAACCAGCACAGACACCCCGGCCCCCTTTCTATATGTTTACACAAAATATACCAGCACAGACCACTGGTAAACCTTCTAAAATTTTACACACAACCCACACAGACACACGGGAAAATTTCCCTATAGGGTTTTCACACATATACAACACAGACCACGGGAAACCCTTTCTATATTTTTACCCCAGAACACCACACAGACACACGGCACCCTTTCCCAAAAGTTTAAAACCACACAGACACCCCGGGAAACCCTTTCTATATTTTTCACCATACACCAGCACAGACCACTGGTCCCCTTTCTAAAATTTTTCCCACCATACACCGCACAAGACACACTGGTACCCTTCTATATGTTTACACACATACCCAGCACAGACACACTGTCCCCTTCTAAAAGACCACACAAAAAACCGGCAAAAGACACACTGGAAACCCTTTCTAAAATTTTTTACACACATAAACCACACAGACCCCTTTGGTACCCTTTTTAAGGGTTTACACACAAACACCAGCAAAGACACACTAAAAACCCTTCTATATGTTTTAACACAAAATAACATAAAACACACCCCGGAAACCCTTTTCAAATGTTTAACACAATACACCAGAAACAACACACTGGTACCCAAAAAATATTTTTACACACAACCCCGCACAGACACCCCGGCAGCCTTCTTTTAGGGTTACACACAAAAACACCAGCACAGACAAAACGGCACCCTTCAAAATTTTTTTAAAACAAAATAACCCCAAAGCACAGACAAAAACTGGTACCCTTCTATTTTTTTAACACACATACACCACACAGAAAACACTAAAACCCCTTCTAAAAGTTTACACACATAAAAACCAGCACAAACACACGCCCCCCTTTCCAAATATGTTTCACCACACAACACACTGGCAGCCTTATTTTAACACCAACCCCAAAGCGCAGACACACTGGCCCCCCCTCTATTTTGTTTACCAAAAAAACACCAGCACAGACACACGGGCCCCCTTCTAAAATTTTACACACATATCCCAAACACAGACACACGGGAACCTTCAATATGTTTTAAAACAATACCCCCAGAAACAGAAAACCCCGGGCACACTTCTATAGGGGTTTTACACACAAAAACACCACACAGAAAACACGGGAAACCCTTCTATATTTTACACACAAACACCCCCCACAGACATACTGGCACCCTTCTAAAATTTTTTCCCACACTTCCCAACACAGACAAACGGGAAACCCTTTCTATATGTTTAAAACGCATACCCCCGCACAGACACACGGCACCTTCTATAGTTTTTACACCATACACCACACAGACACCGGGAAACCCTTCTATAGGGTAAAACCACACATACACCATAAACAGACACACTTGAAAACCCTTTCTAAACCCCCTGCCCCCCTTCTCAGCTTACACACAAAACAAAGAAATTTGTCTATTTTGGGCCCCTTTTCTAAAACTTTTACACCCCAAACCCACTTGAGCTCCCCTACTTTGGGAAACCTTCTCCCTACAGACCAAGAAATTCAAATATTTTTCACAAAACAACACCACACAGACACACCCCCCCCTTTCTACCATGTTTCACACAGGCACTGACCCCCTGTTACCGCTTTCCCACATTCTCACCCACACACCCCGGCATGCTGACCCTCCTTTACACATGCTGTCAGATGTCACAGCCCTGTCCCTTCATTAGCATTAGGACCCAACAACGTCATTACAAAGCCAGCCAGGCCTTCAAGCTTTTCCCATCACAGTACTGGCTTGTCCTATCCTCCCGGTAAGGTTTTCCCCTTCCGGAAATTTTGCAAAAACCACAGTTCTTGCGTGCAATGTAGTTTTGCTCCAATACTTTTAATTTAACATACAGGGAGGGTTTAATACAAGGGGATGTGACCAAAAAAACCCACAAAAGGGTGTCAGATGTAAAACAGGGGAAATTTTTGGTTCAATTGGGGGGGCCCCAGTTTTAAACCCCTCAAAAATTTCTATTGTTAATAAAAAGTGTAAAAAATTTCTCCAGCTGTGAAAAGGAGAAGAGTGTCAGTCTAGATTGAATGCAGCCGGGGTTTATGAAAAACGCTCTTACAAAAAAACTGCATAGGAGAGACACAGGACAGGGGACTCAGACAGAGGGGGGAGGGGGACCCCCTTTGGAGCCCGCATAAAAAGGGGGGGGGGAAATTATGTCCCCCCAGCTGGGAGGGAAAAAAACCCCCCTGCGTGTTTAGAGTGGAGAAGCTGAGAGCAGTAGGAATCAGCTGAACTACAGAAGCGATACATCCCCTCTAACTGGAAGAGGTGTCCAGTGACCTGGGCAGTGTAAATGTATGATGCCCAGAAGCTGTGCCCACACCATCCACAGTGGGACCCAGCTTTTAAACTATTTCGTCAGCCCCGGGTCCCCAAATGCTCCCCATCCCCGGTCATATAACCCCCCCAGTTGCTGTGGCATAGCAAAAGCAGGCGGTTTGGAACCCTTTTTGGTATTAAAAAAAAAGTGATACGATCCCCCAATTCTAGTCAAAAAGTAAGATTAAAAAAAATTAAAGTAAAAAGAAAAATTTTAAAAAGTTTTTAAAAATATTAAAAAAATTAAAAATAAATAATAGTAAAAAAAACAAAAAAACCCTAAAACTTATTTCCCCAATAAAAAAAACTTCCCTTTTACAAAAAAAGGGAAAAAAAAAAAAGTTCACCTTTTGGTGGGCAAAAGTGATCCCATCTACTGTACCAGGTCCAGTACTTGGTGGTTTTCCCTGTGGGGGAACGTCCTTTCCATGGTCTGGGCATTCCCCGACCAAAAGGGGACAATGTCCCCGGGCTCAGCACATGAGGCTTGCACAGACGACGCAGTCCTTGTACTGCACCAGGACTAATCGGTCAGATGTTCCACTCGTACCTAGAGTCCTCTGGCCAGACTTCTGTCCCGGAGCTCGGGGACCCAAAAAGTTTCGCCAAAAGGTGGTCCCTTACCGCTGTCTTTAGCATTTGGGGAAATTTCATAGCACTCTTCCTCCACAGCCCGGCCAGCGGTCTCACGGGTCTGGGCTTGTCTTATAAGCTACAGCTCACTCTCATATACTCTTGCAGTCCAATATATCTCTTGGCTGTTATTGCTTATCACCACCTGACTACCTAATGACCCATGACCTGTACTCCCAACCACCAAGCTACCAAACCGCACAGGCAACTGCTCCAATATTACATCACAATACATTCCACAGTAATGAAACATCACATTTCTCATCCCTTTAAATGAGGGTTGGGCACTCTTTAATTTCCCCATAGTCACCCCTCTTTTTCTGCCCCACCCTCAAACCCCCCTTACCCTGTGGTGGCCCACCCGAACCCTTCGTCCCAAAAACAACTTTGGGGCCCCCCCCGAAACCAATAGAAGCATTAGAACATTAAACTCGCTCTAGGGGGGGGCTAGTGGGTGCGCTTACATGGCAAACATGGGGTCTTTTGCCGAGGGAACTCGGCTAGATGTAATCCTGTTATTTGGGGCATTCCCCCACCGACAATTTTCACCAAACACCCCCACACCATCCAAATGATGTACCTGTACGCTAAGATGCAGTCAATACCTACAATTACTTTGGGGCTAAAGGGTTTATTCAGTTTATTCAGTCTCTTTTTTATTTTTTATTTGAAGATCCTGCTATAGTAATAAAAAAAAAAAAAAACTTATAAACCCCAAACCTTTTGCCAAACCCCCGATTTCCCGCACTGCTGCTTGCCCAGCAGTCCCCCATTTAATTTTTTTTTACTTCTGGCTGCCAGTGCTCTCCCCAGTCTTTTTACTTCCATCTGCAGTCTTTCTCCCTGGCCTCCTATTTACTTCCAGCTTCTGGGGGGTTTTCCAAAATTTTCCCTGTTTACTTCACTGCCGTCGGTCTCCCTACCCTTCCCATTTACTGCGGGGGTCTTCCGGGCCCTTCTATTTACGTTTGGCGGCCCTTCCCTGGTCTTCTATTTACTGCTGGCGGTCTTCCTGGTCTTCTATTTACTGCTGGCGGTCTTCCTGGTCTTCTATTTACTGCTGGCGGTCTTCCTGGTCTTCTATTTACTGCTGGCGGTCTTCCTGGTCTTCTATTTACGGTTTTGGCGTTTTTCCAATCTTCAAATTTACTGGTCTTCCTGGTCTTCTATTTACTGCAGGGGGTCTCCCTAGTCTTCTTTTTTACTGCTGGGGCCCTTCCGGGTTCAATTTCTGTTTGGCGGTCTTCCTGTCTTCTTTTTAACTGCTGGCTTTCTTCCTATTTCCTTCTATTTATTTGGTTTTTCCTGGCCCTTTCTTTTTACGCTGGCTCCCCCCCTTCTTCTATTTACTGCTGGGGTTTTCCCCTGGTTTTTTCTTTTTACTCGGCGGTGTTTCCCGGGTTTTTCTAGTTACTGCTGGTGGTCTTCTATTTACTGCTGGCGGTCTTCCTGGTCTTCTATTTACTGCTGGCGGTCTTCTATTTACTGCTGGCGGTCTTCCTGGTCTTCTATTTACTGCTGGCGGTCTTCCTGGTCTTCTATTTACTGCTGGCGGTCTTCCTGGTCTTCTATTTACTGCTGGCGGTCTTCCTGGTCTTCTATTTACTGCTGGCGGTCTTCCTGGTCTTCTATTTACTGCTGGTGGTCTTCTATTTACTGCTGGCGGTCTCCCTGGTCTTCTATTTACTGCTGGCGGTCTTCCTGGTCTTCTATTTACTGCTGGCGGTCTTCCTGGTCTTCTATTTACTGCTGGGGGTTTCCTCCCTGGTTTTCCCTATTTACGGCTGGGGGCCCTTTCCGGGGCCTTCAAATTTACAGCTGGGGGTCTCCCGGCCCTTCTATTTATTTGCGGGCCCGGTCTCCCTAGTCTTCTTTTTACGGCGGGCCCGGTTTTCCCTTTTCTTCTTTTTCCCTGTTTGGCGGTTTTCCTTTGGTTTTTCTTTTTTCTGCTGGCGTTTTCCTGGCCCTTCTTTTTAAACTTTTTGCGGGGGGTCGTCCTGGTCTTCTTTTTACTGCTGGGGGTTTTTTCCCGGGTTTTCCCTTTTTACAGCGGTGGCCCCTTCCCTGGACTTCAAATTTACTGCTGGGGGTTTTTCCTGTCTTCAATTTACTGTTTGGGCGGCCCTTCCCCTGGTCTTCTGTTTACTGCCGGCTGTCTCCCTGGTCTTCTTTTTACTGCCGGCTGTCTCCCTGGTCTTCTATTTACTCCCCGCTGTCTCTCTGGTCTTTTATTTACTCCCCGGCCCCTCCGTCACTTTTTTTACTCCCCGGGCGGTCCCCCTCCCCCCCTTTTATTTACTCCCCCGGGGTTTCCTTCCAGTCTTTTTTTTTAACGCCCGCGGTCTCCCCCCCCCTTTTTTTTACTCCCCCGGGTCCCCCGGGTCTTTTATTTTACTCCCCCGGGGCCCGGGTCCCCCCGTCAAAAATTTTATCCCCCGCGGTCCTCCCGGGTCTTTTTTTTTTTAATTTCCCTTCATAGCCCTCCCGTCATCTTTTATTTACTGCCCCGGCCCTCTCCGGCCCTTCTTTTTTACTGGCCGCGGTCTCCGTCATCTTTTATTTACTGCCCGCGGTCTCTCCGGTCTTCTTTTTAATTTGCTGGGGTTTTCCCTGGTCTTATTTACTGCTGGCGGTTTTCCCCGGGTTCCTTCTTTTTAAAAAGCTGGGGGTCTTCCGCTTTTTATTTACTGCTGGGGGTTTTTCCCTTTGGTTTTGTTATTACTGCTGGCGGTCTTCCTGGTCTTCTATTTACTGCTGGCGGTCTTCCTGGTCTTCAAATTTACTGCGGGGTTTTCCGGGTTCTTCTATTTACTGCTGGGGGGGCTCTATTTACTGCTGGGGGTTTCCCGGGTTTCTTCTTTTTTTCCCTGCGGGGCGGCCCTTCCTGGTCTTCTATTTACTGCTGGCGGTCTTCCTGGTCTTCTATTCCCGCGGGCGGCCCTTCCGGTCTTCTTTTTATTTGTTTGGCGTTCTTCCTATTCTTCAAATTTAGGGTCTTCCTGGTTTTTTAAATTTCCCTGCTGGGGGCTTCTTTTTACTGCTGGCGGCCCTCCCGGTTTTTATTTTTCCCTGCGGGGCGGTTTTCCCTTTGGTCTTCAAATTACGCGGGGAGGTTTTCCTATTTACTGTGCGGTTTTTCCGGGTCTTCTATTTACTGCTGGCGGTCTCCCTAGTCTTCTATTTACTGCTGGCGTTCTTCCTGGTCTTCTATTTACTGCGGGGCGGTTTTCGGGGCCCTTTCTTTTTACTGCTGCCTTTTTCCTTCCTGGTCTTCATTTACTGCTGCCGTTTTTTCCTGTTTTCCTATTACGGGCTGGCGGTTTTCCGGGTTTTCCCAATTTACTCTGGCGGTTTTTCCGGGTTTCTTCTTTTTTTCCCCCTTGCTGGCGGCCCTCCGTCATTTTCCCTTTTATCCCCGGGGCTCCCCGTCATCTTCTTTTTACTGCCCGCGGTCTCCGTCATCTTCTTTTTACTGCCCGCGGTCTCCGCCATCTTCTTTTTACTGCCCCGGGGACCCTCCCCGATTTTCTTTTTACTTCTCCTGTCCCCTGACTTCTTTTTTACTTTTTCGTGCCCCCTTTTAAAAACAGTGATGCCAGGGCTTGGCTGCAGCGGCGCTGATACAACGGTGATAGCCAGCAGCAGCCCCGGGCACCCGTCGTCAGGGCCAACGCTCGAGCAGAGGTGACAATAAAGGAATTATTTTTTATTATTTGCTTTGAGCAGTATCTTAAATCTATTTTCAAAGACTAGCGGGCATCTTTACTCCTCCATGCTTCTCCCTCCCTGGGCTTTGGAAACTGGGCGGCAGAGATGACCTGATGATACCGAGGCTTGTTTTGGGGGGCTGGGGGGGTAAACCAGGGGGTACACGGCACGACCCTTTGGACAAATCGGCTGCGGGGAATCACGTATTTCATTGTTCCATACCTCTGAGCATTTTTGCAAAGAATTTTTAAAAGTCCACTTTTAAACAACCTTCCCAATATTTAGGATTGGGTGGGGGAAAAATACCCCCCCAAAAAAATTCCGTCCTGCGCCTTTAAGATGGTGACAGCTCAAAGCCCTGTCTATTGTGTCTGGCATTACATCTCTAATGCGCATGCGCTCTCTCCTGCCCGTCAGCGCATGCTCCCTTCACATTTTGGCGTCCATTTTACCATACAACAAGGTTTCTGCCCATCACCGCCCGAAAACAAAGGGGAACTATTTTTTCCCATGATGCGTCAGGGACACCGGAGCCAGCATCGGGCCTTTGTCCGGAGCGGAGAGGACTAGACCCCGTGGGGCTTTTGTGCTGGGTCCCCAAAGGGCCGGGAGCAGAAAGGCGGATTTGCCCCCCAATGGGAGCATAGAACCGTGCGGGCCGGCCGCTGGCGGCGCTGCGGGCGCAATGGTGATACAATCCTAGTTCAAACACTCACGCTGCAGAACTCTTGGGGCGGGGGAGGTGGGGAACCGTGCGCTGCCGGGGCCCTGGCGGACCCGCACGGGGGCCCCTTTCCCGGCCATTAACCTCTTCAGTGCCGGACCTGACTGCTCCCTGCGGGTGTGGTGACGTCATAGCCTGGTCACATGACCTCTCTGGGCTCCTGAACTGCTGCCCCAGGCCACAGTAAGTCTTTTTAAAATTTTAATTTACATATTTAAAGGGAGAATTTAAAAATGTCTCAAATGGGTTTAAAAATTTAGGGGGGCTCTTACCCTGCGGGGTTCCTTCATTCTCTGAACTGATGATCAGATTGCCCCTGGCCTACATGATCTTAGGGACCCGGGCACTTATATCCAGCACTGACGTCCTCAATGGAGCCTATGCCGGGGATTGCTAGGTGAGAATATGACATTTCTTATTTTCCATCATTGCCAGCTACAAATTACACGTAGTCAGAGAACCCCTTTAGGTTATGGACATCCTGGAAAGCTAAGGTCTGATCCAGGTATAAGTAGCTCCGGAGCGTATGTAAAAACATTAAAGGGGTTGTCTCACTACATTGATTCATCTTACTTCAGTCTTGTTTTCTTGGTTTCACTTTGAATTCAGGGGCGTGTTTACTGGCTTCCACTAGGCTGCAGTAGAAGCCACAGGTCTGTAGCTATAGCTACCAGTGCTGTCAGCCTATCAGGATAGATCAAACAGGTCTGTAGCTATAGCAACCTAAGGAGCTGATGCAGCTCATACAAGAGGGGATATCTTGGAATAGGTAGGACACTGTTAATGGACACATATTACAAAGTGACTTGTTTTTGCAAGATCTTTAATATAAAAAACAATCTTTGCAGTGAGACAACCCCTTTAAGGACTTGTCCCCACAGTCCGGATTTTACAGATGGTTTTCGGTTTCGAAAGCCGTCTGTAAACCGGGTGTCAACCTTTTACAATGGGTCTCTATGGAAAATCCGTGCAGGGTTTTCCACCGGATGGATGTTTAGACCAGCAGCGGTCCGAAAGACATTGAACATGTTCATGCTTGCACCTAGTTTTCGGATGGAATATGAACATGTCTATGTGAAGGAAGGGGGGGGGGGGGGAGTTTGATCCGCAAACCACAGACAAAAGCCACCCCCCTGTGGCTGTGTACACGGCCCCTAAACAGAGCAAATACTGGTCGGGATTTCCAACCGGTATTTGTCCTGTGCCGTGTATGCGGACCCTAAGAGATTTATGTAAAAAAAATTCCCTTAAAACCTATAGTATCACAATGCAGAGATAAACACTTACGCATTTCACGCAATGCGTCCACTCTTGGTCATAGTGCCCCCCCTGGACACTTTGACATGAGCCTTCCATCTGTTAGTGGTTACTTTAGTTTAGTTTTCGTCCGCAGCCTTGCTGATGGGGGAGCTGTCCTCCTGGTAATACATGCTGGGCTCTCTATAGGTGCTCTCTGCACTTTCTCTTCTCTTTCTCTCTACACTTGTACACACGGCTTATTCTTGCACGTATTTCGCACCAACACACACCCAAACCAAAGTCCAATACACTTCTCATAGACTGGAATGTAAAATCCGCAGTCACACACGCGTATTTTACACTTGTTTTTCTGCACATACCTGGAAAAAGATGACATGTTGATTCTGTCAGGCGTATACGCGCCGTGAAATAGTAACATATAGGGGGCAGGAATCTGCCTTGGGCAACTGCGCGGCGTATTCGCATTGAACTGACGTGCTTGGAAGCGCAGGATTGCAGCAGCGCAACTCCCCCGAAAAGATGCCCCCTCTACAAACTGCCTTGAGTGTGCGCTACAGCCTGGGTGAGCTGCTCTCCTCCCCATGCTCTGATCTACTAGTACAACCTCCTGCCCTTCCTGCTACTATCAATAACATTATCATAACAGCAGGACAGCCAGTGATGTGCAGGAGTTATACAGACTCAATGACAAGATGCTAAACTTTTTTAGAAGGTTGCTTAAAAATGTCCCTGACACGTCTGGCCTAGTAAATCCGTGTGTTCCCTGTGATAGAACAATTCTGGAGCCTCTTCTCCTTTAACTCTGTGTTGTGCGCTTCCTCTGTTATTCCTCCTAGTAATATATTATTGAATAAGTCAGATGGGCGTTACCATTCCAGTTGTCACAAGGGTGTGTCCCTGCACATCCTATGTCGTACTGATTAGACAATGTCACGTTGCGATTTTCCCCTCCCCCAATAGGTAATACATTTCCAGGAGGAATAACAGAGGAACAACACAGAGATATAAGAGAAGAGGCTCCAGAATTGTTATATCACAGGGAACACAAGGATTTACTAAACCAGACATACCCTGTTTCCCCAAAAATAAGTCAGTGTCTTATATTAATTTTTGCTCCTAAAGACGAGATAAGACTTATTTTTAGGTGATGTCTTATTCCTCCATGAACAAGAATTCACATTTATTGTTGAACAAAACATCAACATGTATTAATATACTGTAGTGGTTTCATCACAAACCTCAGCATAAGCAGCCAAACTCTGAATTGCATAAAAAATGCACTAGGTCTTATTTCTAGGGGTGTCTTATTTTCGGAGAAAACAGGAGTATCAGGAGAGGTCACAGGTTCTCTAATTCTACATGTAGGAAGCGGAAAAAAAAAAAATCTATATATATATATATATATATCTCAATGTAACATGTCCTTGACGTGTAATAATTGTACGTGTCTTTGGAATATAAGGTATTAATGGAGTAATGATAAGAGATGGACTGAAGCTGCTGTGCACATTACACGTCATCTAAAACCAGAACCAGCCGATACGTATGAGCGCAGCCAAACAGCCCCTAAATAAGGGGTATAGCATCTGAGTTTAATCAATGGAGGCATCTGGCAGCGGCTTGTTCTCCTCTTTTCATTAAGAACATGTGCTGAGGCCGAAGCAACAATGCCTGTGTATGGGGAGGACGAGAGGAGGAACTGTTAGCTAAACCTAGAGTGTATGTGTATGGGGAGGACGAGAGGAGGAACTGTCAGCTAAACCTAGTGTGCATGTGTATGTGAAGGACAGGAGGAGGAACTGTCAGCTAAACCTAGTGTGCATGTGTATGGGGAGGACAGGAGGAGGAACTGTCAGCTAAACCTAGTGTGCATGTGTATGGGGAGGACGAGAGGAGGAACTGTCAGCTAAACCTAGTGTGTATGTGTATGGGGAGGACGAGAGGAGGAACTGTCAGCTAAACCTAGTGTGTATGTGTATGGGGAGGACAGGAGGAGGAACTGTCCCCTAAACGTAGTGTGCATGTGTATGGGGAGGACAGGAGGAGGAACTGTCAGCTAAACCTAGTGTGCATGTGTATGGGGAGGACAAGAGGAGGAACTGTCAGCTAAACCTAGTGTGCATGTGTATGTGGAGGACAGGAGGAGGAACTGTCAGCTAAACCTAGTGTGCATGTGTATGGGGAGGACGAGAGGAGGAACTGTCAGCTAAACCTAGTGTGCATGTGTATGGGGAGGACGAGAGGAGGAACTGTCAGCTAAACCTAGTGTGCATGTGTATGGGGAGGACGAGAGGAGGAACTGTCAGCTAAACCTAGTGTGCATGTGTATGGGGAGGACAGGAGGAGGAACTGTCAGCTAAACCTAGTATGCATGTGTATGGGAAGGACAGGGGGAGGAACTGTCAGCTAAACCTAGTGTGTATGTGGAGGACGAGAGGAGGAACTGTCAGCTAAACCTAGTGCACATGTGTATGGAGAGGACTAGAGGAGGAACTGTCAGCTAAACCCAGTGTGTATGTGTATGGGGAGGACGAGAGGAGGAACTGTCAGCTAAACCTAGTGTGCATGTGTATGGGGAGAACGAGAGAGGGAACTGTCAGCTAAACCTAGTGTGCATGTGTATGGGGAGGACAGGAGGAGGAACTGTTGCCTAAACCTAGTGCGTATGGGGAGGAGGAACTGTCAGCTAAACCCAGTGTGCATGTGTATGGGGAGGACGAGAGGGGGAACTGTTGTCTAAACCTAGTGTGTATGTGTATGGGGAGGACGAGAGGAGGAACTGTCAGCTAAACCTAGTGTGTATGTGTATGGGGAGGACAGGAGGAGGAACTGTCCCCTAAACGTAGTGTGCATGTGTATGGGGAGGACAGGAGGAGGAACTGTCAGCTAAACCTAGTGTGCATGTGTATGGGGAGGACGAGAGGAGGAACTGTCAGCTAAACCGAGCTTGCATGTGTATGGGGAGGACGAGAGAGGGAACTGTTGCCTAAACCTAGTGTGCATGTGTATGGGGAGGACGAGAGGAGGAACTGTCAGCTAAACCTAGTGTGCATGTGTATGGGGAGGACGAGAGGAGGAACTGTCAGCTAAACCTAGTGTGCATGTGTATGGGGAGGACGAGAGGAGGAACTGTCAGCTAAACCTAGTGTGCATGTGTATGGGGAGGACGAGAGGAGGAACTGTCAGCTAAACCTAGTGTGCATGTGTATGGGGAGGACAGGAGGAGGAACTGTCAGCTAAACCTAGTGTGCATGTGTATGGGGAGGACGAGAGGAGGAACTGTCAGCTAAACCTAGTGTGCATGTGTATGGGGAGGGGGAACTGTTGCCTAAACCTAGTGTGCATGTGTATGAGGAGGACGAGAGAAGGAACTGTCAGCTAAACCTAGTGTGCATGTGTATGGGGAGGAGGAACTGTCAGCTAAACCTAGTATGCATGTGTATGGGGAGGATGAGAAGAGGAACTGTGTCAGCTAAACCTAGTGTGTATGTGTATGGGGAGGACAGGAGGAGGAACTGTTAGCTAAACCCAGTGTGCATGTGTATGGGGAGGAGGAACTGTCAGCTAAAACTAGAGTGCATGTGTATGGGGAGGACCGGGGAAGGAAATTGAGGGTAAAACAAGCAGGTATGTTAAAGGTGAATGGGAGGAGGAACTGTCAGTTAAAACAAGCATGTATGTGTATGTGGAGGACAAGTGGAGGAATTGTCAGATAAATCAAGAGTGCATGTGTATTGGAAGGAGGAACTCTCAGCTAAACTGAGTGTGTATGGGGAGGACAGGAAGAGGAACTGTGAGCTAAACTGATCGTGCGTGTGTATGGGGAGGACAGAAGGAGGATCTATGCATTAAAATGAGTATGGATGGGAGGAGGAGGATGAGAGGAGGAACTGTCAGCTGATCCAGGCGTGCATGTGCATGTATGGGCAGTAAGGGAGGAGGAACTGTCAGTAAAACGAGCATGCATGTGTATGGAGAGGTCAGAAGGAGGAAGTGTATGAGAGGACGGGAGGAGAAACTGTCAGCAATCTCAGCAGTTGCCCACAGCTGCTCCACCCTTATTATCCGTGATTGTGGAGCAGCTTTCCAGAGAATGGGGGCAGCAGAAGAGAAAACCTGCTGCTGGACATAATTGACCAGGTGCATCCTGGAGGGTCTGTGCCACAGAGGAGGTGGCTGAGAGAAGTTATCATCTTCTGCTTTTCCTTCTTCAGGTTGTTTGCCAGCATATCAGAGAGACTCGGGAGGGAGATTGATGGAAGATGGAGATGGAAAAGAATCACATGATGGAGAGGATCCTGAGCCTCGTCCTGGAGATTGTCTATTTGCTTATCGAAGAGGTCAGGGCTCGGGGGTTCGGGGCCAGAACTGAAACCAAGATGTCCCTAAAACATTGTGAAATTCATCTGGTGCTTACATCCATCCAGGCTTTAGTTTTTTGGGTCTCAGTTAACCCATTAAGGGCACAGCTTTTATGCATTTTGTAAACTTTTTTTGGTTGAGCACCTTGATGTACACACTCTGTTTTTTGGGGTACGTTTCCACTTGTAGCATCAAATGTGCTGTCCCTTTGCTTAGGGATTAATGCTTTTGATCAGTATGTACTAATCCTATGTCCAGTTGTCTGGCAGTCGCAGGGATCCTCTAGTCTCTACCTGTTCAGTGCTGCAATGAGCTGTTTAGAAAGGGGTTAAACAGCTGTGGGATCATTTTCCTGCCACGTGTGATATTCTTGGTATTCTGAAAACGTCTACAGTCCTGTAGTATATTTTCTGTGTAAATTCCTTAAAGTTTCAGGCTCATACTCAATAGAGAGTGCACAGCCCAAGACACAGCTGTGATGACTGCAGTGTTAAGGCATGTCCAAACAGGGAAGAAATGCTGCAGATTTCTTTACCTCTGTTGTAGGTAAATTGTTTGAAGGTTTTCTAAAAAAAATGCCATACCAGAATGTCTCCCTGAAAATAAATGTACAACTCTGTTCCAGCATGGGATTATGAAAGATCGGTCCTGTTCTAGATCGGTTAATTCTAGATAAGATCAGGGTGAATCGTTATATGTCATATATCTAGATTTCTCTAAAGCATTTGATACTGATACATCTAGAGGAAAGAAGGTTTTTACATAAACATAGAAAGAGATTCTTTACTGTTAGAGCAGTGAGACTGTGGAACTCTCTGCCAGAGGAACTTGCCATGGTGAATTCACTAACAGAGTTCAAAAAGGGTTTGGATGCATATCTAGATGTAATAATATAGCAAGTTCTAGTGACCAGGATTTTGGAGAAGGGTCTGGATACATTTCTAGATGTAATAATATAACAAGTTTTAATTAGTGACCGGGAATTCTGGAAGGGTCTGGATACATTTCTAGATGTAATATAACAAGTTATAGGGACCAGGATTCTGAAGAAAAAAAAAAAGATGGTTTGGACGCGGCATAGAAAAACCCGGAAATTTGGGTTTTATTCCAGAGTGAAAAAACACCATCACAAGGGTTTGGGCCCTGTGGGTGCATGGCCTTTTTCAAGCAGTTTAAAAATACAGGGTAATGCGGTGTTTTTTTAAAGGGGATATCAGCCCCCTCCCTAAATTCACATAACTTCCAATCAAGTGACAAGCATTAAAAAAACTTTTAAAGAAAACACTTTTTGCAAGTGGATATTCAAGGTCATACAATGTTGGACATAAAAAAAATCCCTCTTATAACCCCTCTTTTCCATTCCCTGGGGAACTCAAGACATCAGAGGGAATCCCTCCCGGGGCCTTTTTCATCGCGGGCCCTTAAATTTTAAAAGGGCCCCTTATCCGAAATCCGGGGCATCGGCGTAGGGAATCCGCGGGGCCCCAAGCACTACGGCTTCAAAGGTAATACTGCGTTTGTCTAAGGAAAAGCCCATCATTCAAAATTAGCGCTACGTACGATAAAAAATGGGGGTGAAATGCTGGGGGGAGAAAGTAAATGATTGAGCAAAATTTCCTCTAAAATCTGATCCCATTTTTTTGTTATTTTTAATAGGCCCAAACATGGGAAAAAAAAAAAAAATTGAGAGACTCAGAAAAGGCTAAACCCTTCAGAATCACTCCTAAAAACGGGCCAAAATAACAGGGGGTCGTCACATCTTTTGAAAATATACAAAAACATATATAGGAAAAATCTGTTCATTTTATTTTATTGACAATTCAGCATTCAACACACAAACAAAAATAAAATAAAAAAAAAAAAAATTATTTTTTTTATTATACAAAACCAATTAAAAAATTTTTTCTTTTCTTTTATGTGTTGAATGTTGTCTGAGGCCCCAAACAATTCCCAAAAAAAAAGATAAAAAAATGTTTAAATAACCATTAAAAAAAAATAATTCATTTCTAAAGAAAAAAGATGATGAGAAATAAAAAATTAAAAGAATAATAATAAAAAAAATTTAAATTCAAATATTAAGGCCAAAAAGGGTGCAAAGTTTGTAATTCAAAATCCAACCCCTTCCTTCTTCCTTTTTTTAAAAACATCTCACGGTTCCCCCCAAAGTCGGGAGTTGGGGAACGGAATTTAATAACCCCAAATCTTAGCTGTGACACCAAAGGGCCTTTAATTCCCCAAAAATTTTTTGCTAAGGGGGAAAATTTCCCTCAAATTTTTCCTAATTTTTCTTTTAAAGTTTAAATTTAAACCTTTGACGGGTTTTTCCCCTTTGTCTTCCCCCAACTTTTAATTTAAGCCACAAGGGCAAAATAATCACCCTATATCACATAAAAATGGAAAAGAATGTATAGCGCTTTCCCTAATTTTTGATAAATCTTGCCCTGTGGGGATGGGGTAAATGGGTTTCCCTTTTAAACATGTTGTTGCAGTTGCCCTTTAATTTTTGGGGAAGGGAAATTCCTTTTTTTGGAAAATTGTTAGAAAAGTTTCCCCAAAACCCTTTTTTTGGCCCAAAAAATCAAAACGTCCCAGTTTTCCCCTAGGTTTTTATTACTTTATACGCCATCATGGGACCTTTTGAAACTAGAAATCTGGGGAAAAAGGGGTCACGTGCATTCCCCAGTCTTCCGTAGAATGTCTGCAATTTTATGATACAGTCCTAACTTGATACAAGCACTTCTGTCACCGTATTTTGGGTCTTTTAGTTTACTGACGGGGTCACCCTATTGATAGTATCTAATCTCTTAACTTTTTGTTTTTAAAAATTTTTGGGGGAAATTTAGAGATAAATTTCCTGCCATATTTTCCACCCTTTCCCCCAAAAAACCCTGTCAGACAAAACCCTTTTAACTCAATAACTGGCTCCACGGTGGGATCTTATATGTTGGGTGATGTATCTGCCTAAGGAGATTGTTCCTATCTGTTTCTTCTGAATAAATCTGTTTTAATACCTCATTTTCAAAATAAAAAAAGTGTCAAGAATTGTAACTTATGGGTAACATCCTTTGGTAAATTGATGGAAGACTAAAAAGTATTCAAAAAATAAAAAAAAACTCCAAAGTTGTCTCGTTCTAACCAAACAAAAGACATCATCGATTAGCGCCACCAACAAAGGATGCGCTCCCAAAAAATTAGGTGATAGACCATTTTCCTCTCAAAATTGGTATGTAGTTGGGCCCCAATATGTAAATCTACGGGCCAAATTTTTGAGGGGAAGTGGGTTTACACTCAAAATTTTGGGAGCACTCCTTTTTTGGTGGGCTACATCGTGATGTCTTTCTGTTTTGGTTAGAACTGAAAAAACTTTGGGGTTTTTTTTGATTATTTGAATACTTGTGAGTCTTCTCACATTTACCAAAGTGAGTCTCCAAAATTACAATTTTTGACCTTTTTATTTTTAAAAAAAGTGGTTTTTAAAACTGATTTATTAGAAGAAAAACAGATGGAACAATCTCCTTAGATGTACTATCCCCCCAGACATATGAAGGACTTAGGGAGCCAGGGTTATTAGATTTAAAAGGATTGGTCTGATCAGGATATTTTGGGGAAAAAGGGGGGGAAAATTGTGCGGGAAAATTTTATCTCTGGGGTTCCCCCCAAAAATTATTACAAACAACAAGTTAAGGATTAGATACTATAAATAGGGTGACTGCTGTCAAAAGACTAAAAAGCCCAAGTGAGGTGACGAATGTCGTTGTATCAAGGTTTATGACTGTATATTTATTGCAGACATTCTACGTGAAGAGGGAGAATGTACTGATTTTTTCCACGTTTCCCGGGTTTAAAAAGGGCCCCAAAATGTGGGTAAAACGAAAAAAACCTAGGGGAAAACTGGTATTTTCTGTTTTTTGGGGTCCAAAAAAAAAGGGTTTGGTGCAAATTTTTTTAAACTCCCAATAAAGGTAATTTCCCCTTGCCTCAATTGTTGCAACTAAAACAACTGATTAAAAGGGGATTCATTTATAAACCCCCCCTGGCAAGTTTTCACATTATGGAGCGATACATGTATTAGTTATGTGATATATGTGATTACTTTCCCTTTGGCTTTATGTTTGTTGGGGGGCGACGATGGAAATCCGTCAAAGGATTTAAAAAACATTTTAAATATGATTTTGGAAGAGGGTTTTGGATGTTCCGTAGCAAAAAAATTTTGTGGAATTGAGACATTCGGGTTTCACAGCTTTAAAATTTTGGGTTATTGATTCCCTTCCCCAACTACGACGTGGAGGTGACCGGAGTTCTTTTTTGGAAGAAGGAGAGTAGGTGGTTTTTTAATTAAAATTTGCACCCTTCTGGCCTTTTATTGAATTTAAGTTTCATTTTTAATTTTTTGTTTTTGTTATTTCTATCCTTTTTTTTTGCATGAATTTTTGTTTTTATGGTTTTTATTTATACTTTTTTTTTAATTTTTTTGGGATATTGTTTGGGGGCCTAAATCGGGGCAACACATAAAAAAAAAGAAAACAATTTTTTAATTTGGTTTTTTATAATAAAAGATATATTTTTTTTTTTTATTATTATTTTTTTTGTTATGTGTTTAAGCTGAATTGTCAAAATATAAAATGATACAAATTTCCTTATATTTTCTGTATATTTTTATAGACTGTGACTGCCATGTTGATTTTGGCCCTTTTGAGGATGGAGTGAATGGGTTTTGCCTTTGCTGATCTCTCAATTTTTTTTTTTTTCTCCCTATTTTGGGCCCAGTACAATAACATAAAAAAGTGGATGAGAGTCTGAGGCATTTTTCTCAATCATTTACTTATCTTCACATTTCACCATTGGGGTTTTGTATTTTAAGGGTATTTTGAATGAGACTTGTCCTTAGACATGCGCAGTGTTACCTTTGAAGCTGTAGTGTTTGGGGCTCGCGGATTCCCCCCAGCGCCGATGGGGGATTTCCCGGGAAAGCGCAGTATAGATTAAGGGGCGCCCGATGATTGGGCGGGAGTATGCATCTGATGTCTTGAGTTCCCAGGCAATGGGTAGTGGTTATAAGAGGTGATTTTTAATTCCAACATTGTATTGACCTCAATATCCCCTTGCAAATGTTTTGCTAAAAGTTTTTTAAATTTTTCCCTTTTGGATGTTTGTATTTAGGGGGTCTGTTTCCCCTTTAAATACAAACCTGCATTACACTCGTATTTTATGTGCTTGAAAAAAAACCATGCACTGACAGGCCGAAACTTGTGATGGTGTTTTACCTGGAATAAAGTATTCCGCTTTTACTATGTTGTCCAAAACCCTCTTTTTTTATCCTCGGGGTGAGTTTGAGGCTTGCTCGCCTTGGGACGGACTTTGTATTTTTATTGACCTTTTATGGTCTTATGCGGAATTTCTGGGCTGTTCCAACTTTTGTTTGTTTATTTTTGGGGATTTGAAAAGGGTTGGGGGGGGAAATTTCTAATGTAAAATATAAAAAGTTTTTGGACCCGGGGTTTGGAGAAGGGGCTGGGTATATTTTAATGTAAAAATTAGAAAAGTTATAGTGACGGGATTCTGGGAAGGGTCTGGATACATTTTAGAGTAATATTACTGTTTAGTGCCAAGGTTTGGGAAAAGGGTAGGGTACATTCAGAGAATATTATAAAAGTTTATGACCGGGTTTTGGAGAGGGTTGGATACATTTATGGGTTAAATATTAAAACAAGATAGTGCCCAGTTTTTGGGAAAAGGGGTCGGATACTTTCTAGATGTAATAATATAAAAAAGTTTTAGTGTGGGATTCGGGGAAAAGGGTCTGGATACATTTCTAGTGTAATATTACTAGTTTAGTGACCCAGGATTCTGGAGAAGGGTATGGATACCATTTCTAGATGTAATATTAAACAAGTTTATAGTGAGGGATATGGAGAAGGGTCTGATAACATTTTAGATGATAAATATTATAACAAGTTATATGTGACTGAGATTATGGAGAAGGGTCTGATACCTTATATCTAGATGTGTATTTAGTCTATAGTGACCAGCAGGATTCTGGAGAAGGTTGGATAATTTGTAGATGTGTAAAATTAACAAGTTATAGTGACCAGGTTTCCCCTGGGAAGGATGTTTGGATACATTTGTAGATGTAATATATGAAAGTTATAGTGACCAGGATTCTGAGGAGAAGGGTCTGGATACATTTCTAGATGTAATATAACAAGTTATAGTGACCAGGATTCTGGAGAAGGGTCTGGATACATTTGTAAGATGTAATAATATAACAAGTTATAGTGACCAGGATTCTGAGAAGGGTCTGGATACATTTGTAGATGTAATAATATAACAAGTTATAGTGACTCAGGATTCTGGGAAGGGTCTGGATACATCTCTAGATGTAATAAATATAACAAGTTTAGTGACCAGGATTCTGGAGAAGGTCTGGATGCATTTCTAGATGTAATAATATAACAAGTTATAGTGACCGGATTTGGAGAAGGGTCTGGATACATTTCTAGATGTAATATTATAACAAGTTATAGTGACCGAGATTCGGAGAAGGGTCTGGATACATTTCTAGATGTAATAATATAACAAGTTATAGTGACTGGATTCTGGAGAAGGTCTGGATACATTTCTAGATGTAATATTACTAGTTATAGTGACCAGGATTCTGGAGAAGGGTATGGATACATTTCTAGATGTAATATTATAACAAGTTATAGTGACCGAGATTCTGGTGAAGGGTCTGGATACATATCTAGATGTAGTATTACAAGTTATAGTGACCAGGATTCTGGAGAAGGTCTGGATACATCTCTAGATGTAATACTATAACAATATATTGTGACCAGGATTCTGGAGTAGGGTCTTGATACATTTTAGATGTAATATAACAAGTTATAGTGACCAGGATTCTGGAGAAGGGTCTGGATACATTTGTAGATGTAATAATATAACAAGTTCTAGTGACCAGGATTCTGGAGAAGGGTCTGGATACATCTCTAGATATAATAATATAACAAGTTATAGTGACCAGGATTCTGGAGAAGGGTCTGGATACATTTCTAGATGCAATATAACAAGTTATAGTGACCAGGATTCTGGAGAAGGGTCGTTGATCCAGGGATTTATAATGAGGACAATTGGCTTCTACCTCATGGTGGTTTTCCTTTCCACTGGATCAACACTATAGGACAATAGGCTGAACTGGATGGACGTCTGTCTTTTTTTTTCATGTTACAAACTATGTTACTGTAAGGCTATGTCTACACTGCAGTGGACAAAAAACAACCAGAAAACCAAATACTAAAAACGTTCATAAAACTGAGTTTTTTGTCCACTGCCTGCCAATAGCAGATGAAAAACATCAGCTTTTTGGCGCGTTTGTTGCAGACGTGCACAGCATTGTAAAAAAAAAAAAAGTTGAAAAAACGGACAAGGACTCCAATAGTTCATTTTCTGCCCCTGTTTCAAAAAAACAAGCAGCAAAAACAAGCAGAAAAAAAGACTTTCCCTTTGAGACAACGGGAAATGTTTTTACTAAAGTTTTATGGGAGCTGTCATTTTTTCAGTGTTTTGAGGAAACGAAAAACGCTGAAAAAAGCAAGACGTTTTTCTGTGCAGCGGAGACAGAGCCTAAAAGTGCACCAGCTTTATCGCAGTGGCTTATGCTGTATAAGTCTTATGCATGTTTAGACAGTTTCATCTAACTTTATGCCACCTATGAATTGAAGTAGTTTGTGCCAGGATTTTGGCGCACTTTGGAATGCATGAAGGTATGCCCTTTTCTTTAAAGTCATACCCATTTCTATGAAGCCTTATGTCGACCGCAACATAAAAGTGTCTAAAAACTGTCTGAAACGCATAATAAATGTGCCATAAAGCATGTACACCACAATTCTGGTGCAATTGGCATCATTAATCTGCCCCAAAGCATTTTCCTGACATACTGTGGTGCTTGAAAGTTCAGAATTTTCCATATTTTTACATAAATTTGACCTGAAACTACATCAGTCCTAAAAGTAAATGCAGAAGACCAAATTAAACAAATGAATCAAAATATTACACTTTGTAGTTTATTTATTGAGAAAAATTATCCAAAATATATCAAATACCTGTGAAAGGCAAAAGTATGTGAACCTTTAGATTTGCAGATGAATTGCAAGTGAAGTTAGAGACAAATCACAGAAAAATGGGACATTATTTACCCAAAAACACAAACACAAAACCATACTTCCAACTCAATCTAGAAGGAAGCAACATAAGCCCTGTGCTACTTGGGGCAGATATAATAGGTGCTGATAACTACTAAGCAGTAGCTCACACACCAGACCTAGGGGGGGCAACTGAATCGTAAAAAACTGCATATTGGATAAGTACCAGTTCACACTAGTATGCAAAAGAGCCACAATATCATACAAGGCAAGACTGCACAAATGTAAAAATACTGATAAGACAATCACTCACATGCCTCTAGGCACGTGGCAAGTGATTGCTATTATTCTAATTGCATATAGATAAGGCGATACAAAGGGTGTCACTAATACAGTTATGTGTGGTACACCTTGCTGGCTTATAGTCTGTGATGCCTCTCCTCTTCGATTGGTTGGGCTGTGCAGCACATTTCAGGTATCCAACACAAAATACTGACACCCTCTGTTGCGCAGTATTTGGGGGGAAAAAAATTACACACTGGAAAAAATCTCAAATATGAGGTATTAGTTGATACAATAGCCACTATATTTCATAAGCTCGCAAACCACGACAAGGTTCAAAGGCAGGCACCATCAAGGAACCTTGACGTGTTTTGCGATCTTGTGAATATAGTGGCCACTTTGTCAACAAATACCTATATATTTGTACCTAAATATTTGATATTTTTCCAGTGTGTAATTTTTTTCCTTAAATACTGGAGAGCAGAGGATGTCAGTATTGATATGAAATGTGCTGGGCAGCCCACCCAGTGGAATAGTAGAAGCATCATAGGTTGTACGCCAGCATGGTGCACCACATGTATCTGTATGTGGCACCCTTTGTATGTTGCCGTTTTGCATACTGGTGTGAACTGGTACTTACCTAGTGTGCAGTTTTTTATTCAGTTTCCCTCATAGTGGATGGGTGTGTGAGCTACTGCTCATTAGTTATCTGCACCTGTTATATTTCTACGGTGTCTAGTCCAAGCATCCTCAATCTGCGGCCCGTCAGCTGTTGGAAAACTACCCCTCCCATCTTGCATTTATATAATCTATAACAGTGGGAATGATGGGAGCTGTAGTTTCCCAACAGCTGGAGGGCCGCAGTTTGAGGATGCCTCGTCTATTCTATTATCCAGCCATTGAGTTGTAAGTATGGCCTTGTGTTAGTGTTTTTTAGGTGAAGTTAGAGTCAGGTCTTTTCAATCAGTGGGATGACAACAATATATGAGTGGGTGACCTGTTACAGTTAAAGAACAGGGATTTATTCAAGTCTGATCTTCACAATACGTTTGTTGAAGTGTATCATGGCGCGACCAAATGAGATTTCTGAGGAGTTGATGACGCTCATCAGGCTGGAAAGGTTACAAACCATCTACAAAGAGTTTAGACTCAACCAATCCACAGTCGCTGTGTACCAATGGAGGAAGTTAAAGCCCGTTATTACCCTCTACATCTTGTCAACCAACAAAGATCACGTGAAGAGCAAGGTGAATAATGGTCCATGAGCAAACCAAGGTAACCTCTAAGCCACGGAAAGTCTTTCTCATATTAGATAATGTTAATATTCATGAGTCTACCAAGTATAGGTCACTGAAATACAATGGTTTGCAAAGAGGAACTCACTGCTGTCTACACAACTACAATTGGCTAAAGATCACCTGGAGAAGATAGAAGGCTGTTGGAACAATGTTTTGTGGATGGATAAGACCAAAATAGATCTTTTTGGTATAAATAAGAAGCATTCTGTTTAGAGACTGGAAAACGCTGCATTCCAGCATAAAAACCTTATACCATCTGTGAAACACGGTGCTGGTGTCATGGTTTGGGCTTGTTTTGTTGCAACTGAGCCAGGGCGGCTTGCTATCATTAATGGAGCATTGAATTCTAAATTATACCAGCAGATTCTAGAAGAAAATGTTAGGACATCGGTCTGTGGGTCTTGCAGCAAAACGATGCAAAGCAAACAAGTCGTTCTACCAAAGAATGATCAAAGAAGCATAAATGTAAAATCTTCTAATGGCCAAATCAAAGTCCTAACCTAAATCCAATAGAAATGTTGGGACCTGAAGTGAGCAGTTCATGGGAGGAAATCACCAAAATGACAAAGGCAAAGTTGTGGAACGGGCTAAAATTTCTCTAAGCCGATGAGCAGGACTAAGCAACCATTACTGGAAACGTTTACATGTAGTTATTGCTGCACCTGGAGGTCATAGCAGATCCTAAAAGCAAAGGTTCACATACTTTTGCCACAAACAAATATGTGATATCGGATCATATTCCTCAATAATACATCACTAATTCTAATCATGGTAACTTGTCTGACTTTTTTTCTCTATTTTTAGGACAGATGTAGTGTTAGGTTACTGAAAAATAGAAAATTCTGAGTGGTTCACAAACTTTTAAACCGTACTTAAAAAAATAAAAAAAACCCCCCAAAAACAGTACACTGCAAAAAAATAAATAAAACAAAACTATACCATCATATACTAAACAATATAGAATAAAAGGACTCTCTTTTGGCATTCATCAGTTAAGCGATGTTCTATGGATACATTTAACATATACCCCAGGAGCTTTTCCGATTCATATGCCAAACACCTTGCGCTGCACTCTCTCATCAGTCATCATATGACCTAAATGAGAACTTGCATCCTCATCCTACACGTAACAACCCTGCTTCATTACTATTTCTGGAGATACGACTAGCTCAATTTGAAAACTTTCTTGCTATAGGATTACATCATTGTGAAGAAGTCTGGTGACAATGTGGTGTACAAAAGCCAGAGCCCTAACTTGGAGCATGACGAAGCCTTAGAGAAGGGCAAGAAGAACAATAAGGTGGTCGATCTCACCAACAAGGTCCTGCAGCTTCTGACTGGAGAGGTGAGCACTGGACATGGACTTCAGATGGTTCCAATGTGTAAATTAAAACATGCGGCATCCCCTGTTATGTAATTATCGAAATTGTATATCCTTTCTATAGAAGAGTGAAAAAATCAGGCGATACCTTTTAGAGGCTGAGTATATTTGATGGTAAGCTTTCAAGAGTACTAGCTCCCTTCTTCAGACATGATGTTATACATGAAACTGAAAAATCACAGACTTTCTATACACAATAGACATGGACCTTCAAAGGAACTTAGAATCCTTAAAAATAGCAAAATACAATATAAGTAGAGTAGTCATTTACAACATGTCAAGAAATAAACAATCTGGAAACTTGTGAGGCGCGACAGAGGGATCAGTAATTATTGCTGTGATCTCTTTGCTATCAAGTGTGATTTGTGGCCCTCACAGTTCATACATAGTGTGACATGAAACTGGCATGAATATTAAGTCCATTTTGCAGTTTAAAATTTTTGCATTCATTTAAATTCCTACACCCTTTCTCTCCTTCTGCGTCTTAAAATGTCCCATTGTACTACTTTATACCCATTATACGACTATCCCTTCTAAGTCCTTGAGTTATTGAAATGGGTTTTAGAAATGGCGCCACTTATGGCGTTCTACTCTTTTCCAGGCTTATACAACTGTACTGAAATCCTAAAGGCTTTCAGTGCCTTTTTTGTAATGTTTTTCTTGAAGGTTTGTTTCAATACAGTATTTGAATGTGCATATTCTGCCATATTGTGCTTACAGTCAAACAACTACCTCAGCAAGGACGTGGTTTGCCAAGAAGCACAGAAAAAGGATGAGGAGAAGAATGCAGCTGGTCATCAGTCTGGCTCCGAGAGTAAGAAATGTTTTGTCTGCCATGTGATGTTAGGGCTGCCATAAACAGGCCCACAGACAGCTGAAACCTCTGGATCCCCCGCCCATTCCTAGCCCTTTTCTTATAAAATTTGATCACGGGTCTCTAACAGCAGGACTGCTAGTACTGCCCTGATGGCACCCCCCGGTTATATTACCTAATCGGGTATTCTTTCAAATATTTTTGTGTGGGCCCCTCCATTTGTCGTCTTTTTTTTCTTCCACCATCAAGTAGCAGAGACCAGAGAGTCAAATAATAACTTTAATATTATGTAGCTGAAAAATCTAGGGGGAAATTTACTAAAACTAGTGCTTCATACTTCAGTTGTAATCTAATATATGCTTGGATAAAATGTGGCAAGAACAATGGGTTTAAAGACGGGCTACAAAAATAGTGGAAGGTTTCAAGTACAAAACCTTAGGAAAGACTTAGGGCAACATGTCCATACACGCCAACGCCAGTTTTTTGGTCTATTTTGTGCCAAAACCACTTTTGACCCCCATCTCTTTGTTGAAAATTTAAATTTGTTACCCCAAAAACAGGTCATAAACGCCGGGCACAAACGTTTTTTTAATAAAAAAATATGGTTTGCTGTATGCCTCCGTCGCGCAATACGCCTATTGAGGTGCATTACATTTGTTATGCGCCTCTGTCGGGCAATGTGCGTCGATAGGCACATTACATATACTACCAATGAAATGCTACGTGCTGCGAGTTGCGCAATGCGCCTTTTTTGAGGCGATTCGCCTTTTTAGGCATAAACCCTTTTTTTGGCGAAATTTGGCCGTTTAAAGGCCATTAATTTTTCTATGAAAGGGTATACCTGACGCCATTTTTTTGGAAATCGGATTTCGGTGATTTTACACTGATTTAAGCCCTAAAACTGGCATGGAAACCCACTTTTTTGAATCGCCCAAAAATTTTTTTTTAAAGTCTGAAAGACAGAAGAAAAAGGGGGACATGACTGAAACCTTTAAATATGTTAAAGGTCTAAGTAAGGCCCAGGAGGGAAGGGTCTTTAACCCTTTCCGACAAAAAAGGGGTTGTTTTTAAAAAAGGTTTTCCCTTATTTTTAAATTTTTTCAAAAACAATCCTTTTGCAAATGTATCCATTAAGATTTCTGACCTATTCCTAGATATCACCTCAATAGGGGGCTCATCGCTCCTGGGGGTTCGTACTACAAAAAGTAAAGGCAGGAAAAAACTGTATAAGGATCGCTCCCCTCGTTTCCACACGTTATTAGCAATCAGGTCCTCACTAAGGGGTAGCTAAACACCGGCCTGGGGAATCCTGGCTCCCGGCAAAGGCCCATAAAGAGCCAAATACATGAAAGATGAGGGATCCACGAAAATTCGGTGAAAAAAAGCCCAATTTTTTTAAAGACATCATGGTGCAGACGGTAAAAAATAGAAATTTTTAAAAACCAACGCGTTTCAGGCACAAGTTTTTGCCCTTGTTCACGGTTCAAAAACATTCAAATTTGTGTTCTTTTTAAAAAAAAAAGGGGGGTTGCGTGAATGTGACTATTCCTCCAATTAAAAAACTAATATTGCATTGCCGATATTATTATTAAAGTATTCTTTCAGATTTTTATATTGAAAATAGCCGTATACCAGAAAAACCATTAAAAATTTCATTAGATCATTTCTTTTATTCATACCTTCGGGGGTTTTTGTTTCTAATTGGGGATCCAGTACGCCTCACGCAGGGCACCTGATGTTCCCATCCCCTTCCATTGCAAGGGGGATTAACACGTTCTATCCCTGGCACTTGAAACAAATCGATGCGCACCCGTGTGCCCTCCACGAAGTTGCCTAACTGCACCCGAAGTGTAATCTGCATTCTGCGGACGGCTAAGTGTTCTGGTATCACTAGTTCTCAGCTTACGAATACTGACTGACCAATATAAGATTTATTACACATAGTGCATGGACATTAAAGCAATAGATCCTTAAATAGCAAAATACAAATAAGTAATAGTTTATTTACAACATGTCAAGAAATAACAATCTGGAAATTGCTGAGGCGCGACAGAGGGATCGTCATTATTGCTGGATTCTCTTGCTATATGTGATTTGTGCCCCACGTTCATACATAGTTTGCATGACCAAGCATGAATATTAAGTCCATTTTGCAAGTTTAACATTTTAGCATTCATTTAAATTCCTACACCTTTTCTTCGCGTCATTAAAATGCCATTGTATACTTAACCCATTATACGACTATCCTTCTAAGTCCTGAGTTATTGATTGTTTTAGATGCGCCACTTTGGCTTTTACTTTTCCAGCTTATCACTGTACTGAATCTAATGGTTTAGTGCCTTTTTGTAATGTTTTTCTGAAGGTTTGTTTCAATACAGTATTTGATTGCAATTCTGCCATATTGCTTAAAGTCAAACAATCTAAATACAAGGACGTGGTTTGCCAAGAAGCACAAAAAGGTAGGAAAGAATGGTAGGATCAGTCTGCTCCGAGAGTAAGAATTTTTTGTCTGCCATGTATGTTTGCTGCATAATAGGCCCACAGACAGCTGAAACCTCTGGATTTCCCCCGCCCATTCCACCCTTTCTTATAAAATTTGATCAGTCTCTAACAGCAGGACTGCTATACTGCCCTATGGCACCCTGTGTTAATGTATCCTAATCTGGTATTCTTCTCAGAATATCTATTGCTGTCGGCCCTCCATTATGTCTGTCTTTTTTTTCTTCCACCATAAAGTAGCATAGACCAGAGAGTCAAATAATAACTTTAATATTATGTAGCTGAAAAATCTAGGGGGCAACTTTCCCTAAGACTAGTGCTTCATACTTCAAGTTGTATCTAATATATGCTGTGATAACACATTCGGCAAGATACAATGGGTTTAAAGACGGGCTACAAAAATAGTGGAGGTTTCAGTACAATAACCTGATGAAAGACTAGGCAACATGTCCATAACACCAACGCCATTTTTGTCTATTTTGTGCAAAACCACTTTGACAGCCATACTCTTGTTGTAAATTAACTGTCTGTCGTACACCAAAACTAGGTGCATTAAACGGCGGGCACAAAGTTTTTTAATGCGCCTAAATATGGTTTGCTGTATGCCTCCGTCGCGCAATACGCCTATTGAGGTGCATTACATTTGTTATGCGCCTCTGTCGGGCAATGCGCGTCGATAGGCACATTACATATACTACCAATGAAATGCTACGTGCCGCGAGTTGCGCAATGCGCCTTTTTTGAGGCGATTCGCCTTTTTAGGCATAATACGCCTTTTTTGGTGCAATGCGACGCTTAAGGCGCATTAAGTTTTCTATGCAAGGTATACCTACGCCAATTATTTGAAATCGGACTTTCGGTGCATTACAATATTTATCGCCTTAAAACTGGCATGGAAACGCCACTTTTTGACATCTTGCCCTTAAAGTTCATTTATATAGTCTGAAAGACAGAAGAAAAAGGGGGACATGGCTGAAACCTTTAAATATGTTAAAGGTCTAAGTAAGGCCAGGAGTGAAGGGTCTTTAACCCTTTACCGACATATAAAGGGGTTGTCTCACTACAAGGATTTCTTATTTTTAAGATCTTTCAAAAACAAGTCACTTTGCAATATGTTCTCAATTAGTGTCTAGACCTTTCCTAGACTATCACCTTAATATGGGCTGCATCAGCTCCTCAGGTTGCTGTAGCTACAGACCTGTTCGATCTCTCCTGATCAGCTGCCAGCGCTGGTTGTTATAGTTACAGACCTGCTGTCCTCAGCAGCTCGTCACTGCAGAACAGTAGATGTCAGTAAAAACGACCCTGAATTCTGAAATGAAACTGAGAAAACAGTACTGAGGTAAGATGAATTGATGTAGTGAGACAACCCCTTTAACGTACAGGTATGTCATATTGCCAGTAAGGGAGTATACAGCGAGGTCACTCACAGCCCGCTCTATACGTAGCAGATAACAGCTAATTAATACAGCCAAATTCTGATGCAAGCAGTCGGGACTGGAGGCGATTCCGAATCCGGCCTTTTAACTCTTTGGATGGCAAACAATTGCAGCTGCAGCATCTAAATGAATGTGAAACGATGCTGCATCGCATCTGTCCCAAAATGGTACCACTAAAAACTCAACTTCAGCAGACAACAAAAACCGGCCTTTCTCTGGATTAAATAAAAAAAAAAGTTAATGGTCACAGAAAAATAGCACTGCAGCACAAATGTAAGTGATCGAGTGCAAAAACATAATGAAAGCTCTGCAAATCTGGTATCCCTGGAATGGTACCGACCTGCAGAATACAGGTAACATATCATTTATACTGAACAGTGAACTCCATAGAAATAAAACCCCTGACAAGAATTTTTTGGGGTTTCCCAGTACATTATGTGGTATGGTCAATATTTTCATTAGATAGTACATCTTGTCCTGCAAAAAACAAGCCAAGTAGACGGAAAAATAAAAACTAACACAGTGTAAAGAAACATTTGCTGTAGTGTTCAGGGGTTGATAGCAGACTAACAAGGACAAGGTGGCACAAGTTGAGAAGATCAGAAGCAACTTCAGAAAATATTACTTTACTAAAAGAGTAGTAGATGCTTAAACCAAACGTTCAGCAGATGTGGTTAGAAAACCTATAATAAGTGACTGTAAACCTGCCTGGGATAAACTCATGTCTACAAATTTAAGACGTGCCCGCATCTTTATAAATTTGCCACATCTTTTTGTTTTCTGTGTGCCAGAAAAGCAAGTCCATGAGTTGCTATAGATTTGCCCAGTAATTTTCACCAGTTTTTGGCAGAAGTGTGGCAAACCTGTAGGGCCGTGCGAGACCACACCTCTCCAAGTACACCACACCCACTTTTGAAAAGTGTCGAAAGAAATTCAAAACCGTTGCAAATTTTGGTGCAAATGTGACTGTTGTCAAAGTTTGCTCCTTCTTTACACCAAAAACTGGGACAAAACCAAAATTCTTCCCCCCATTATGTAGTGAGGCTTCACTTTAAATGCCCCACCCGTAAGTATTCCCCAAGACGCAGTAGCAATCATCCACCACATTAGTTATGCACTTGCCTACAAGCTTTTTTGCTTAATGCTAATTTTTTTTAATTCTAAATGTACTTTGCAATAGGGTCATCTGCTGTCATACCCGAAATTCAACCTGCTGGTCCCTTGCATTTTAAAGAAGACACAGCTGCCATCAACATCCCCCATAAAATCTCCATGACTTCATGCCGAGACAACGCAACACAAACAGAGGCAGCCAGCCCCAGTGAAAGTGGGCAGCTCCCTGAAATTTACATCCATGTTCCCATTGACCAGACAGAATATTTATCCGTTAGCAAGAAGGGAGGCATGGTATCTGGTGACTCTGCGTTCATGGCTAGTAACATTTGTAAACCCATGGTACATGCAGTGGTACGTGGCCATGCTGAGGAGGATTTAATGACCAGTAAATACGGATCCGCTGATCCTAAACCCACGGCGACTGAATATAGAATTATTAAAATTAAGGAGGAACCTGTTTGGGAGGAAGAAGATTCGAGATCCGACAGACTGCCCATACAAATTCAGACTCGACCTAAGAGCAGCGTTTCTATATATTCTGAAGATCTAATGAACCAACCACCAACACCATATACAACAGTGCAGGTAAAGCAAGAACCAGCCTTGGATGAAGATGAATCTGTTATAGAGACTGACATATCTGTATCTGTCGAGCAATCACAAAGGCACTTCATACTAGCAGAGGAGGCTGAGGAGAGTTTCAGGGACACGGACATCAATACCGGCTCTGATAATTCCCAAATAGATTATGGCTCTACTTTTATAAAAGGACAATACTACGAAGATGACGAACTGCAAACAAGTGCTGAGGATTTACCAGCTGCTCAGTTGTACCAGGAACCGTATATGGAGGAGATTACTTACGAATACTATTCTGCTCATTCTAGCAACTTGAACCAGAAAACAGACAATCAAGACAAACCCTTTTCTTGCTCAGAATGCGGAAAGTGTTTTAAATACAACAGTCTTCTTCTCCACCACTCTAAATCCCATCAGAAGAAGCCACTCATATGCTGTGAATGTGGGAAACAGTATTCTTGTAAGACAGAGT
Organism: Phyllomedusa bahiana; assembly: GCA_025379985.1. Lineage (NCBI taxonomy): Eukaryota > Metazoa > Chordata > Amphibia > Anura > Hylidae > Phyllomedusa > Phyllomedusa bahiana. The sequence continues at coordinate 97,315 of JAODAL010002291.1, read as the reverse complement.
TCGACATACATCAGAGGATTCACACTGGTGAGAAGCCTTTTATTTGTTCCGACTGTGGGAAAGGCTTCCGGAGAAAATCTCACATGCTTCGACACCAACGAATTCATGGAGACAAGGAGATCTATCCTTGTCTAGAATGTGGCAAAACTTTCCATCGCCAGGATGTCTTGAACCAACATCGTAAAATACACAAAACTAACCAAGTAGAGACCTACACTCCCTCTCAACTCCCTCAACCACAAATCACCTATCCAAGCTATGACAAGATTGAGAGCTTTCCATGCTCTGAATGTGGAGAAAGCTTTGATGATGTCTCACAACTTGAAGAACACCAAGTAGTTCATGCAGGGGAAAAGCCATTTTCTTGTACAGAGTGTGGGAAATCATTTCGTTTTGAAGCCCTGCTGGAGTTGCATTGGGGTAGCCACATCACTGCAATTTCATGCCCTGAATGTGGAAAGAGTTTTGCAAGTCAGAGTCTTCTTAACCATCACATGAAGATTCATGAAGGAGCAAATGATTGTATTTGTTCCGAATGCGGTAAGGAATTCCCCAGTCGGTCCCAGCTGGTTGACCACTACAGAACACATACAGGAGAGAAACCATACATGTGCCCTGATTGTGGAAAGTATTTCCGCAGGAAAGCACATGTTGTTAGACATCGCAAAATCCACAAGGGCAATAAACCATTTTCCTGCCTGGAATGTGGAAAATGCTTTGAGAATCAAGAGTTTCTTGAAAGACATGTGAAGATGCACAAGAAGAAACGACCATACATCTGCGCTCAATGTGGGAAAAGTTACACCAAGAAGTCTCATCTAGCCAGACACCAGAGGACACACACAAGACACACTTGCCCCAGATGTGGAGAAAGCTTCCAGTATCCAGCCCTCTTGAGTCAACATATGAAACTTCACACTGGGAAAGCAGACTGTGAATGTCCTTGTTGTGGGAAGACCTTCACTTCAGATGTGGCTCTCGTTAAGCATCAGAAAACCCACTCAAAAGAAAAAGCTTTCATCTGCGCCGAATGTGGGAAAAGTTTCACCTTCTACTCCCTTTTCATGCGGCACCAGACCACACATACAGGAGAAAAGCCCTTCGAGTGTGCAGATTGTGGAAAGCGGTTCACACGAGATTGGCATTTGATCCGACACCGACGGCAACACGACAACCCATAAGCTATAAGCTCCCTGGATCCGTTACTGAGTCTAAAAAATGTATTATTTATTTAGTGCTTTTTTATTATTTTATAAATGTTTCGGGAATGTGCATGGTCCTTTAAACTATAGATTTGATTCCACATCCTTCTGTTTGTTTCTAATTTTATATTGTCTATGTAAGAAAAAAAAGAAAAAAATATGAAAAAAGAAAATCTGCTATTAAGGTGATGCAACACACTCCAGGAACGGTTTGGCTTTGGATGTAATACCATTGACTGAGAAAGTATATTTACTGTTACTGATTCCATGGAAAGAGGTGCAGGAACAGGACTTGTCCTTAAAAAAAGGCTGGCTCAAGACAGCAGTGATTTGGTCGCATCCTTCTTTCTTCAGATTCAAAGCTCATTGGACATTTAACGTCTAAACAGAGGAATTGACAAATACATCCAAGAAGTAGGACTCAAGGTAATTCACGAGGGGCTAGGTAAAAAAAATGTGGTAATAGTAGAAGAGAGCGTGAAGCAAGGTTTGTACAACATGCTGTAATGGTAAAATCCAACACTAGACAAATCAGACTCCTGAGATCTCAAGGAGGTATATTCCAGCACCCTCTCTTGCAGGCCATAGATTGCATTAATTTCCAGAGAAAAAGGAGACTGACAAGAAGAGGAAAAACTAGGGACTGAAAGACAATGACTCGTAGGTGGGGGAGATTCCTGGGACTGATTTCTTTAAAATATAGTAAAATTACCTACAGTAGGATGACTACACATAGAAAAGCAAGCAGTACTCCACAGCTGAGGGAGAGTAGTAATATATGCCTATCCTGCGAAGCTGGGAAAAATTTCAGAATTTAAAAGGTATCCAATCCCACCAGGTATGAGTGTCAAGCTTAGTGTCAAGGCACTTGGCACCTCTCTATGTGCAATTTTTTCCAAGACTCATGGGTGGTGGGGTCTGTTGATTTCCATCATCTTGGTAACACAAGTTTAGGGATCTGGAGTAGATGCCTCTTTAGGAACAGGATCCAGTCTTAGATAACACAAGAAAATTAGTACTACCTGAGGAGAATTGGAAAGGTACATTGCACCCTCCCTAAGAGCATGCAGAACTATTGGCCAGAAACCCAGTAGAGGTTGGGCAGCTCCATCTAATGTGACACACTGCATCCTGGAGACACACAGAACTAGCAGGTATCTAGGGCCACTTGTGAATCACCATGGGGACTGTAGACCATCAAACCAATTTTTTGGGCTTTAGTCACAATGGGAATTTGATGTTGATGCTTTAGGTTTACAAGAATGTTGCCTAACTGTAACCATAAAATTTACAGTAAGAATCAAGCTGTAGCAACCTATGCAACAGAAGTTTATATGTGGGGAAATTATATGTAAAATATACATAGGTGATAGGCATATATGGTAAGTCTTTGAACACAGGATTGTATGGTGCAGTTAGCAACATCATCGGGAGGAGGTGAAATCTAACAGTTGTCATCAGGAAGAAAAAAGAGGTATTACAGAAGTGATATCAATGACGTAGAGAGGTTGTGAATGGAAATAGACAATATAGTCAGTTTCAATATTCATGTCACACCCAGTCTTCGCTTAGTTGTACTGAACCGATCTTGGAATGCCTTAGGATTGTTATGGGTATAATACAGATATTCAGGTGCAACTTCGGCCCGAGGGTCATGTTCAGTCTTTAGTGTTTAGAGCTATTTAATTATACTGAAGGATATTTATATCTGTATCTAAAAGTCAAAATATGGGATCTTTGATATTAGTAAATTTCATTAAAAAGTTCCATGTGAAGAATTATTCATCAGAAAGCCTTATATCCACCAAAAGGCCATTATGCCGGCAGTTGGCTTGACCTTAAAATACGTTGACAGGAGGAGCACGGTTTTTGTGGTTTAGTAATACAGCAGTGTGCTCTACCATAGCACACCATGAGAAAAACCAAATTGGTCGCACAAGCTGGCTGAGCTGATCCCAGTTCATCAATGATTGGGTGTAGGATTGTTTATGTTGTACAGAGATATGCCATTCAAGGAGGTGCTGGATTGTGAATCAAGCAACAAATTTTCTACAGCCGAACATGAGTGACGCTAATGGGTGACCTGTAAGAAAGTCATAGAAAATAAAAAAATACTGTTTTTTTACACAAAGATTGTCCTGGATTGTTATTATGATTAAAGCAATGTAAAAATTGTCATCTGCTGTGGAAATAAAGAGCATGAGGCTTGAATGAGAAATCATTTTAAAATCAATCTTCTGCCATGCTGTAGAGATCGATTAGAGGACGTCAATGTAGTCTGTACACTTAAAGCACCACTGGTTTCCAGAATAAAGGTGCTGCATCATGGGTTGAAGGCCAGAAGTTATTCAGAACCTCTACCTCATGCAGGTAAAAATGCCTGTTTCTGTCTATTAACTTGAGCCACGTGCCCACAATTCTTCTGACCCAAACGTACAGCACTATAGAGCCCTAAGTGCAATAGTTTACTTTCAGTAGAGCAACAGGGATCCAGGTTGTTCTATCCAAAACACAGGTACTTGGCTATAATAACGCTTTCTAGATTAGGCCCAAATCTCATTTTAGTACTGGAAATCTCTGTCAGACCATGCTAAGCTGTGCACCATTAAATTGAATGGTCATACTTTTCTAATCCGTTGCATTTCTACTGATGAAAATTTCCATACTGGTTTGGATGCTCTGTAATCTGCTGCCATGTTTCCATGGTTTGAATACAACCCTAAGCAGATGTTGCTTAGCTATCAGTCATTAAAGTCCCTGGTGCCATGAATTGGAAGTAGATATTTTCTCCTCATCAGTACAGAGCAGGATTCTGGCTGGGGGAAAAACTTTTGACATAACTTTATGGGAGTTAGGTTTCTCCTTCAGCAGAGCACCTTAAAGGTGTAGGGAGAATTGTAGACCATGCAATCCTTTTACCTAGCAAACTAGCTAGAACCCAGACATGCCCTGATGAGGGACAAACACCCCGAAACAGATGTATGCAGGTGGGGAATTCTTTTGAAAGAGTTATTGGTTTGGCTTGAAACCCCAAGTCATGTTTCAAGGCTCTTTAATGGGTTGGATGTGGCTGTGAGGGACCATACTTACAATTAGTAGCACCAGACAGTTTGCTCTCGTCCCTGGAAACTTTTTTTAACATAGTTCCCAGGGAGCAATGCATAGCTCACAAGTCTCCTTTCACCTTTATGGTGCTTTCTTCATGGAGGAACTTTACTCCCCTATGTCTCTGCCATTCAAGCACCACTTCAGCATCTAAATGGGAATTAGATTTAAAAGTTTCCATTTCCCTTCCCTTTTCCTAGGTGAATTTTTTGAGATGGCTTTTAGGTGGTGTCACAATCATCCTTATTGGAGTTTGATGTTTTTTGGGGCAGTTTCTCAATCATTTCATTTTAAGCCAAAGTCAGGCAGGCCACTGTCATAGTATGGACCACTGTCATTGAACATTTTCTTTTTTTAGTTTCACCATGAACTTTTCATTGGATTGGGTTGCAGACTGACTTCTAAGGGCATAATTACATTCTCCCTGCTACATTACCTGATATGCAACCCTATATTATAATTTATGGGAAATAGTGTTATTTTTATGCATTCATTAGATGGCCCCAGTCACAAGTTCCAGCCATAACTCCTTCAACCATTTAGCTTGATGAATGATCAGTGAATGGGCATTGGGACTGGGACCTAAAAGCAGCTTTTGCACAAGTGTACAATTTCAGACCTGATACCAGCTCCATACAAGTGGTCTACAGGAATCAATTTGGACTCAAAGATTCACCAAAATTGTTATATCCTAGGCATTACAAAAATGTAAAACTCCAATTCCAAGACATTATGAAAAATGTAAAGCAAATAAGAATGCAATGATTTGGAAATCTTTAATCACATATTTTATTCACAAAAACAGATCAGAAGTTGAAAGTGAGACACTTACATTTCATTTTAAAAAATTAACTAATTTAATTGATGGCAGCAACATATTTCAAAAAAAGTTGGGACATGATGGAAAAGTAAACAAAAGTAAACGAAAATAGGTGGAGGGTTAATTTTCATCTATGTCACGTGACTGTCTAAAAAGAACATGTTAGAGAGGCAGAGTCTCTCAGAAGCAAATAAAGTCAGAGGTTTATTAATCCGTAACAAAAAAACCATGTCTAAAAATTGTCGAACAATTTTAAATCGATGTTCCTCATGTTAAAATTGCAAAGACTGGTGGCGTGGCCTGGAGAGCTGATGGCTGGCTGCAATTAAGTGAGCTCTGTTCAGAGCCACAGCGTTTCCAGAGAAAAGCACATAAACATGGGACCCAATTGGTACAGAAAGAAAGCTGGGGCATATCTGACCCCTTCGCTGATGGAGACGCCGATTTCAAATTACTTTGCTCCGGTGGTGGAGCTTATGTCGGAGCCGCCGAGCTCCTCATCCTCCCTGGCGACATCTTCCCCATCTAGAGGGCCGGAAGACATCGCGCCTGCAGCTCCGGGAACCTCGCCGCACAAGCCATCTGCAGCCACGAGTGAGCAGAGGAGAGGGAAATCGCGCCCACAAGATCCCGACTCCACTGCTTGGCAGCAGCGGATGGAGGAGAAGGGGAGGAAGAGCGGCAGTCTCGGCGCCATGTGGGGAACCGCCATCTTCCCTGCCACCACCGCAGCAGAGCCTGGGAGAGACAACCAGGAGGCGCAGAAGCTGCAACATATAATGCGCCGAAAAGGTCACCGGAGGCCCGAGGAGATGAGCGGGAAGGAAGGTAATGGGGAAAACTTGGAGTGGAGGGATCCCTCCGACAACAGCAGCGACATCACCCCTGCCACTTATGCAGGACAATTCTGGTCCGGGAGGCCTGCAGACGCTCTCCATACAAAGCGGCTCAGAGGATAAGCAGCAAGGGCTGGGTGAGGCACAGTCCCCCCCTCCGCTATTTATAAACTGCGGGACTGCGATAGTGGGGGGACGACAGACAGTCCTAGTGTACAGGACCTGTCCACCTATGCTGAACTTAACCAACAAGCTGCCTTGACCCTTCAGTGGGGGCTTCATCCCTCCTCACATGGGCTTGGGATCTCTCTTGCATTGCCCACGACCAAACGCTGCTCTGCCTGCTGCACCCCTGTTAGAGCTACCATGGAGTCGGTTGCTGACCCCTTGGACAATCTGCAGATGAGCCCTCATATGTCTTGCTCCCCCTCTGCTGAGATGTCACCCCACAGAACCCGAAACTTGGCAAGCACCTGGTTTGATTCTTGTACATCCGAGAGGGCCCTGGAGTTAGTCACCCCCACCAGTCCTGACTCAAGTCTCTGCTGTTAAAGAGGATCAGCCTGCCTCACCTGTAATCCCAAAGGACGTTGCGCTGAAAGCACTACAAGGCCATCCGGAACTGCAAGACCTCTTATCGTTACTACCTACCAAAAGCGACATGGCGGCGCTGTCTGCACACCTCAAAGTGGTGTGGCACAAAGACCTCCATGTAGTTAAATCCGATATCTTCCGCTATAGAGCAGCGCGTCCAAAGTCTGCAAACATTCCAAGAATCGGTACAACGTTCCCTGGCTGATGTGCAGGCTCCCTCGCTAAACATTCAGCAACGCATCTGACTCTAGCCGACCAGATGGATGACCTCGAGAACAGGAATAGACGTAACAACATCAGTATCCGAGATCTTCCAGAATCGGTCAAGACACAGGACTTAGCCTCGGTTCTTACTAAACTCTTCAACTCTCTGTTGAATAAGCCGGAGGACAATCACATCGAGCTCGATCGTGCTCACCGGGCACTGCGCCCTCAGACCCAAGACTCTCAGCGATCGAGAGATGTGATTTGCCTTGTCCACTACTATTCAGTAAAAGAGAAGATTATGAAGCGAACCAGATCTACTGCAAATCTCCCATTTGAAAGTGCCTCTCTCTCCATCTTCCCGGACCTTTCCAAGCGTATGCTGAGACAACGGGCCGCACTGAAACCACTCCTGACGGTCCTACAGCAACGTGGCATCCCATATCGCTGGGGCTATACTTTTTCTCTCCAGGGCAGGCATGGGGAGAACATTATTGTGCTCCGCAAGTTGGCGGATCTGCCATCCTTCTTGTCTGCATTGAATCTTCCACACATCCCATTGCCTGATTGGGAAGCTTCTGCGGCGGTCGCATTGGATCAGCGATCACGAGCGATGGGGGGTCCTCCTAGGAGACATGGGTCTTCTGGACCACCCAAGCCACAAAGCCTCCGGATATACCTGACACGTGTCCCTAGTGCGTAGAACTTCTTTGGAACTCCCCCTGAGTGAGACTTCCGTTAATGGACTCGGGATATCCACCACTTGGTTCACTGCTCAGTGTCTTATAGATATTTCTTAACAATTTGTCATATGGGCCCTCTCTCATACCAAAGCTGTGACCCGGGTGGATCGAAAATCACCTAAATGTATACGGTTCCTATGTTATTTTGTATTTTGATGTGATGTGGTAGGATGAGCATATCGCCCTTCTGCCCCTCTTCTGTCCCCCCCCCCCCTTTTTTTCTTTCTCTCCTTTCGTTCCCTCCTCCACTCACCCCCTTTTTTGTTTTGTTTTGCTCTTCCTCCCCCCTCGCGTAAGATATCTGTTCTTATGCTTTTCTTCTTTTTGCTAAAATTAATTGCTTTTGGCTCAAGCAGGCTCAAAAGATTTTTATTTGTATCATTATGTTCATTTCGAGAACAGTTGTCGCTGCTAGCCACGACCCCCACATAGGTTGGCGGCTAAGCGTCTTGTGCTTAGTCTTAGCAGTTTGTTTGCTGCAAACACTAGACAAGTTTGTTTGCCCAGTTCTTTGGCACTCTGGTGCCTGTGTTCCATGTTTCATAAGTTGTCCATTACATTTCTGGTATAGTAGGGATGCCACCTGATCCCATTTGGAGCTTTATGTGGCCAACAGGTTATGGATAACATAATAATCACTTCCCTTAATGTTACGGGCTTCAACGAGAAGAGGTCACGCATCTTTTATTTTGCTAAGCACAGAATGCATATTCTGTGTGTGCAAGAGACACATTTTCTCAAATACCACGTGCCCGTGCTGCGGGGTGGGTCAAAACCCCTTGGTGCCTTTTTCCCTAACCCTTTTGTAAAAAACCAGGGATTTTGCATTATTGAGTTGAAAATTACCTTTTCGTTAGATGCAACATACGGGGACCGTAAATAAGCCAAAAATTTAGGGGTCTAGGGGGGGCGGGTTGTTGGGCCCGAGTAAGGACGTGTGTTTTTGCAGCCCCTCTACCCAAATCAACAGAATCCAGGCTAATCTGCCTCGAAAAGAGATGGGAAAAAACTCAAAAAACGCTGGCCTGCCTCTTACCCCCCCTGCTGATCCCAGGGGGGATTCCCCCGGTTTTGGGCAGTTTTCATCCCTTTTGGTCCTTAAAGGGGAGTGAGGAGGATGGGGGGCTCCTCCAAGATGGCCCGCGTGGAGCCTGGCCTAAAATCCGTGGGTGCCCTCCTAACCGGGGGACTTACCCTCCCCCCCTGCTCCGGACGCCGCAGAGGAGCCTTTGAACCCCCGTGACCCCAGGGCCAATCTCCGCCCGGTGACACCGGCCCCTGGGCTGCGCTGAATCTCTCCCCAGGGTGCCATGTACGGGGACCGGCCTTCCCTCCTGCACCGGAACCCTTCCCTCTTGCCCCGCATGCCGCGCGGACCTCCTCCCTCATCGGCTCCCCTCGGCGCGCTGACACTCCCCCCGGGCGTTTCCGTGCTACGGGGGCCCCCTTACCCCCTGCCCCAGAAGCCTCCCTCCTCCCTGCTACGGGGACTCTCTCCCTCATCGGCTCCTGATGGGCGGTGCCGGAGTCGGAGACACTCGCTCCTCCCCCCGTGTTCTGGCTCTGACGCGCCTGACGTGGGCTGCAGCCTCGGGACCCCCGGCCTTGTCGGGCCGGGAGGGAGTGCATCTTCGGCGCATCCTAGCCGTGCAGCAGCCGGAACCCTCGCGCCGTGGAGGGACAGGGGGCCGCTTCTACAGCCCTGGTGCGGACAGCCCTTAGGCGAGTCCGGTCCAAAGGGGGCCTGAAAGACTGTGTCCCCCCAAGCTTTCCCTCCCCCATTAGAGGGGCCCCTGGGCCCTCTCTCATGGGTCCTCCCCTCATCCTTGGCCCCAAAATTTAAAGGGGAGATCACCCTGCTGTCTTGCCTCCATAACTCCTGGTTCCATCCCCCCCTTTTAACCCCCACTGGGACCTGCTCTGTTAGATTTGGGGGGACCTCAAGAATGAGCTTCGGTTTCCCAGCGCCCCCTGGTGCTCCTGCCGACCAGTGGATGCCTTCTGCTGTCCCTCCTGGGCGACCCCCTTGCTTGGGGGGGCCCTGTGAGCAGGTTCCCGGCGACCCTGCTGCCATGTAATGTGGTTGCCCCGTTTTCAGGACTGTCAGCCCCCCTCCTGTAGGGGGCCCGACTCCCAGGGGCCCCTTGGTTTCCCCCCTTCCTCGCTGCAACCGGCCCCGTGTTTCCTCTCCTTCGGGTCCACGGGCTCTTCCTGGATCCCGTCTGTGTGCCAACCGGGATTGTCCATCTCCCTCCAGGGTTCCATCCCCCATCTGGTATTTTCCCTCTAAAATTCCTCGTTAGAACTCTAGGAAGGGCTTTTTGGTTTTTAAAGTTGGCGGCCTCAGCCATTGCCAAACCTTTTATTTCTCTGCGGGAGACTCGTGGCGCTCTTTCCCCCTCATCCCCCCTCTGAGGGGGCCGGACCCCCGCATGTCCCCTAGCCCGGGCCCCCTCTAACCAACCTGTAACGTTGCCGATCTTCAAAAACTCACCCAGAACTTGCCTACGAGGCAAGATACGCTTCTAGACCCAGCGACTGTTTGAAAACACAGGAAGGAGAGCCATTCCGTAAAAGAACTCTCTGAAACATCGAGCAAAGTAGACTCCCCCCGGGCAAAGTAAGAGTCATCTTTGCCCCCTGTCTCCCTTACGGGGGGGTATCAACAGCACACCTCTAAATAGTTCCCCTGCAGCGCATCTGGACGATGTAGAGAATAGGGGGAGGCGCAAAAATTTTCCCGGTTTTCGGGCCCCTCCAAAACGGTCCCTTCCTTGATCTTTAGCCTGTTTCGTTTTTCAAGACATATTGGGCCTCCCCCAAACGCTCACATTGAATTGGTAGGTCCATAGACCCCTACCCCTCGAGTCCGAAGACCAGGCCCCGTGCCTGTCATCTGCCGTGTTCATTTTTCCTGTTTAAAAAGAAGTTTCATGACCCGAGTAGGAATGGCCGGCCCCCAGTTTTAAAGGGCGTCATTTTACAATTTCCCCGGACTTGTCCCCACACTTGCCCAGAGAGCTATGTTGGACCTACCTCACTGTGTCAAGGAGCGGAATTCTTTGTGGGGTTTTCCCCTTTGCCTTAAGGGCCCGGCTGGGGGCCCGACCTATACTATACGTTCTCCCTGATTTTCCCTCCCTTTTACGGACTTGGCCATTCGCGTGCCCCTGCCGGAGGGCCCCCCCTTCTCTCCCCTTTGAGAGGAATCCCCGAGAACGACCCTGGGACAAGATCTCACTCCCCGGATCGGGCCCCCCCCCCCAAAAGGGGTCCCGCAATAAGAACCCCGTTCAGCCAAAACCTACTTGGGGGTCGGGCCCTGTCCTGCCGGATTTGGCGGTTACTACCTGAGCCCCCCCTACAGCTATTTTTGGTTTTGCTTTTTTAGAGTGGGGGTTTTTACTATGGTCCCCGGGGTTTTTTTCCATTATCCCTATTGGTATTTACTGTGGCCTTTTTGGGCCTCATTCCGTTCCCTTTTTAAATTGGGGGACCATCTTGACTGTTATTGCATTTGTATTATATATTGTCTGGTTTCTTTTTAAGCTCATAATTGGTTTCATCTTGCTGTTGGAGTATCCTGAACCATCCTGTTTTCCCACGTTCCCCGTAGGTTGGGATCCCCCTCCTACCGTTTTTGGCTTGGGGTCCCCCCCGGTTCTCAGATACAGAAGGTTCTTTGCAGGGTTCTTTCCCTCTGTCTTTTCTGTTTTTTTTCCCCGTTTCGGTTCTGCCCTCTTCCCCCCCCTCCCCCCCCCCCCTTCCTTTTTCTTTTGGACCACGGAGGGGGCGGTACACCAGCATTTTTTCCCCCGGGTTTAAATGGGGGACTTTAATATTGCTTCTCTAAACACCAAAGGGGTTGAACACCCCCGGGCGAACGCCCCAAAAACCCTGACACTTCCACAAGAAAGGGTCCATGTACGTTTTCAGGGCCCATTTTAAAATCCCCCGGGCCCCTCCCCTTAAAAACAGTATTTCCCGAATGGTTTTGTGCAACTATCCCTCTAAGAGTAGGGGGAGGTACCCCCTCCACAAGTCCTTCCCAAACCCCAGGTCTTGGACTGGTCGTAGTTTCTGAAGCAATATATCACCCTGGTCCTGTCGTCGAGGTCCATGTTCCCTTTGTCTGTTTATGCCCTAACCAGGGTCAGATTCGTTTCTTCTGGCAGTCCTAGAGGCTGGACGCCCGGGCGGGGGGGGGACTATCATTTGGGGGGGGGTTTTTAACTTGATCTCGACCCAAACCCCGGGAAACTCCAGGGGCGGGCTCCCTCCCTTTTCAGCCATAAAAGGGGTGAAGGGGGCCCTTTCTTCGCTTTCATTTGCGATAGTTGGCCCCTCAACACCCTTCGGATCGGGATTATACTTCTATTCCATACCCCCATACATTTGTACTGACTATTCCAAACCCAAACAGGGAGCCCTTTCAGGGTTGCGGCATCCCTCCTTTGGGCAGCGTACGGTGATCTGCTCCGTCTATGCGTCATTTAGTCTCCCGTCCTCGGTTGCTCGCACGGGCCCTGGAGACTTAATAAATCTTTTACTGACTGATGGTCTGTTTAGCCGATTTCGTCAGACTATGACCTTTTTGTCTTCGCCATGAGGGGGACACGACTGCTTACGATAAAAGGGGGCTCTAAATCTTTAAGGGGGGTTTTTATAACAAGGGGGTCGTCTGAAAAGGGTGAAGGCCGCCCGCTGTGCAAAGGCCCCAAACAGTGGCACACTGGAAACCCCCTTCATAAGCAGGCCCTCTCCCTGGCCCTACTTAGATTGTCCTGGCCCGCCCCAAGTGCACGCCCCTTTGAGGCCCCGTGGGGTAGGGAAAGTCTGTCGCAGTAAATTTTTCGGTTTGGAAAAAAAGAGTGGTGTTTTTGGCTGGGCTTCCCCGGGACCGGATGTTTCCTCTTTCATCCCTTTATTGAACCCTCAGGAAATTGGCCATAGTACGCCCGATAAGTTTGGGAATTCAACGTAATACTTTAAACTGTACAGTTAGCGCCCTCTCCCTCCTTCCTCCCCTGCCCCTCGGACTCCTCCCACCCCCCTTTAGGGACACTACCGTCGACGCGATTTAGGGCTTGGAGGCCCCTTTTTTGCTGAGGGATTAAAATGGTGATGGAGGGTTTTCCGGGTGGGGCCCCTAACCATTTCTTGTCTCTGGGGACAAAACCCGTGTCCCCAAGAAGGGAAGGCCCTCAGTGTGCGGAAACTACAGGGCCCCTCCCCCCTAAGGGACTTGAAGATTACGCTAAATTGTTAGCTAATCGCCTTAACCCCTTTTAAACCTTACATTGATAAAACCCCGGGCCTTTGGTTTTTTTTTCCCTGGCAGGGAGGGGTCGGGACAACACCTCCAAATTTTTGGGGTAAATTCAGTTGCGCGCTCTCGTAACGTCCCCCGATGTCCCGTCGCTTTATGTGAAAAAACCTTTGATGGATTCTTTGGAAAACCTTGCATCCATCTTTCCGTGTTGGGCCCGGGTCCCTTTTCTCGGCCAAAATTGGCTCATACAAGAACCCTTTGCTAGAGGAGAGTAACGGCACTTTTTCTGACCCCTTTCTTACGGAACGGCACTAGCGGGGTGCCCGTGTCCCCGTTACTTTTGTCCAATTTTGGAGCACCTTTGGGAAACCCTAAATTTTTAAAACCCGGGCATAAGGGCACCAATCGGGGGGCCCTGAATTTAAGTGCTCGGGTTTTGCCATGCTTTTTATTTTTTCACCCTCCTTATTCTTTTCCCTCCTTGATGTCCGAGCTGACTTTATGTCTGGGTCGAACTATAAAATCAAAATTTTACGAAGTCCCGGGGTTTAAAAACAGTAGACCCAACCTCATAGAGCCCTTTGGGAAAAATTTTTTTTCCCGGGTCTCGGGTTCTCCCCCTGGGTTTTTTTCCCCCCCGGGCCCTCTAAATTTTTTGAGAGAAAATTTCCACCGTTGCATCCGGGTTTCTCACCTCTTAAGACTTGGTCCCCCCGGGGGTTTTCTGGTTCGGAGAATGAACATATTGAAGTGTCCATTTTCCTAAAATTCCCCGTTCCCTCCTTGATGTTCCCTCTTTTTTCCCAATACTTTTTTGGATTTGGTTAAACGCGGGCCCTTTTAGGGATTTTTTGGGCTTTCCCCCCCCCAAAAAGGGGGGTTGTCCGTACTTATTTTTTTTTTAAAAGCCCCAAAACCCTTTTTTTTTTCCCGACTGCCGCTCTAATTTGGCGGGCTTTGCTAGGGTTTATGGCCCGATCCACGCTGCAGGGAAAGTTTGGGTTCGCATGTCAAATCCCCTTTCCCCAGTCCCTGGTGTCCCTGCCTGGGCCCCTGAGAGCTTTTCTCTACGACTGCATGTTTTAGTAAACCATACCTTTAAGTCATCCGTAGGGCTAAAAAGTTGGGCCCCTCTTAGATTTAAAAAGGCCCCTTTTTCCCCGGGTTTTTGATAATAAATATTTCCCGGTGGTTTCCCCGGGAAATTGTTTTTGGGACGCTCTAGGGAAAGCCTTCCTTTCCCCCATATTCTAACAGAGGAAACTTCTCTCCTCTCGGGTTAGGCAGGACGGCTGCCCCACTCCTAGGGGCTTATTTGGTTGTCCCAAATGCGACATTTCTCACCACTGTTATTAAAAAGACTAACTTCGATAGGGCCCCCAACCCGATGGAAAGATTATGTTTTCCTCCTCGGTACCCTTGCACCGACTCCCCAAATTTTTCTGTGGTCCTTTCCCCTGCTGATCCTCCCCCTTTCCCCCTTTGTGCGTTGGAAAGGAGCACAGAAGTCTTTTCCCATGGATCATGGAAGAAATGTTTCTTCCTACCCACAAAGGTTATTGTACAAGTCCCAGGGGAATGATAAAAACCTTTCCAGGGGGTATAGGATGCCCTTTTTTCCCCCACAAATGGGTTCCCCCGGGCCCGGGAAACGGCTGGGTTGTAATCAGGAGCGGGGGAAAAAATGGTCCATTATTTGGGGGGTGGGGGGTTTGGCTATCAGGGGGGTTTTTGGGTATCGTCTAGGGCTATCACTGGTGCACCCGGGGCTCTGTGCCGAACTCTCCCGAGGCTACGCTTTTATTTTTGTTTTCTTTTTTACCCCCAATCACTTATAAAAAAATCTCTGGGGTTTGACAACTATTCAGGGGCTAAAATATTAACCCAGGGTTGGCGCCGACTTCCGCCCCCCTCTGTTGTGAGTGGATTGAAGAGGTTTCCCCTTTCCCCTATGTATGGAGGAATTGAAAACACTCACACGATGCGGTACCAGGTTCTTTTCGCACCTGGACCCCCTGGGTCCTATAAGCCTTTTAAAGGGCCCGTCAGGTTTGTGGGATTTGGGATGGGGGGGCTTTGTGGTCTCTCCCCGGGGGTTGGGCCCCGATTCTCCTTTCTTGGAATTTCATTTTTTGTCTAGCGCCATTTTCCTCCCTCGTGGCTGAGGTCTTGGGAGGCTTTTTTCCCTTTTAACCCCCCCCCCCCCTCCCCCCCCGGTTTTTTGTTCTCTCTCCTTTTTTTTTTTTTTTTTTCTATCTCTCTGTTTTTTGTTTTCTGACCAGTTGTCTTTATTCACAGTTGGTGGGTTTTTTATATGTCTGCATATTCTTTGTTTTCCCTATACAGACTGCATTTTTTGATTCTATCCACATTTTACCTCCTTATGGGGGGGTGATGTGAGACTTTGTTTTTTGTCTTTGAAAATGTTTAATAAACACTAAATTAAAAAAAAAAAAAAAATGTATGGGTCTAACCATGGCCAGGTTTCCTTTCTTGCCCAGACCCTTGATGAGTTCAATGCTTTCTCACAGGGCTCTATAGTTCTTTGTGGAGACTTTAACTTTGCTTTACATCCTGCTGTTGGGTACCTCACGGGCCTCTCCCTCCCGGGTTTGGGGAAATTTAAAAAAAAAAACAACGATTACCCACAAATCATTGTGATGTGTGGCGACTCATGAATCCATCAGCTCGCAATTATACTTTTTGTACCCACCCTCACAAGGTCTACAGCAGGATCGACTATATTCTCCCCCCCCCCCCCCCCCCCCAACATCACTTTGCGGGGGAAAACGGATAGTCAACATTCTCCTCTAACAGCCCCGATTATTGCGACCCCTTCGCACCACGGAAAGATGCAGAACTTTCACGTGGAAGCTCAATGCGACCTTACTGGACGATTTCCTATGTCTTACAGAACTTACGTCTGCCATCAAAAACGTGATCTTTGATCATGCCGCTGACCCCACGTCCCCACACCTAAAATGGGAATCTCTTAAGTGTGTACTTAGGCGGGTCCTTATTAAACATGATTCAAAATGCTTTATTGAAAATGAGTCAGACAAAGTACAGGCATACAAAATAACATAGAGACTTGCAAAGTCTCAAACGTAAAAGGAAACCATAAATAGTATCAACAAAACAGCAAACAAACAGCCTCAAGGGCGTATGGTGAGGCAAAAACATTAAATCATTAAGTCAGACAAAGGTCCTATAAGAAAAGTAACAGACATATTGATTTCATCAGTACTACATCAAAAAAGTCTCCAGAAGGAAACACTTCATCAAACCTAGTAGCAACACAGAATCTTACTCATGAGATAAGAGAGGGGCATTGGAAAGTGAAATAAAAGCGGAAAACAAAAAGGGAGGATAGGGATTTGGGGGTGTGGATTTACTCAAAAAGTGTATAAACAGATGCACCCCTAGCACACTGAGAGGGCACGTAAATAAGCAGGATGTGTACAGTGATAATCTATCGTTGAAGGCGGAAACAGGGGATTGTAGGAAACCAAGGTGCCCTTTTTCCCAGCAATTGTCGACCTGTGACAAAGAGCCAGGAGTTTTCCATATGATTTGGTGGGTGACTTCCTTACCCATTCCGAACGGGTCGGATAGAAACCTCCCCCGGGAAAAGACCCTCTTGGTTCTTTAAAGGGGAAGAGCGCAAGAATTTTATTGTTGAAATCGGTAGATCACACATAAAGAAGAGTGCGGTGTTTTCGGGAACCTCAGGCCAGTTATTCTCATACGAGTGTCATAGACTGATCCCAAAACCCCCGCAAGCTTGACAGTCCCACCAGTAGCAACTGTCCCATTTCGTCCCGCAAAAGCCAACAGGATGGCACAATGGGAAAACCCTCGGTGTATTAAAGAAGGAAACCCCGTCCCAAATAGAGATAACTTTAAAACTGGGCCTTGCGCTTAGTAGCTATGGCCTTTGAGGCGGGTAAAAACAGCGGGAAAAAATGATCCTGCGGGATTTACCCCTCCGTCTCCCAAGCCTTACAATAAAGGGGAGTGTTGTCAATGAGTACAAACAATTCCCTTTTTAATAATAGAGATAAAGGTCTTGGAGGGGGGTCCAAAGGCATAGCCCCTCAAAAAGCAGAAAGGGGTCTCTTTAAAATAACTGCCTCTTTATAGAAAGGAAAAAAAAAGTCGGGAAAAGGTAATTGTTAGGACAAGGAAGGGTTGTCCAATACTTCCACAGGGAGAGAATGAAATGTGATAACAGTGGGACCAACTACGGGATTATGCAATTGCAGTGGGTTTTTTTTTAAACTCCCCAGGGAAAAAAGGTACTGCTAGGCCAGGGGGGAATGTGGGATTGTCAGTAATGGGAAGAAAGGGTCCAGACCTATCTATTAGGTTATAGGAAAGCTTATATGTCACAATCGTGGCAAGGGTACGAGGGTGGTAAAAGATGAAGGATATTTATTCCCTAAAGAATCGGTCCAGATCCAGGGGAGCGACGCCAAAGACAGTGGGCATATCGCGCCTTCCAATCAGACCCATAATCTGCAACTTCCAGGACACACCAGGTCGAGGACTCTAGAGTATGCAGCTGCTATGTAATATTTTGCAGTTCGGCAAACCGAGACCCCCGACGTTTTTATGCCTAGTCAAAGTAACATAAGCCAGCCTAGGGCAGCTGGTTGGCTAAATAAAAGTCGTAAACAGACGCTGGACTCGCTGCCAAAAGGAATTATCAATATACACTGGGATTGTCTGAACTAAATAAAGTAAGCGGGGCAGGATAGTCGTTTTGAGGATGTTCACTCTGCCGAACCAGGAAAACTCTCTCCTGCTCCAGCCCTCTAGATTGGAGGAAATCCTCCGAAATAATGTTTCGAAGTTAGAGGTAAAAAGTTTTGAGAGGCCACTAGGGATCTTGATACCTAGGTAATTAAGACCACCATGTGGCCATGCAAACGGTAATAAAGATTTGAGTAGTCTAAGATCTGCAGGGGGGAGGTTAATGCCCATGGCCTAAGACTTAGAAATATTGACCTTACAATTCGACCAAGATCCACACCGCTCCAACTCGGACTTCAGCACCGGCATGGAAGTCACAGGGTCCGTAACATAAACCAAAAGGTCATCGGCAAAGGCTGAGCACTTATATTTGTGCTCTCCAATTACTATTCCCCTGATGTCGGGGTTGGAGCGAATAGCGGCCATCAAATTTTCCATCACAAGGACATATAGTAGAGGTGAGAGAGGGCATCCCTGACGAGTACCATTATGGATACTGAAGGGGTCAGATAAAGAACTATTGATTTTAAGTTGAGCACACGGGGATTTATAGAGGGCCATGACCTTAGAGCAGAAAAATGGCTCCATCCCTAGACGCTGAAGAGAGGACAGAAAAGAAGACCAAGAAATTCTGTCAAAGGCCTTTTCGGCATCCAGGGATAGGACCATCAAGGGGGTCCGCCGCACTTGAGCGTGATGAATAATAGCTAGGGTCTTCAGAGTATTGTCGCGGGCTTCCCTGCCCGGGACGAAGCCCACCTGATCCGGATGTATCAAGCAAGGCAACAATGGATTCAATCTATTAGCTAGTAGTTTGGCATATATTTTTAAATCGACATTCATTAAGGAGATTAGCCTGTAACTTCCGCAGGAGGAGGGGTCCCTTCCCGGTGTGGGGATAACCGCGACATGGGCTAATGTAGATTGAGGTGGAAAAGGATTATCGGTTGAGATAGAATAAAAAATTTCTAGCAATCTGGGGGAAAGAAGATCTTGGAAAACCCTATAGAACTTACTGGTAAACCCATCAGGGCCTGACTCTTTCCCCCTGGAAGGGTCTTGATAACTGCAGAGAGTTCTTGCAGAGTAAAGGGCGCTTCCAAGTCAGAGAGGGCCAACTCCGGGAGGCAGGGGGCTGCGCCGTGGGCCGAGTCCTCCTCTGGGGGAGAAGAGGGAGCCTGAAGATTGTATAGATTGGAATAAAAGGAGTGGAAGGTAGTTTTAATTTCGGGGGTCGTATGTACAATATGGCCATTAGCAGTCTTAATGCAGGGGATGTGGGATCTCGCAATCTGCTGGCATAAGGCACGAGCCAACATACGGCCAGTTTTATTTCCGTGAAGGTTCAAGGAGACGTTTAACCTCCAATCGCGCTACAAGAAGATCTGCTAGGACCTCCACGGAAAGGGCGTGTTTGTGGGCAGTTTCAAGATTCTCAACCCTCTGTAGGGCAGCCTTTAATTTGGAAGCTCTGTCCCTCTATAATCTTGCTCCGTGTTTGATCAGGATACCACTAAGCACACATTTAAGTGCTTCCCACAGTATGCAGGTGGTCTGATTGAAAATGCTCCATGGATTTAATAAGATCGGCTACACATACAGTATCCAAAAGCAAGGACTCATTGAGTCGCCAGGAGCAGCAGGGTTTCGAAAAAGAGGGAACAGAGAGCTTACAATAAATAGGAGAGTGATCTGACCAAATTATGTTGCCCATCCAGGTAGAGGACAACCATGGGAGGGAACTGTGGGAAATCAAAAGGTAGTCAATTCGACTATAAGAATTATGTGGGATCGAATAAAAAGAGTAATCTTTATCACCCGGGTGTTGCACACACCAGGCATCGCATAATTGAAATAGATTTAAGGACTTCCGAATCTGCTTGATGGCACAATATGAAAGTGCAGATTTTCCTGTGGAGTTATCTAGGGTCGGATCAAGGGTAATATTAAAATCTCCACCAAACACAATCCTACCCTTTGCTAGTGGAGTCAGCACATCCATCAGTTGCTGAAAAAAACTACCTGCCCCTGATTAGGAGCATATATGTTAACTAAAGTGATTTCATTGCCCTCAATCATGAGAGAAAGGATAAGGTATTGGGCTGAGAGGTCTCCTCGACAGTCCAGAACCTGGTGCGCCAGTGACCTATGTATAGCTATGGTCACTCCCCTGGACCTAGACTCTTGGTTATTGACAAAAAACCATTTGGAATAGTACTTATTACGGAGGACAGGGGCATGACCTACTTTAAAATGAGTCTCCTGGAAGAACACTATTAACACATGGGCTTTCTGCTTATGAAAATGGTACAGCACCTGGGCCCTCTTCTCGGGGGTGTTAAGCTTCTTAGCATTGAACGAGGCTTCCGTTAGGTCGGCCATTCAAAATTAATGACAATACACACCTCCAGTGGGGGGAGAACGGAAGGGAGAGAGGAAAGGACACGAGGGACTCCTAGAGCAGGCAATAAATAGCCTGCAGCTGGAACTCAGAATTGGACTGTATAAAGTCAATAATCCCAAGGCTTACAAACAAGCCTCTGCCGGGACTAAAACCTAATGGGGGGGTATGAGATAAGAAGAAGATATAGACAAGAAGTGGCTGGTTCTGGCATGACATGACATAAGAAAGGGGAAAAAAAAACAAAGAGGAAAAGAAAAAGCAAGACCAGGCATAAAACATAAGTTAATAAGCATAAGGATACATTATCTGCGATATAAACATACCGCCATCCAGTGGGTGAACCACCACTATACAGATTGTTTCTGAAACTCCAGGGTACACCTTTAAAGCAAAATTAGAATATAGAAAGGTATATGCTCCACTATGTAGTGAACATACCAACTATACGCATACCAATTCTGGAATTCCAGAATACATCACTAAGGCTATGTTCACACGGCTTAAAATGGGCCGTATTTCGGTCCGTAATTACGCGCCGGAGTGCGCAAATTACGGGCTGAAAACAGCCCAGTCATTACGGTAATCCACAGTTCTCATAGAGAACTATGAATTACGTCTCCTCTCCCTGCTCGGCGAATCCGCCGGGCGGGGAGATAAGTGACATGTGAATTACCAGCGGCGTATATGGGCCGGCGAAGCAAAGCGCCGGCCCCGCTCCCCCCCGGCCACACGGCGTAATTGCGGGGCTAATTACGTCCGCAGTTAAGCCGTGTGAACATAGCCTAA
Organism: Phyllomedusa bahiana; assembly: GCA_025379985.1. Taxonomy (NCBI): domain Eukaryota; kingdom Metazoa; phylum Chordata; class Amphibia; order Anura; family Hylidae; genus Phyllomedusa; species Phyllomedusa bahiana. Next base: position 76,594 of record JAODAL010002291.1, on the reverse strand, counting down.
GGCACAAGTTAAAATATAGAAAAGTGTGCTCTCCCACTATACGGACATAACGCCATTTCTAGTGGGCAAATCAACAATAGACATACTAATTCTGAAAATTTTGGAATACACCTCTTTATCCAAGGATATATAGATATAACCCCAAGGTAAGCCTTGAGTGGGGATCAGGCAGGTTGGGAGAGAGAAGAGTCAGTGGGATGACGACGTTGCCGTGCTCTCCTCGGTGGGTCTTCTGTTGAAGATGTCAGTCCGGCTGAAGGGACATTGAAAGTGGGCCAGGGTGTCAGGACAACGTTCTGAATATTTAGTTCCTGAAGAAAGGACGGAATGTCATCCGGGGCGCGGATTGACAATGATTTTTCACCACTGCGGACCATCAACGCAAAAGGAAACCCGCAACGATAAGGAATGTTTCATTCTCGGGGTAATGCCAGGAGGGGTTTCAAAGTCGCCCTTTGAGCAAGAGTGTGTCTAGAAAGGTCTTGTAGCAGTAACAGAGGTGTATCTTTATATACATTGTCTGCCGCTGTCGAGCTTGTCTCAAAATATCTTCCTTCAGTTGAAAAAAGTGAATCCTACAAATCACATCTCTGGGTCGTTTTGGATCCAAGTTGGGGGGGGGGGGGGGGTGTGCAATGCTTGATGAGCCCTGTCCATTTCGATGTAAGCATTGGGGGGTCTCTCCAAGAGGTCATTGAAAATATTAGTGAGCACAGGGTAAATATCTGCCGGCGCCACAGATTCAGGTAGCCCTCGGATCATAATATTATTACGCCGGCTTCTGTTTTCTAAATCGTCCAGCTGCTGTTGGAGGGCAAAGATTTGGTGAGATTGCTGACCCATGGTGGATTGAAGAACTTGTATGGATGCTGTTGACGATTCCCGAGCTTGATCCAAGGTTAAAACTTTGCAGTAGAGATCTGATAACGCTGCCCGGAACACAGCAAATTCCTGTTTACATTCAGCAACTATTTGCCGCGCTAGTTGGGAGATATCGGATTTGTATGGCAGTGATTGGGTAAGTTGACGCAGATCAGTCAAACTGACCAATTTTTCTACAGCAGAATGTATCGCAGAGGAGGATGGAGTAGGCTGAGGGTGGCCCCAGACTTGATGGCCAACAGCAGTAGTAGTAGCGGGGCCGCCACCAGGTGCTTCTACGATCCTAATGCGGAGCCCTGAGCGGGTATAGCAGATGGGTTCTGTGCCTGGCCGTCCCACGACGAGCCCGTGGGCCACTGTGGCGACGACTGTGTGACCGTGGGGGTGACTGAATGCCATGGACTTGGTGGAGGAGACAGTTGGCACTGAGATGGGGTGGGCAGCAGAGAGATATCACTAGGCGGATGCCGAGGAGAGAGGTGCCCCATAACAGGAGAGCGGAGAGACCCCATAGCTGGACATTCCTGGGGGGTGGAGAGGTCTTGGAACTGAGGGGGCCCCCTGGGTTAGGAGGACCTGAGAGCCTGGTTGGGAGACCACAGGGGTGGACATCAGGTGGGTCTGGATCATTGGGTGGACAGAAACCCCTGGTTGACCCGAGAGGTAGTCCATGATAGGGGACAGCAGGGTGTCTGTAAGGTTTTGTGTGTGGCAGGGGGTGCCTTTGAGAGCAACAGGAGATGGAAGCTCTTCATTCATATCAATAAGCAGGGTGTTAGCCCCGGCCCGGTACCTGAATCTTGCTTAGTGTGTGCAGCAAGAGGTGAAAGGCAGTCTGTTCTTCTTGCACACAGCACTTCCATGCCTTCAGTGGACGAGGACCGGGTCATAGGCTGACCGGCAGGTGTGTGCAGCAGAGAAGATGAGGCCGGTCCCGGCAGGGATACATCGCTGCTGGTGCGGACTTGCCGCGCCGGAGGCAGGGGGATGAGTTCCAGGCTGCCGGCACCATATTTAAAAGTGCAGCGGAGATCAGCTTCCTCTCCAGTCGGAGCCCTCCGTGTGAACGATGAGGCTCCTTGCTAGGGTGCTGGGTGTTCGGAGGTAAGATCGGGTCCGGGCAGCGATGCTGCGGCAGCAACATATCATGTGGCGGGTTCGGATAGGAGAGGCTGCCGCCATCTTCCGGCCGGCGGGAGTCAGGAGATGCGTGGAGAAAATAGGCTACAAGGTCACCCTGGGGTGAGGAGGGATAAGGCAGAGGCTTGGTGTTCCATTTTTTTTAAGCTTTCCCCATGTTCAGCAGGGTTTGCCAGCCACTTTGAGAGGGAAGACCACGGAGCCCTGTTGAAGTGCGTCTTCACAGCTCCATAGCCAGGACATGCCCCCCTCCCCTTATTAAACATGAGTCCAGATTCAAAAGGGAAGCCACTGTGAAGCTAGAGGCTCTGTTGGCTAGACTGACGGCCCGGGAGATGGCTCTTAAGAGTTTGGGCAGAGAGGAGGACTTTAGACTCCTGACAAAAACTCGGGACACGATATACTTTGGATACTTGATCAGAAACACAAGAAGTATAAACAGATATATGCCAATACCTTCTATCAATGGAGCAATAAACCAGACAAGATGCTAGCACTTTCCTTAAGAGACAAAAGTGCCTCCTTGTTAGTCCCAGTGGTGAAAAAACACAAAGGTGTCACGGTACATAAAACACCTGACATACTGGAAGCCTTTTGTTTGTTTTATCATGCCCTTTATAATCTTCTCAAGTTCCATGCTCAGGCAGGCTTAAAGGCTAAATTGTTAGAATTTCTTTCCACCTCAGCCATTCCTAGGATTTCTCCTGATCGACTTAACACCTTGGACAGGCCTTTTTCACTGGAAGAGCTTAAATCAGCCATAGATGCCTTGCCTGCGGGGAAGAGTCCAGGACCCAACGGGTACACAGCCAAGTTCTGGCTGATGACCTGATTGACCCGCTCCTGTCATCCTTCAACACGGTCTCCTCTCTTAACCCCTTCTCACATGCTTTCTTGGGTGCCCATATTACAGTAATTCCGAAGGAGGGGAGGGATCCTCTTCTCTGTTCAAGCTATAGGCCCATATCCCTCCTCAACATTGATACTAAACTTTTGGCCAAATTGATTGCCTCTAGGTTAAACGACTTATTGGGAGAATGGATTCATCTGGATCAGGTGGGGTTTGTTCCAACCAGAGAAGCGCGGGACAACACCCTCAAAACCTTCTTACCTGTACATCAAGCCACAGTGAGTAGAGTACCCTGGATGCTGAAAAGGTATTTGACAGGGGAGACTGGGATTCTCTAAGTGCAACCTGCAGGGAGTGGGCATGGGCCCGGTGATATTGCGACACATTCTGGCCCTCTATTGTCACCTTCATGCACAAATTCATGTCAATGGCTTGCTGTCTGCAACTCTTAATATTGTGTAATGGCAACAGGCAGGGATGTCCCCTCTCCCCTATGTTCTTACGATGGAACATCTTCTGCAGGCTATTAGGAACAACCCGGATATTAGGGGACTCAGCTTTAGGAATGTTCACTATAAATGCCCAGCATTTGAAGATGACCGTTTGCCGTACCTCACCAGACCCACAATATCTCTACCAGTTTTGATGACTGGGCTGGAGACTTTTGGATTTTTTAGCAACTTTAAAGTTAATCTTAAAAAGAGTGTGGCTCGGGGCATTAGTCTAGGTAGGGAGGCGGTAGAGCGCCTGAAAGCTTCATTTCCCTTTGCTTGGGCGCACAAGTCCTTTAAATACCTGGGGGTCCACATTCCATCTAACTTGAGACATGCCTATGAGATGAACTTCGCTCCGTTGTTAGTGCTCTCTCATCTGATCTATCACGGTGGGATAGAAAGGACTTCTCTTGGATAGGTTGCATCAACATCGTCAAGATAAATGTCCTTCCCCGCCTCCTGTACCTGTTTCAGGATGTCCCTCTCTCCCTTCCTGGGGCCTTCTTCAGATCACTAACTAAACATCTCAGGGCATTCATTTGGGCTAACAAAAGATCTAGAATAGCCAAGAGTACACTCATCAGACCAAAGGAGGAGGGGGGATTGTCTTTACCAGATATTAGGGCCTATTATTCAGCAGCTTCTATGGTCAGGGTGGTGGACTGGTTTCATTGCAGGCATTCTAAACTTTGGGTTAGCCTGGAGGCTTCACTGAGTTCGGTGCCCTTAATGGCCCTTCTTTGGACCATAGTTAATCTATTGCCCAAATCTAAGCTTAATCTCCTACCCTCAGTCACAAATGCTTCACTTCTCACTTGGAGAATCTGCGGAGGGCGATCGGGCTTACTTCGTCCAGATGGTTCCTTGACACCAATCTGCGGTAACCCCACGCTTGCTACACAAAGGGTTTATAAGGGCTCTGGAGCTGGCTTTAAACCATTAATATTCCATGATATTATCACTCATTCATCTCTGAAGTCTTGGGAGGAACCCCTCATTCAGATGGCTACAAATGCTGCAGATCCGATATACATGGCAAATAGCACTAAACTGGATCTGCATAGGGCTTTGACTCCCTTTGAGATCATTTGTACCAATAATACTCCCCCTACTCATCTTATCTCTAAAATATAATACCTGATTATTCAGGAATCCACTAGGGTATCCCCCATTTATCAAGCGGGGTGGGAACGCTATTTACAGAGATCCATCTCGGAGGAGGATTGGGCGAAATCTTATACACTAGCATTCAAATCCTTGGTCTCCTGCTGCCTTCAAGAATTAAACTTCAAAATTATATTACGTTGGTAAAGAGTGCCCACCTTACTACATAGATTATTCCCTTCTGTATCTCTGAATTGTTGGAGATGCAATCAAGCGGAGGGGAGTATGGAAAACATCTGGTGGGGATGCCCGATCATTTATGCTTTTTGGAGCAAGGTACTTAATAAAATTAATCACAGGTATTAAGCTGCAACATGATCCAACAGTACTGCTTTTATCAATAACGCCTTTCGCCATCTCTGATCTGAAGGCAAGCCTTATTGTGCTCATGCTAATCGCCGCTAGGGTCTTGATTGGAAGGCTTTGGAGATCTACTACCCCCTCCTCCCTATATGATTGGTTTATGGAGATTTTTTTCCTTCAGCGTATGGAGGAGTTGAGGCTAGATAGTACCAGTATGAGAGAGCGCTATGGCTGTACGTGGAGGCCGTGGATTGAATTTACCAACTCGCCAGTGTAGCAGGTCGCGCTGCGTCCCGGTCCACGGACCGCAGGATCCACGTCACTTCCCTGCTGGATCTTTGCTGCTTCCGTGTCCTAGAGAAAGTGTTCCTGAGTGTTTACTGTCTTGCCGTGTTTTCTGACCTCTGCCTACGTTTATAGACTCTGAACCTTAGCCGCCTGCCCAACCTTGCCGCCTGTCCCCGACTACGCCTACGCCTCACTGTGAAGAAAATTGACTCAATATGAGTCCTCTCTCCAACCTAGACAAGTCAGCCCCCCAGCCCCCCAGGAAAGCAATTTACATGTTAATCAGCACAGCCAAAGACCCATTGTGAATGCTCTCCATAGGATGTGCACACAGCAGGACATGGGGAAACCTCAAAAGAACCCTCATTTCCATCAATTAGCACTGAACAAATGCTGCCTCAAACTCCCCAGCTTCAAAGACTTCAATTAATCAAGCCTAGCCGACCCGTCTCCGATATTTCATATCGATTTATAGGCGATCCGCTTATAACTGGTGCATGGCGAGTTCGTATCTGAAAATATGGAACTCCCCGCCCAAACAGCCACCATTTCCGGGTTTCTGGGGCGCAGGGGGACCGAGATATCCAGAACCGGACCTACGGGGCCCATAAGATAGGCGTGTCTGATATCTGGGCGTCGTGTGGGCCCAGCCGGTTCTGATGGTGCTACCGGCTCGGTTCTGTGCCAATGCCCTGCCGCGTTATGGTCCATTTTTGTGTTTGTATCAGAAACTGCATGACCTGAGTGGGAGGAGTTCTTAGACCGTCCCAGGGGTGTGTGGGGGCGTGAAAGGGGGCGCCATGTGGGCTGTCCCCTCACAGATATAAGCAGGAGCCCGTGTGGGCTCTGGCGTTGATCCAGGAGGGGGGGGTACCTAGGAGCATTTCCAGGAGCATTCATACACAGCAGTCAGGCCACATAAGCCCCCCCCATGTGAGCCCAGAACCAAGCCAACCAGAAGGTAACTTGACCCATTTTAACTGCTTTTTGTCTGTAACCCATACCTGTATGTGCACCTTTGACTCTTACCTGTATATTATTATCCTTTTGTATATATTTGTCTAGTGTGCCCTCCAAGGCTAATTAAATCTATAAACTTTAATCTGAGTTAGTCTGTCTTGATCATCGGCCTCACACGCCTAGTACTCGGTCTATGATATATAGCTACCCAAGGTTTGGTTCCTGGCCCTGTTATAAGTCGGTAATGGACCGGTCTTATAACTAAACGAGAGAACTGGTGGCAGCCGTTCAGGGTTCTGGACGAGGAAGTGTTCTCTCGTCCTCCCTTCTTCATCCCTGTGCCGTGTGTGGACAGGGGTGAACAGTGGAACCGTATCTGGCTGACCTTGTGCACCCCCTAGGGGGCCGTGCAACGTCGAGATACACCCCAAGTCAGGCCGTCGTCCCTCCAGTGGGCCGACGGACTAGGCTATTTTCGTCACACTCACGATTCTGTACAACGCTCACCCTTGGCTGCCACCGCAAGCAAGTCACATCAGGGGTAGCGACCTGGTAGACTCCCGCCGCAGCAAGTCCATCCCGCTTTGCGGCGGACTCTGGTGAAAACCGGGACCTACTTAGATTCCGCTCCCTGGCATGGCTTACACCATCGCATTGCGGTGGTCCAGCGGATCCACTACCAAGTCCGTTACAGTAAAATCCAGCCATGGATCCCGCCAAGGTGCCTCTGCCTCGCACCGTTGATCTTACGACGATTGTTGCCCAACAATTGCAGCAAATCCCACAACAGGCACAGCAATTGGGCCAGCTCTCCGCCATGATGCGTCAGCTCCTTGCGTCCCAGCAACAGCAACCGTCTCCATCTGTGGCTCCGTCTACACCTGCCGTTCCTTTGGCCACCGTGGGACCCAAACTTCGGCTTCCTTTACCCTCCAGCTTTGCCGGGGATCCCAAGCTCTGTCGGGGTTTTATTACCCAGTGCTCTATGCACGTGGAACTGATGGCGGATCAGTTCCCCTCTAAAAGGTCTAAGGTGGCCTTTGTGGTGAGTCTGCTGTCCGTGAAGGCTCTGGCTTGGGCAGCCACCCTCTGGGACAGGATTGACCCTGTAACCGCGGATCTACAGAGCTTCCTCCATGAATTCCGCACCGTCTTCGAGGAGCCGGCGCGTGCATCCTCTGCTGAGACCACGCTCTTGAGCCTTCGACAGGGTGACTCCTCCGTGGGAGACTATGCGGTTCAATTTCGTACCCTGGCTTCGGAGCCGACTTGGAATGATGCCGCCCCGTGCGCCACTTTCAAAAAGGGTCTGTCCAGCAGGGTAAAAGACGCTTTGGCAGCAAGAGACCTACCGTCCGCCCTGAGCGAATTAATTCACCTGGCCACCCGCATCGATGTAAGGTGCGCTGAAAGGCAGGAAGAGCTCCGCCAAGAGAGAGACTCGGCACGCCCCCGTCGGCTGTTTCACCTGGCTCCGGTATTCCAGCGTTCTCCATTGTCACTCCCTCAAGCCTCCGATGTGGAACCCATGCAGGTGGACCGGGCCCATTTTTCGGAGCAAGAGTTGACCCCCCGTCGAGCAGAGAACCTATGTCTCTACTGCGCCAGCCCAGACCATTTCCGCAGAAGCTGTCCGCTACGTCCCCAGCGTCCGGGAAACGCTCACACCCAGGTGGCGTAGGAGAGGCATCCCTAGGTGCAGTTTCCTCCTCTCCACGTTTGATGATACCAGTGGAAGAGTCATCTGATACTGGCCTATCGTTCGGAGTGCTGCCTTCCTGGACTCTGGGTCAGCCGGGAACTTCATTCATGCCTCCTTGGTATCCCGATACCGCGTGCCAGTAGTCCGTTTGGAAAAGCCTCTTCTCATTTCTTCGGTCAGGGGGGAGCTCCTTACTGACCCCATCCAGTATTATTATTATTATTTATTTTAGAGCGCCATTAATTCCAGGGCGCTGTACATTTAAGGGGAATTATATACATAACAAATGTGGAACAATTACAATGGTGACAAAAATGACTAGTAACTGAAACAGAGAGGAAGGGGAGAGACAGAAGGTGTGGGGCAGACATGTTTGTGGGCCGGTGTAGTGGTGTGGTGGGGTTAGTGTGGGTTGTAGGCTATCTGAAGAGATGGGTTTTCAGGTTGCTTTTGAAACTGGTGAAAGTTGGGGAGAGTCTGATGTTTTGGGTTAAGGAGTTCCAGAGTGTGGGTGAAGCACGGGAGAAGTCTTGGAGACGGTTATGTGAGGAGCTGATGAGAGGGGAGCAGAGGAGAAGGTCCTGTGAGGAGTGGAGATTGCGTGAGGGGAGGTATCTGGAAATTAGGGCAGAGATGTATGGAGGGAAGAGGTTATGGAGAGCCTTGTAGGTCAGGGTGAGTAATTTGAACTGAATTCGTTGGGCAATGGGCAGCCAGTGAAGGGATTGGCAGAGGGGAGAGGCAGAGGAGTAGCGAGGAGAGAGGTGAATCAGACGGGCAGCAGAGTTGAGGATGGATTGGAGGTTCGGCACACAATTTTTCATACAGCAACAAGGCACCTCTATGGGCTCGCCTGCAGCCCCGGGGTTCGCTAATCTTTATATGATGTTTTTTGAAAAAACCTATGTCTTTCCATCAGGCTCTCATCCGCACGTCGAACTGTGGCTCAGATATGTGGACGATGTCCTATTGTTATGGAAGGGCACTGGTGAACAACTCAATGATTTTATTGATATGCTCAATGCTTGCCATCCATTAATTCAGTTCTCTGCCACCATTAATGAACATGCTGTTCATTATTTGGATGTTGAAACACAGAAATGTGAAGGTACATTAAAAACTGTACTGTATTCCAAACCTATGGAAAAAAACAATCTTTTACTCAAAACTAGTCATCATGCCCCTAGTGTATTTAATGGCATACCGAAAAGTCAGTTTATTAGGGCAAGACGCATCTGCTCAGATACATCATCATATACTGAACAAATGGAGAAGATTGTTAAAAAATTTACACAAAGAGGATATGATAGATCTAAATTAGAAATTATGGGACAGGATGTTTTGGCCATGGATAGAGATGAGCTGTTACAAACTAATAATAAGGAGAAAACAATGGATAGATTTTCATTTATTAGTGAGTTCGGATGTCAAAGTAAAAACATTGAATATATTATAAAAAAATACTGGCCGCTACTGTCCACTGATCCCAAATTCGGACACTTGTTCAAAATACCACCGAGATTCATTTATCGAAAGGCAAAAACCTTGGGGAATATGCTCATCAGATCAGACATAAGAGATAAGAAACAAACTATGAGTGTAACAACAAAAAAAGAAGGGACGTTTCCGTGTATGAATTGTCAAAACTGCCATGCTATTATACGTGGCTCGTACATTACACATACCACAAAGGGATATAAAATCAATATAAAAGGTATGCATACTTGTAATAGCAAAAATGTCGTTTATTTTATGAAGTGCCCTTGCGGCTTGGGGTATGTGGGGCAGACCACCCGTAGTGTTAAAATCAGAATTAATGAACATCGTTCAGCCATACGTACTTTCCAGAATAAAATAGGCAAAAGTGATGACAATGATAATAAAAAATTTGGAGAGAGCTCTGTTGCTCGCCATTTTCACGAGAGACGCCACGGAGTGTCAGAACTCCGATGGTGTATTTTAGAACAGGTTTACTTATTAGAAGGTACATCAATAGAAAGAACACTCTTACGCAGAGAAGCAATGTGGATTTTCAAACTAGATACACTTAACCCCAAGGGACTAAATGAGAATCTCAATATGAATGTTTTTCTGTAAATGTCACAATGCATGTTCTGGAATCATATGTTTTTAAATGTTTTTAATGTTGTCAGACATAGTTACTAATTAATAATGACGCTTTTTTTCCTATATCTGTATAGTCTCTAATCCCTTACCTGTGCTTGAGAAAGGAGGAGTTTTGTCTTCCGAAACGTCGCTTCCGCTGGAGGGTGACGCCCCCTGTCCATACTGCTCTCACTAACTACATGCGGTTGCATGATACTAAGCTGGATTGAATCTTTCACTGTTCGTGGTTACTGCTGCTGCAGATCATTGAAAAAGAATACAAGTATGTCTGATCGACTGTTTTTACTTGAATGAAGATTGCCAATAAACGTGAGTTATATTATTTACCTTGGTCGGAATGTTATATGTTTGCCCATCCAGTACATAACCTGGCCGGTGACCCTCTGTGTGGAGGCTCTACATAAGGAGAAGATCAGGTTCCACGTTCTGTCTCGTGCTTCCTCGGCGATCCTTTTTGGGGCTTCCCTGGCTGCAACATCACGCCCCTACGCTCGACTGGAAGACAGGCGAGCTCCTGCGTTGGGGACCAGAATGCCAGAACCTCTGTTTGGAGGTACCACGGCCGGTGCCTACCACTTCTCCACAGCCGCCCGCCAAGCCCTTGCCAGGTCCGCCTGTAGAGTACCAGGATTTTGGGGACATATTCTCCGAGAAGGAGGCTGATACGCTGCCGCCACATCGGCCTTGCGACTGCCCAATTGACCTCCTCCCTGGAACCAGCCCTCCCAGGGGAAGGGTTTATCCACTGTCCGTGCCAGAGACTCAGGCCATGTCGGCCTAGATTCAGGAGAACTTGCAGAAAGGATTCATTCACAAATCCTCTTCCCCAGCCGGAGCCGGGTTTTTCTTCGTGCAGAAAAAAGATGGTTCCCTCCGTCCGTGTATTGACTACAGTGGACTAAATAAGATCACCGTGAAAAACCGCTACCCTCTCCCACTGATCTCGGAGCTTTTTGACCGCCTCAAGGAGGCTTAGGTGTTCTCCAAATTGGACCTGCGAGGAGCCTATAACCTCATCAGAATTCGAGAGGAGGATGAGTGGAACACGGCTTTTAATACCCGAGATGGACATTTTGAATATCTCGTGATGCCCTTTGGCCTCTGTAATGCTCCAGCTGTGTTCCAAGAATTCAATGATGTCTTCCGGGATCTTTTATACACCTGCGTCATAGTGTATCTAGATGACATCCTGATTTTCTCCAATGATCTTCAGACTCATCGGACACAAGTGCGCCAGGTTCTGCGACGTCTGCGCAACAACCGACTGTGTGCCAAGCTGGAAAAATGTTTATTCCACCAGACCAGTCTGCCTTTCCTCGGGTACATAGTCTCAGCTAAGGGCCTGAATATGGACCCAGCAAAACTCTCTGCGGTACTACAATGGCCCCGTCCTGTCGGCCTTCAGGCGATACAGCGTTTCCTGGGCTTCGCAAACTACAGCGGCAATTTATTCCCCACTTCTCCACCTTGGTGTCCCCTATCATGGCTCTCACCAGGAAGAATGCGAACCCGAGAGGTTGGCCTCCGGAGGCTGAAAAGGCGTTTTTTGATCTTAAGACTGCCTTCTCCTCAGCACCTGTCTTGGTCCAGCCTGATCCCGAGAAGCCATTCTCCTTGGAGGTGGATGCCTCTTCCGTGGGGGTAGGGGCGGTCCTCACACAGAAGAGCCCCAAAGGCAAAATTCTCACATGTGGGTTCTTCTCCAAGACCTTTTCACTGGCGGAGCGGAACTATGCCATTGGGGATCGGGAGCTCTTGGCTATCAAGTTAGCCCTGGAGGAATGGCGACATCTGCTGGAGGGGGCGCGTCACCCAATTGACATCTTTACGGATCACAAGAATCTACCGTACCTTCAGACGGCCCAGCGTCTAAGCCCTCGCCAAGCCCAGTGGTCTCTTTTTTTCTCACGTTTTGACTTTCGCATTGACTTCCGGCCTGCTGAGAAAAACATCAAGGCTGATGCCCTCTCCCGTGCCTCGGATGTGGTTGGTGAAGACCCCGTGTCACAGCACATTATTTCTCCCGAACGGTTGGTTCACGTGGCTCCCGCAGATCACCAAAACATTCCTACGGGCAAGACTTATGTGCCGCCGGTACTCAGGAAAAAGATTCTGGAGTGGGGCAAAGCTCCCTCTTGGCTGGCCATCCCGGAGTACGGAAGTCCTACGCTCTGATCTCACTGCACTACTGGTGGCCGACTCTGGCACAAGATGTCAAGGACTTCACTCTCTCCTGTGTCATGTGTGCTCGGAGCAAGGTCCCACGTCACAGGCCCGCAGGTCTCTTACATCCGCTGCCCGTGACAGAAATCCCCTGGACACACATAGCCATGGATTTCATCACAGACCTACCGGTTTCTTCTGGAAATTCTGTCATCTGGGTGGTTACGGACCGGTTCTCAAAGATGTCCCACTTTATACCTCTTCCCGGTATGCCGTCTGCCCCACAATTGGCTGGTCATTTCTTCCGGCATATTTTCCGGCTACATGAATCAGATTCTGGGAGAATACCTGCGTCATTTTGTATCCGGACGTCAGGACAACTGGGCCAAGCTGCTCCCCTGGGCCGAGTTCTCCTATAACCATCGTGACTCGGATGCAGCCGGCAGCTCTCCATTTTTTGTGGTCTACGGCCGCCACCCACACACTCCCTTCCCCTGCCCACTGATTCGGAAGTGCCCGCTGTCAATGACCAAGACCGGGATATCAAGGCCATCTGGCAAGAGACTTCGGGCCTCTGCCCATATGAAGTCTCAGGCAGACAAGAGGAGAAGACCTGCCCCGACGTTCCTCCCAGGGGACAGAGTTTGGCTTTCCTCGCGGTACGTGCGCCTAAAGGTTCCCAGTTTTAAATTCGGCCCTCACTTCCTGGGTCCCTTCAAGGTGCTTCGGCAGCTGAACCCGGTCATGTACAAGCTCTGTTTGTCTCCATCTCTCCGGATCCAAAACTCGTTTCCATGTCTCCCTCCTTAAGCCGCGGGTTCTGAACCGTTCTCTCAAAGAATGTATCACCTTTCCCGGGTAGCCGATTCCGCAGACATCTTCGAAGTACAGGACATCTTGGCCATGAAAACGGTCAGAGGGAGGCATTTCTTCCTCGTGGATTGGAAGGGCTTGGGACCCGAGGAAGTTTCCTGGGAGCCAGAATCTAACATCCTGAATCATGATCTCATCCGCAGGTTTTTGCAGCCTAAAAAGGAGGGAAAGTCTAAGGGTCCTGTAACGGGTCGCGCCGCGTCCCGGTCCACGGGCGTACCCGTGTCTCTCCCTGCAGGCGCCCGGCGGGGATGGGTGGTGCTATGGACCGTGCTGCTGGCCGTGCTCGCACCCTTCCCATCCACTCACCTGGCCTTCCTCCTGTTCTGCTCTCTTCCCGTCGGCCGGAATGCGCGTGCGCACCCCCTATCGCGCGCGCCCGTTCATGTAATTTTAAAGGGCCAGTGCGCCGGTAATTGGTTAATTGCCGGGCGCTGACCCTTTATAGTTTTTGGGTTCCTTGTCACTTTCCTGCTGGATCTTTGTTGTCTCCATGCCCTAGAGAAAGCGTTCCTGAGTATATACTGTCTTGCCGTGTTTTCTGACCTCTGCCTACATTTATCGACTCTGAACCTTTGCCGCCTGCCCCGACCTTGCCGCCTGTCCCCGACTACGCCTCACGATTCTGTACCACGCTCACCCTTGGCTGCCACCGCAAGCAAGTCACGCAGGGGTAGCGACCTGGTAGACTCCTGCCGCAGCAAGTCCATCCCGCTTTGCGGCGGGCTCTGGTGAAAACCGGACCTACTTAGATTCCGCTCCCTGGCGTGGCTTACACCATCGCTTGCAGTGGTCCAGCGGATCCACTACCAAGTCCGTTACAGCCAGACTACGCAACATACATGTAATTACCATAATTTTTTGTTTAAGTGTGACCCTCCTCTCTGGGACAATAGTACCGCTGAAAGACAGCTCCCTTCAACCTGCTATCTCAATATCGTTCTCTCATAGAGGTGCCAAAGCTTGGAGCTTTACAAAGGGGGTTGACCCCGAAACGTAGCGCAGGCGCAGTATCTACACACTGTGCTGAGGGGAAACGAGTGAGTTCCTTGCCTGAGATCTGAAGGTATCCAAAGCAGGAACCATACGGCAGAAGATAAGTAAAAATGTTGCAAGCTGTATGCAACCACTTGTAACATTGTTTAACAGCAGAGTGAGGCTGGATTTTCCCCGGAATGTAAGCCTTTGACTACCGGAGGTGGTCTGCATACTTTACAATACCGCAGAATATTAAATATTTTTCATGCACTAAGGCGATGTATGCATAAATATATGTGAAATATATGCCTGAGATTTTAAGATATCAATAAATTTAAATGCAATACAAGGACATTGTTAGCAGCCCTAATATTTTTGAGTGATATATGGATGGCAGGAGGACGCCTGCATAGGTTCGCTGCACTGCGGTATTAATATTAACCCCTTCCCGACATTGGGCGTATGCATACGCCCTAGCGGGAAGTGACTTCCCGCAAATGGACATAAGCATACGCCCTGGCGATCGCGCGGGCTTGCGGCAGCCCGCGCGATCCCGGCATGGAACCAGCGGTAAATTACCGCTGGCTTCATGCCCCATCATTACCGCAGCCTGTCATGGCCGCAATAATGAAGGCGCAGGCAGGAGGTGAGCTTCCCCTGCCTACGATCGGCGAGGCAAGCGGCACAGATGCCGCTGCCCGTCTCCTACCAACTCCCCGGATGCTGTCTGAATGCATCCGGTAGTCTGGTACGTCACCATCCCACAATGCATTTTTGGCATGGTGTCACTAGTTGCCATGGCGACCTATGCACAGCAGTAACGCTGTGCACGATCGCCTCTTCAACACAATCTAATGATTGCTTTCCCCATGGGGATTTGCAGTTACAAATCCTCACTGGGGAAAATTAAAAAAATGTGAAAAGAAAAAAAAAAAAAAGTAAAACACAAACAAAAAAAAATTAAAACACATACACGCCCTTTTCCCCTTTACAAACGCCAATCCCCCAAAAAAGATCAAAAATAAATAAAGTACCCATATTTGGTATCGCCGCGTGCGCAACGATCCACCCTATAAATCTTTCATGTTAATTTAAACCCGTATGGTGAACGCCGTAAAAAAAAAAAAACAAAAAACAGTCACAGAATTGCGATTTTTGGCATCCTGCAGCACATTAAAAATGGAAAAAAAAGCGATCAAAACTCATATAAACGCCAAAGTTGTACCAATTAAAACGTCAGTTCATCCCGCAAAAAAAAAAATTCTTACCCAGCTCTGTAGACGGAAAAATAAAAAAGTTATGGCTGTCAGAAGACAGCGAGCATAAATATTATTTAAACACAATAAAAACACTATTTTTTTTTAAAAGTGCTTTTCCAAAAATTTAAAAAAAACTATATGAATAGGGTATCGCCGTAATCGTATCGACCCTGAGAGTAAAGCTAACTGGTCATGGATACTGCACGGTGAGTGCTGTGAAAAATAAAAAACACTACTAGGATTGCAGTATTTTCTTCACCCTGCCTTCCAAAAAACGGATTTAAAACTGATCAAAAAGTCTGGTCCCCCCAAAAATGATACCAATAAAAACGTCAACTCATCCCGCAAAAAACAAGCCCCTACACAGCTCCGTACACAGAAAAATAAAAAAGTTATGGCTCTCAGACTATGGCGATGCAAAAACGTGTTTTCCTTTTTGAATAAAGGTGTTTTTATTGTGTAAAAGCAGTAAAACATAAAAAAAAATACAAATTGGGTATCGCTGTAATCGTATCGACCTGCTGAGTAATACTAGCATGTCAGCTATACTGCATGGTGACCGCTGTTAAAAATAAAAATAAAAAACACTACCAGGAATGCTGTATTTTGTTCAAAATGCCTCACAAAAACCTTAATAAAAAGTGATCAAAGCGGCATATGCCCCCCATAATGGTACTAATAAAAACATCAACTCATCCCACAACAAACAAGCCCATAATCAGCTGCGTATACAGAAAACGAAAACGTTATGGCTATCAGAAAAAGGGCAACATAAAAACGCAATTTTTATAGACCTATTTCTATTTTGTAAAAGTAATAAAACATAAAAAAAAACTAAAAATAAAATCTATATCATTGCAAAATTTTACCGACCCCCATATAAAGATATCCTATCATTTATACTGCACGGCGAACGTTGTAAAATTGAAGCCCAAAAAAACAATGGCGGAACTGCGTTTTCCCCTCATTTTCATAGCCCAATGCAAAAAATAAAAACTTTGGAACACCTCTGCACCCAAAAAAGCACAATACACCCCTAGATGAGATCTATGAGCGTGCTGAAAACCAAAATGGGTGACTTTTGGGAAAGGTTTCACCTGTTCTGGTATTTTGGGGCTTTGTAAATGCGACATGGCCCCACCAAAATCTGCTTCCAAAAAACCAAGTAACACTCCCTCCCTTTATAAAGCCCGCCATGCGCCCAAACAGCAGTTTACACCCACATGTAGGGTATTGCTGAACTTGGAAGAAATTGCGTAACAAGGTTTTGGGTGTTTTTTTTACCAGGATGCCTTGTAAAAATTATAAATTTTCAGCTAAAATTGCAGATTATTGGAAAAAAATGTTTTTTAAAATTTTCACAGCCTAACGCTAAAAATTTTTGTGACACACCTGTGGGGTCGATATGCTCACTACACCCCTGGATATATTCCTTAAGAGGTGTAGTTTCCAATTTGGGTATTTTAAGGGAGTTTATTAATTTTTAGCACCTTAGGGTGTCCGCAAAACTGAAATGGCCCCTAAATAAAATCGTAATGAAAATGAACCCCCAGAGTCCAAATAGGTCTCCTCCTATTCTGGGCTTGTGGTTGAGCCAAATAATGCACAAGGGCCACATATGGGGTATCTCTGAAAACGGCAGAATCTGGGGAATCAATATTAATTTGCATTTCCCTGAACACATTTACCGTATTTTTGGAAAAAATGCATAAAAATTGAAAATCTGCAAAAAAATTAAAATTTTGAAACTTCACTTCCACTTTGCTTTAATTCCTTGAAAAAACCTAATGGGTTAATAAACTTCCTAAATGCAGTTTTGAATACTTTTAAAGGGGGGTAAATTTCTTAGATGAGGCATTTATGGGGTAACTAACATACAGGTCAATCAAAGTCACGTTAGAACTGGACTGGTCCCTAAAAAAAATTTTCTTGCAAATTTTGTTGAAAATTACTACTAAATTTCTAAGCCCCCTAATGTCGTAAAAAAAAAAAAAAGACATTTAAAAAAAAATTTGGCCAAACTACAGCAGACATATGGTAAATGCTAGTTATAAACTATTTTGAGTGGAATAACTATCTGTCTTTCATGCAGAAAATTTTGAAGTTTAAAATTGGTAAAAAATTTTTTTTCAAATTTTTCACGATTTTTTTGATATTTTTCACAAATAAACAAGCATTTTTGACCAAAATTTTTTACTATCTTAAAGTAAAATGTGTCATGAGAAAAAAAATCTCTGAAAACACATGGGTAGGTTAAAGTGTCAAAAAGTTATTCTCACATAAAGTGACACATGACAGATTTCAAAAATGGGGCTCTGTCAGAGAGGCCAAAACTGGCTCCGGCGGTAAGGGGTTAATAAATTAAGGTACTTTGTATTTTTTCTACTTGTGCAGAGACATCCGTCTGATTCAGAGCCCCATACGCAGTAGGGTTCATTCAACTTTAGTTTTAGACACACATCTGGTATCCTCATGTATTACTCTGGTGGTGAGTTGCTCCACTGTAGTGTTTCAGTCCACCCTCGTGCACCTCTGTAGCCAGCATTCACCTCTCCCATCAATGGCCCGTGGTGCTTCACAGTTTCCATGTTGTGTATATATAATGGCACCATTTCTCCACATAACTACTTAACGTCAGTAAGAGCAGCATCTACTTCATCTCTAGGGGCTGGAGCGATCTTGCAGTGTGAAGCATGGATCCAGTTGGGTTTTCCTGCCAACTTGACAGATGTGGTTGTGGTCAGCAGGACTTGTTACAGCCCCTCAAATCTCGGCTCTAGAGTTTTGCACACAAACCTCTTCACATAGACCCAATCACCAGGCTGTAGCTTATGGGCAGCAACATCTGAGTCTGGATCTGGAATGGAAAACTCTAGAATGTATAAGACACAACTATTTAACCAATGCAGTAACATACGTAGTCCTAACATCAGTTTGTAGCTGCAACTGCTGGAGAAAATATGTACCTAGCCTTGGGGCACTACCAAACAGGATCTCATAAGGCGAGAGAGCTAACTGTCCCCGAGGTGTGTACCTGACACTAAACAAGGCTATGAGCAGGCTGTCTGGCCAGGGCATGCCGGTTTCTTTTGCCGCTTTAAGCATCCGTTGCACTACAGCTGGGTATAGCGCCCTGGGCAAGCAGAGTCGCCTCCCTACTCCATATTGACCGTCCTCTTTGTTCTTCTTGGCTCCCTTCTTTTTGAAGTTTTCCTTTTCTTCCAGTGGAGCTTGTCCCTGCATCTTGGCCAGCAGTCTGCTTGTGGGTTGAGTGTAAGTTTCCTCTTGCACTACTGACAGCTGACTTGCTTCCCCTTTCTCATCTCCTGCGGCCTGTATGGCCGCTTGGTCAGCCAAGTGGTTTCCTCTTCTGTATTCAGCTTCCCATGTGCCTTGATTTTCAGTATAGCCACTATCCGTGGCAGCAGCAGTGCATCTATCAGGACCTGAGTGGCTTGTCCATGTTTCCCCTGGGTTCCCGCAGGGCCGTGAGAAATCCTCGTGCGTTCCAAATAGGTCCAAAGTCATGGGCGACACTGAAAGCGTATCTTGAGTCTGTATATATGTTGGCCATTTTGCCTTCTGCCAAACGTCATGCTGCCGTCAATGCCTCTAGTTCTGCTTCTTCGGCTGATTTATGCGATGGCAGACTTCTTGCTTCCAACATTGCGTGTGATGTGGTCACGGCATATCCCGTGTGAAATCGTCCTGCACTGTCTGCAAATCTGGATCCATCCACAAAAAGAACCATATCCGGGTTGTCAAGCAAGAGAAGGCAAATGAAATGTCTCCATCTTCATGATTTCGAGGCAATCATGGCTCTCTTCATGTGCACTGGATTCTTGTGATTCTTCTTCGTCCTCATTTCCTCCTTGAGGAAGGGGAAGTAAGGTGGCTGGATTAAGAACACAACAGCGTATAAGAGTGACGTTATCCGGCAGGAGAGAACACTGAAACCTGAGTTGCCGTGCTGATGAGAGATGTTGCGGTTGAGCTTGGTTGAGAATGGCAGAAATATCATGTGGAGCCAGAAGAAATAAAGAATGTCCAAGTACAAGGTCTGCCGTTTTTGTCCAACGAGGCTTGGGCTGCGAAAACAGTCCCCAGACAAGAATTATTTTTGTTTTAGGGACTGCTGGCAGGTTGTTCTCAATTCCTCTAGCCACTTGGAGAACTATGTCCATATCCAGACACTTGTATTCCGGTCTCACCATTTTTAGTTGTTTCTTGATGGGCTCTCTTAGTCCTTCCACAAAGGATGAGGTCAGCATACGTGTGTGGTTTTTCAAAGGAGGAAAAACCTAAATCATTGAGCATCTAGTGGCCCTTGCTTGAAACTTCTCCACTGTTCCTCTTTTTTTTGGGGTGATTCTTTGAGAGTTTTCGCCTGATCCAGAGCCTTCCTCCCCACCCTCCTTAAGCCCTCACAAAATTTCCAACCTGAACCCCCGGCATAACAAATTTCTCCATAATGGGCCAGGGGAATCTCCTGCCCTTACTTCACTAACCCCTTCAGATCCTTTCCCTGTGGCCAATAGTTCTTCGATTTTTCACCACTTCCTTAGAAGGGTATAGGTTCTTCTCTGGATCTGGCAGCTTTCAGACAGTTAAATCTGCACAGGTTAAATGTGACATAATATTTCGTGCTTCGCCCGACTGTGCAGAGCCCTGTACCGGGGGCCCGGGGGCTAAGGTGCGTTCCTGTTGTCTTGGATTGTCGATAACCTTCCCTGCTCCCCTTCCTGTCAGACCCCTGGGAGACGCTGATGGGCGTCCCCCCTGCAGGTCCAACATACTTTTCCCGGAAGTATGGGGTGTTCCTTTGATCCTTCGTCAGAGTTTTTGTTTTTCCCTCCCCAAATTGCCCACAAGTAAACATCCCCTTTTTCCAGTATCTAAGGTCACTGGTTCCTGGTCTCCAAAACAACATTCTGTTACTGTGTACAGGGCGGATGATGGCTAGGCGAAGGCAGGCGGGTCGCTAGGGCTCCATACCTCTGCCTGCCACTAGGGGGGCGCAGGTATGGTGCGACTCAGGAGCTGAGCCGGCCTCCTTTACTAGCAGGTGCGGCCAGTCAACTGCTGGCCACCGTTCATAAGCAGAAGGGGGCAGCCAGTGCAGTTACCTTTACCCCCCCCCACCCCCCTAGGGGGGGTTCAGGGAGAGAGCAGCAGTTGGTAGTGCGCAGGGGAGGTTTGAACACCTTGCTCACCTCACCTGCTTTTCTGACAGCTGCTGCGTGTCACATGACAGGAAGCTGCCAGTGGCAGTGCTTTGCTGGGAGTGTGGTGGAGCTTTGGCCCCCTCTCCCTAACACGAGTGTGAAAAATAAGAGATGGGGCAGCTCTCCTGACTGGTGAGTGCTTACTAAGTGTGGGAAGAATTAATGCAGGGGGAGAGATGAACTGGATCAGAGGGGGAGAGATGAACTGGATCAGAGGGGGAGAGATGAACTGGATCAGAGGGGGAGAGATGAACTGGAGCAGAGGGGGGGAGATGAACTGGATCAGAGGGGGAGAGTTGAACCTGGAGAGATGGTGGAGAGATGAACTGGAGCAGAGGTGGAGAGATGAACTGGAGCAGAGGTAGAGAGATGAACTGGAGCAGAGAGGGAGAGATGAACTAGAGAGAGGGGGGGAGATGAATTAGAGCAGAGGGGAGAGATGAACTAGAGCAGAGGGGAGAGATGAACTAGAGCAGAGTGGAGAGATGTACTGGAGCAGAGGGAGAGATGTACTGGAGCAGAGGGGAGAGATGTAAACTAGATCGAGGGAGAGTGAACTGAAGCAGAGGGAGAGCATGAACTGGGAGCAGGGGAGAGATGAACTGGAGCAGAGGGAGAGATGTGAACTGGAGCAGAGGGAGAGATGAACTGGAGCAGGGGAGAGATGAACTCGCAGTGGGGCGTTGAACTGGAGCAGAGGGGGGTGGATGAATGGGCAGAGGGGAGATGAATGGAGCAGTAGGGAGGAGAACGGGCGCAGAGGAAGAGATGAAACTGGAGCAAGAGGGGAAGATTACTGGAGCAGAGGCCGAGCTGACTGGTGCAGACTTGGGGGAGGAAACCTGGTTTGCGAATTGGGGAGGAACTTGGTGCAGATTGGGGGAGGAATTGTGCAGAGAGGGGGAGGAAATGGTGCAGAGTTGGGGAGGAATGGTGCAGAGTGGGGGAGGATACTGGTTTTATGGCCCAAAAATGAGGGGGAGAGGAACTGATGCAGAAGGGGGAGAGGAACTGGTGCAGAGGGGGAGAGGAACTGGTGCAGAGGGGGGAAGAACTAGAGCAGAGGGGAGAGATGAACTAGAGCAGAGAGGAGAGATGAACTAGAGCAGAGTGGAGAGATGAACTGGAGCAGAGGGAGAGATGACTGAGCAGAGGGGAGGATGGAACTAGAGCAGCGGGGAAGATGAACTGGAGCAGAAGGAGAGATGATCTGGAGCAGAGGGGAGAGAGAACTGGAGAGAGGGAGAGATGAACATGGAGGAGGCAGAGGGAGAGATGAAACTCGCAAGGGGAGTGAACTGGAGCAGAGGGGAGATGAAGTGGAGCAGAGGGGAGATGAACTGGAGCAGAGGGAGAGATGAACTCGCAGAGGGGAGATGAACTGGAGCAAGGGGAGGAGCTGAACTGGAGCGAGGGATGAGATGACTGGAGAGAGGGAGAGATGAACTGGAGCAGAGGGAGAGCTGAACTGGAGCAGAGGCGAGCTGAACTGGTGCAGAGAGGGGGAGGAACAGGTGCAGAGTGGGGGAGGAACTGGTGCAGTATGGGAGTGGAAACTGGTGCAGACTGGGGGAGGAACTGGTGCAGAGTGGTGGAGGAACTGGTGCAGAGTGGGGGAGGGGAACTGGTGCAGAGTGGGGGAGGGGAACTGGTTCAGAGGGGGAGAGGAACTGGTGCAAAGGGGGAGAGGAACTGGTGCAGAGGGGGAGAGGAACTGGTGCAGAGGGGGAAGGAACTGGTGCAGAGGGGGAGTAGGAACGGGAGCAAAGGAGGGAGAGTAATTAGTGCAGGAGGGCACCATTTTTTTGGGAGGAAGGGCACCATTTTTAAGGAGGGAGGGGGGCGCCATTGGCCCTATTTGCCTAGGGTACCAAAATGCCTTGTCCCGACCCTGACTGTGTCCATTATAGGAAATAATGAGGTTGGACTGTTCACAATGGGCGCCGCCATCTTGACCCCAGAAGTGAAAGTGTTAACCCCGGAAACGGTGGGGAATAACCCAGAAGGAAGTGGAAAGTGACTCAGGAGTTCCTGTTAAGTTAGGCAAGATGGGAGCAGTGGGCGTGGGCTGGTTGCAGCAGGTGGCTAGAGGCGGAAGTGAACTTAGAATGGGGGTGGCAACTGGCACGAACGTGACTTTCATGGGTGTTGGTGACATGGGCAGGAGCCATGGGTTGGGCTACAGGAGGTATTGTTGTGTACAGTTGTGGAGGCAGGCAATGGCACCAGAGGTTCTGGTATACTAGGCATAGTGGGTGTAGTAGGTGGAGCTAGATCGGTAGGCAATGCTGAAGTAGCTAAAACAGGGACGGCTTGTGATGTAGATGGTCAGTCTTTGGGGTGTAATACTCCACATTTACAACACCCTCTCACCCCTTGATTTAACAATCACACCTCACACAGTCCAGGAGGTCAGCTCTCTCCATTATGGGGCTGGCAGATCCACTTTCCGTTATCTCCTTTGTTAAGAAGCTTCTCCTGGGGGTGGTTAACATAGACAGTTTGCCCCTAATGCCCACCCCCTCATTCATGAATCTCTATAGCTGAATTATACCAAGATTCAGCCATCAACAACAATCCAAGATCCTTCAATCTACCTCTCTTCTATATTAACCCTCAGACATTTCCATAATTTTTCATCAAAGCTTTTTAATTTCTTTATCTTCAACGAGCTGACTCAGGGATTTTACCAGCGTTAATCATAGATTGCTGAGCTCCTATAATCTATCTCTAGCCAGCCACAATACTCTTCTATGCTAAAAAACTCAAACCTATTTTCCTTATCCTTATCCCCTACAAAACCAGTAGGTGGCACTGTTCACTAACCTAACTCAGATGCAGCAAAACAACTCAATTTTACTGAGCTAGCCTCTGAGGCACAATCACAAAACAATACAATCACAACACAGTAAACAGTAATAGGGACTGCTGAGTTTCTAAGTTTGGACTGCAGCCCCTTTTTCCCTGTTTTTCTTTCCTTCTTCTGTTGAGAAGTGGTTTTGCTGCCCACACTTGCCCTGGACCAGTTTTGTCCTTAGTTAGCACGTCACACAATCCCTATCACACACAAGACAGACATGTATCAAATATAACGGAATCACTGAATAAGGGCCGCTGTTTTCCTCTCTCACCAATGAGGGCTTTTCAACGGACTCACGCAGAAGAGTTTTTCCTCACCTCAGAATGGTCTTGAGCATGGATTTGTCTACTCTCTACCAAGTAGACACGCCCTTGCCAGCTTTCACACTGCGAGTATGGTTTCACCCAGAGTATTTACCTCTGAGACTGAATTTGTCTACTCTCTTCCAAGTAGACGTCGGCTTTTTTACCATGCGGTATGATTCAGAGGAACCCCAACAATTCTGTGTATACCCAGTCGGGACCACCAAGCGAATCACGCAAACTTAAAGGGGTTTGTCTCGCTACAATGATGGGGTTTTTAATTAAAAAGATCTTTAAAAAACAAAGCAGCTTTGCAATATATGTTCATACAAATGTCCTACTGATTTGAGCTAGCCTGTTCATAGGAGTGCATCACGCTTCTCAATCTCTATAGCAGCCGACCTGTTGATCCTTTCTTAGTGGCTTCAGGTTACTGAATGACTCATCACCTTTTGATGACAGGTTCGAGCAGAGACCCCATTCCCACAGAATGCTTCTGTAGTGTAGGGTGGAGAGGAGGACTCTGGTCTTCTATGTCGTCTGCCTGGATTAACACTGGGTTTTTTTTTGTGTGCCTGCTTCCTCTGCTCTCTACACAGATTGAGCAGAGATTAGGCTTGATTCAATAGATGTTACAGCAGAGGATCCCTGTTGTTACTATAATCATGATGTCTGTGGAGCTGTAACTATACAGATTGAGAACAGTTCATGCTGTGCTGTATTAGGGACAATCCTGAGTAATCTTTGCAGATGCCCTGCTCTGTTCTGAGAGGAGTTTTGTTTGTTGTTGTGGAGAGTGGAGATATGTTAAGTATGCAGAGAGTATAGGAACACTTTGCAGCCCTCTGTTCTGCTCTAGCAATCATGACACTCTCTAGGCAGGCACACACAGGGTTAACTCTGGCAGCATCCCCTGCTGTATCGAAGTTACCGCGATAGTCAGCTGTGTGCTGAGGGGAGGGGGGGGCAGAAAAGAGGGAGGGGGGGAAGAGGCAGAGAAGATAGCAGGCCCCCTCAATTCATCTCCCTTCCACAGACAGAGGCAGAAAGCTATTAATGAGACAAAATCTTTAATGACATATAAAACAGAAAATCCCACTTGGGATAGCACTATGACAGGGTTCGTAATTAAAGCAGTGACTGACCATATACCCTGGAGGTCAATGCAGAATATCGAGGACCCAACCACAGAGACAACACTTTCCAAAGCAAGAGAATTTAAACTCTTACATCATACTTGTTCGGGTGTGGCCACCTCCTCCTTGTGTCTGTGGATAATCACACTTTAATCTGCATCGATATCCGTGGATTATATATATATATATATATCATTGCTTCCTCACACAGGCGCTCCAAGTGTTGCAGACGGAACCGCAAAGGGGTTCGACGTCCCAGCAGGGGTCAAATCAGTATATTGGTTGACCCGTGCTCGTCTCTCTGGATCCCTGCCAGGGACGGGTAGCGCCGCTGGCCGCGGGACGGGGCGTGGTCGTACTCGCGGCTCCTACTCACCTGACCACGCTCCTGTTCCATCTGCTCCCCCTGCCGGCCGCGCCGTGCATGCGCGCTCCGTAGGGCGCAATAATGCCGCCGCGTTCATGTAGATTTAAAGAGCAGGCGCGGTGATTGGATAATGATCGGACGCTGAATCTATTATTGGCTCCGCCCCTGTGGCTCCTCACAGATCTTTGTTGCCTCGGGCCCTAGAGAAGAATGCGTTATCATTGGTTCTTGTCTGGCCGTGTTCTGACCCCTTGCCTACGTTCTCGACACTGATCCTTCGCCGGCCATGACCCTCTTGCTATGGTCTATTGTCCACGAACCTCTGCTGCCTGCCCTGACCTTGCCGCCTGTCCCGACTAGTTACGCTCACGATTCTGTACCACCACAATACACCTCGCTCCACCTCAAGCAAGTTACGGTCAGGGGTAGGACTGGTAGCTCCCGCCGCAGCAAGTCCATCGCTTCGTCGGCGGGGCTTGGTGAAAACCGGGGACCTACTTAGATTTCGACTCCCTGGCATGGCTTTACGACCATCGCTTGCGGTGGTCAGATGATCCACTATCCCGGCCATTACAATGTTCAGGACGAGAGAATCACAGCTGATTACTTTTCAGTCAAATGAGTTCTCTATAACTTTATTACAGAGACACAACCTTTTAACAGGTTGGGCGTGTACCATTCCAAAGCAACATGTGACATTACATCCACCTCTGAATTGGCTCGTCTTATTACATTTTAACTGAACACCCCACCTTTTGTTTAAGCATATGTAAACAGTAAGGCCTGCAGCCATTTTTGGCATATCAGGGTCTGTCTGAACAAGACGCCATCTTGTGGGTTGAATGCCATTTACATAATACATAACACATTGAGAATGGAGAGATATACTGGCAGCTTTTACGTTGCTATAATATAAAAAAATGTGAGGTTATTATACTGACTTAATACATTAGATAGAGACACAAAGGATCCACACATATAAACCTTTGTTCCCATCATCATAACTCTATTAACTGCCATGGGGGTCATATTACGGATATACCTATGAGGGGACATATACCTGCCTATATTGTGTATACCTCGCCTGATGAGAGCAGACATATACCTGCCTATAATTGCCTATACCTGCCTATGAGGGGACATACACCTGCCTTTAGACGACATATACCTGCCTATGTAATTTTATTGCTATCCATTTTTATTTTTGAAATGTACAAGTAGCAGCTGCATTTTCCATCCTAGGCTTATACTCGAGTCAATAATTTTCCCCCGTTTTTTGTGGCAAAAGTAGGTGCATACTCAAGTATATACAGTATGCATGTTTTTCTCACTATTTCACATTAAATCGGAATAAACCTTACCTGTTTTAGGTCAATTAGGAACCAAAATTATTTTATATTTTCCATTATGCCAGGAGAATGACTTTTTAAGGCATTTTTATTACTTTCTCGCAAAAATCACAAGTTTACATTACACTAGGAGTACTAAGCCTTTAAATAATTTGGGACAGCCCATATGATGATGGAAGCATTTTGAAAGGCTTTGGTTTTGGCAACATCTGAGTTAATTGAGACACTCCTGTGGATGTATTATAAATCCCACCAGAAACAACACTGCTTCGGTGAAGAACATCATGGGAAAATCTAAAAGATAATCAGCCAAATATTAGGATGATTTTTCGGGACTTCCACAAGTCTGGATCATCCTTGGGTTGCAATTTCCTGATACCTGAAGGTGCCTGTTATCTGTAACCAAATAATTTGCGCAAGTACAAAACATGATGGACTGTCCAGCCATCATACCGCTCGTGGAAGGAGACGGGTTCTGTGTTCAGAGCTGAAGTGCTTTGGTCCGACATGTACTATCACAAAACAACAACAAAAGTAAAAAGACCTTGTGAAGTTGCTAGCGGAAGTGGAAGGTTGTGTCAATATCAAAGTGAAACTAGTACTGTATCAAACATGGGCTCGAAAGGCCACTGCCTGTAAGAGAGTCATTACTCCAAAAGAACATATAAAAGCCAGGATTAATGTTTGAAAATGCCACAATACAAAGACCCACATTTCTGGAGACATGTCCTGGGTTGGACAAAACTAAAATTGAACTGCTTTGGCAATAAGACCATCATTATGTGTGGAGGAAAAAGAGAGAAGAATATGGGCAAGCTAAGAACAGCATCCCAAACTGTGAAAACACAGGGTGCCAGCAGCAGTGGTGGGATTGTTTTTGCGCAGGAGGGACTGTGTGCTTCACAAAATGATTTGGCATCATGAGGGAAAGAAGATTATGTGGCATTATGAAGCAACATCTCAAAGGACAATAGCCGAGGAAGTGAAAGCTTGGGTGGAAATGGGTCTTCCAAATGGACAATGATCCGAAGCTACTGCCAACCTGGTTACAAAGTGGCTTAAGGATAACCAAGTCAATGTTTTGGAGTGGCCACCACAAAACCCTTATCTCAATCCTATTAAAAATGTATGGACGAAGCTGGTAAGGCAGGTGCCAGCAAGACGACCTACAAACATGGCTCAGTTACACCAGTTCTGTCAGGAGGAATGGGCCAAAATTCCTGCCAACTATTATGAGAAACTTGTGGAAGGATCCAAAACGTTTGACCCAAGTCATACAGTTTAAGGGCAATGCTACCAAATACTAATGAAATGTATGGAAACTTTTTTGACTTTGCAGAAAGTAATAAAGATACCAAAATGGAAAATCTCAGTTATGAGGAAACATTGTCATGCCTCAATTAAACATGCAAGAAGTAGTTGTAGAGGGGATATGACAAATTTCTTACAAAAAATGCAATTAGATGGTGTCAGAGCCAGTTATGGAATACGCTACTGCAGAATATGGCAATGGGTGAATATATTGTTTGTCATCCCCCTAATCTAGCTAACAGCCCTATCATATGACCCCTTGGGGTAAATGCACACATGCCAAGAAGCTTGCAGATTTTCAGCAGTGGATGTCAGTAATAGTGTATTAAAGTAGAGTCAGGTGAGATTTTAAGAAATTGTATCTACATGTTGCAGACAAAAATCTGCATGGAACTTGACCAATGGGGTGAATCTTATCTGCAGCATGTCCATTTCTCGTCTGGACACAACTGCAAATAAATTTTTCTTCATTTATATTTAGTCTGCACTAAAACTACACAATTTGGTGTGGAAATGCTGCAGATTAGCGGCTGTGGTCAATCCTCATCATTTACGTTCCATATAAAAGGACCCGGAGAGTCTCCATGGACTGCGTTACAGAGGTTGTGTAGTTGACTGCTGTGTTTGTAGGTTTTTGGTTCATGTGGTGTTTTTTGTTGTGTTTAACTGCATCAAAAAATGCCAGCACTTACCTTTTTTTTTTTTTTTTCAAAAAATGCAAGTGCTCATTCATTCCTGTGTGTCTCTCATGTTTCACCAAATTGGACTTAGATATCTGCAGCTTTTTTCACACTCATTACAACAAAGAATGGGTGTTATATGGACATCACGACCACTAAATGTCTTCCCACATTCCACACGGGGTATGGTTTGGTTTTAGTTTATTTTTTTTGATATTTAGATGATTGACAGCTTTGGATATATGAGAGAGAGTTGCTTCTAGTTCTTCGCATATATTAAGTTGCTGAAGAATCATAGGACTACGAACAGCCATATCTTTCCTTTTGGCTGAAGATGAACACCAAAAAGTGTACAGGATGAGCTCATCTAAGACATGGTTTTCTTTGTGAAAGGTAACGTGATGTTTTAGTTTGAATGTTTTCCCAAAATGAGAGCAGAATGGTTTCTCTTCCTTGTGAGCTGGCTCATGTTTAACAAAAGTCGATTTACAAGCAGGGCTGTGGAGTCGGTGTCTATTTTGCAGGAATCAGAGTCGTCATAAAACGGACCGACTCACTCCCAAAATATATAATAAGTTGGTCCCGTTAGTTCGATGCAGTGCAAAGAGCAAGAGGAATTGGGTCCAGCCAGTTCTACTGCTCCCATATCTTCAGCCTTATCAGATGAGGAGTGTAATTGATGACATGGAGCAGGCAAAGTGCTGCCCCAGGGGAAAAGATTCTGCTCCCAGGGCAAACAGGTTTCAGCAAAAATTTTCACCTGCTTTCAAAGTAGAGGAGTTCAACCATTCATCAAAACTGACTGTGGCTGAGGCAATTCCTTTATACACTGACATTGTTAGAGATGTTGCCCCTGTGGTCACCGCTTTTCCCCCAACCCAAGTTAGTGTAGAGAGGCGATTCTCTAGCCTGGAAATAATGAGATCAGATGTAAGGTCATGTATGCAGGATCTGATGGCGGCACTACTATTTCTCAGAACAAATTCAGAGGACTCCACAAATAATTCTGCAGTGTTTTGCATATTTACCATTTTTTTGTGTCCTAAAGTCATATCCAATAAATATATTTTACACTGACAAGCAAAATGGTAACAATATTTTGAACTTGTGACTTTCAGGCTCCATATCTCACCCTCTACTACAGCTTTGTACATGAGGCTACTGTAATTTTATATACAGTCATCTTACCTATCTTATACATAAATTTGACTTGCAAGTATTTATCATCTGCTTAGTTCTGCAGATTCTTTCCTTTAAACGGCATTGTTACTGTTTTGCTCCTAAAAATCAAAGTGTTAATATTTACACTCACCGGCCCACTTTATTAGGTACACCTGTCCAACTGCTCGTTAACACTTAATTTCTAATCAGCCAATCACATGGCGGCAACTCAGTGCATTTAGGCATGTAGACATGGTCAAGACAATCTCCTGCAGTTCAAACCGAGCATCAGTATGGGGAAGAAAGGTGATTTGAGTGCCTTTGAACGGGGCATGGTTGTTGGTGCCAGAAGGGCTGGTCTGAGTATTTCAGAAACTGCTGATCTCCTGGGATTTTTACGCACAACCTCTCTAGGGTTACAGAGAATGGTCGAAAAAGAAAAAAACATCCAGTGAGCGGCAGTCCTGTGGGCGGAAATGCTTTGTTGATGCCAGAGGTCAAAGGAGAATGGGCAGACTGGTTCGAGCTGATAGAAAGGCAACAGTGACTCAAATAGCCACCCGTTACAACCAAGGTAGGCAGAAGAGCATCTCTGAACGCACAGTACGGCGAACTTTCAGGCAGATGGGCTACAGCAGCAGAAGACCACACCGGGTGCACTCCTTTCAGCTAAGAACAGGAAACTGAGGCTCCAATTTGCCCAAGCTCATCGAAATTGGACAGTAGAAGATTGGAAAAACGTTGCCTGGTCTGATGAGTCTCGATTTCTGCTGCGACATTCGGATGGTAGGGTCAGAATTTGGCGTCAACAACATGAAAGCATGGATCCCATCCTGCCTTGTATCAACGGTTTCAGCTGGTGGTGGTGGTGTCATGGTGTGGGGAATATTTTCTTGGCATCTTTGGGCCCTTGGTACCAATTGAGCATCGTTGCAACACCTTGTTGAATCTATGCCACGAAGAATTGAGGCAGTTCTGAAGGCACAAGGGGGTCCAACCCGTTACTAGCATGGTGTACCTAATAAAGTGGCCGGTGAGTGTATTATTTTGTTAGTATTTGGGAAATCCACCTTTGGTTTTCAATACTGCCTGAATCCTTCTGGGCTCTGGCTCAGTTTCAAGCATGTCTTGATCAAAATCTGATCCCAAGTCTCTTCTACACATTCCCAATGTTGGTGCAGACTGGACTTTGATACAAATACAGCTTTTTCTTCAACTCTACCCACAAGTGTTTAAAAGATCAAAACATTGTTAACATTTTACTTGTTAGTGTCTGTTCTACCTAAATAGCTTGATTATTGTACCATAAGGTGATAAACAGCCTGATGTTACCATTTTACTACAGTAAAGTTATCACTTAAACATGCGCCATGTATGAGGGAGTCAGGAGTCGTAGTCGGGAGTCGGAGGTTTGGGAAATTGAGGAGTCGGGGCTTCGGCTTGCTGACTCCACTGCCCTGTTTACAAGGAAAGGTTTTCTCACAGAAAATCATCATATAAAATATTCTAGAAAAAAAAAAAGTTTGGTCTGCACATCCAATAAGATTTTTGAGAAAAAATTAGCATAGGTGCACGCTGCTGTGATAGTCAAACACAATCCAATATCAGCTGCACACTACTAGCACTAAAAACTATCAAAAGAACATAGGAATTATTGGAAAAATATTTCTGCTACTTTGGAATAATTGAGGATCTTAGTGTACACTTTTGATCAAAACTGTACAAGCCCACCTGCCAACATCAAGGCAATTTCAATACAGATGGGAACCTACTCTATATGTTACCTCTCTTGGCACCTGTTCAGAATTCCAAATTTTAGGGAGTTTGTATGGGGGAGTGGCTGCCCCCATTTTGGTTTTTGCACTCCGCCAACTTGCACAAGTTTTTAAATCAATGAAGAGTAGCTTGTAGCTGGAATCTTCTCTCCCTGAAATGTGGAGGTCTGAATTGAATCTGTATTGAAATCGCCTTGACGTTGGCAGGTGAGCTTGTACAGTTTTGATCACAAATGCACACTAAAAACCTCAAATTTTCATGTATCCAAAGTAGCAGAAATGCTTTACCTATAATTCCTATTATTTGATTTAAGTGCTAGTAGAGTGCTGGTGATATTGGATTGTGGTCATATAAAACATGTCCATCATTTTCCTGCTCTTTTGTCTTTTGACAAGTCTTCTTGAGGCACTTTGCAGTCAAGAACCCGGACAGCACAATCTGTAGCCCCGGTTCACATGGCTTATTCAAGCCAGAATTGCGAGCCGGATTGCGCTCGCAATTCCGGCTTGAATAAGGGGCGGGTGTGGGGGCGCGGCCCGCCGGCCCCATAGACTTGCATTATCCACGGCGCATATTGCGCCTGGATAATGTGCATGTCAGTTTCTCTATGAGAACGGTGGATTACCGTAATTACTGCGACGGATTGGCGCCGTACTGCAGCGCAAATCCGGCACGCAGTACGGAGCCAATCCACGCCAAAATAAGCCGTGTGAACGGCCCAGTAGAGAGATGTTTAGGACATATCAAGCATTCTCCCAGTTTAAGAAACTGACCACCAATGTTTGAATTTTGATGGCTACTTTCAGCTGGAAAGGGTGGAGTCGGTGGTTTCCCAGCAGAGGAGGGGTTTTTTTTTAAGATCCATTCTAATATGAGAAGATTTATACTGTGTGGGGTCAGTCCCAAAGAAAGTCTTTAGAGATCAGACCAACAACAGTTTTTTGTGCAAAATAAAACAGACCGGTTTGCAAGGTAAGCAATATGTTAAGGATTAAAAATGGACCTCAGTATATTCCAAAAACAGCACCATTCTTCTCCATGGGCCTGGTCTGCCTATTAAGGTTATCTGCATTCATGTGAATGTGATGTTAAACACAGGATATAAGCTACAGGGTGAGTCAACAGTCCCAGGACACCCCTTTTAGTTCAGAAACAAAAGGGAAAATATAATATCTGAATACTCCAGCAAGTAATGGGTAAAGGGGCCTATCTTTTAGGCTATGTTTGGAACATGGCCACCATCTTCAAAGCTGCCATTTTGGATCAAGTTAAAGTTTTTCCAATGGGAAGGTGGTCATGTAGCCCATCAGAGAAGATCAAAATTGTTTCAGAAATCAGATGTAGCAATCAGATTTTCGATATTTTTTGTAGTTCGAAAGTTATCAACACAGAAAGGTGCAACAACAGCTATTTGACGTGCTCAATTTGTTGTTCCTGGTGCTAAACACAGAGCTGAAGGCACTGGATTAAATCCTTATGCACCAGCATGAGAACTTTCTGTATTGATAACTTTTGAACCAGAAGAGATATTCCAAATCTGATTGCTACATGACCATCTTACTTGCCCAAATGGTTGTTTTCGAGATGGTGGCTATGTTCCAGACATGTCACTTTCCCTTTTGTTTCTGAAATAAAAGGGTGTCCTCTTGACTCACCAGGCTTAGTGCAGAAGTATATATGCAGAAGTTATCAGAGAAGCTGGCCTGTACGATGAAAAGAAAGGTGGGAGAATTGGGGAAAGGACCATCAACAACCTTCATTTTGACACAACGGCACTGGCTGAAAATGAAGAGGATTTGAAATACCTGCTTACTCACATAAAGGAAAATAGTCAGAAACTTGGATTAAACCTCAACGAGAAGATTAAAATGATGTCAACTAATAAAATGCAAAATTTCACACTAAATGGAGAAGAAATAGATGTGGTAGAGGCTTCATTTTACTTGGATGAATAATTAATACCAGGACAAGCAGCCAAGAGATTCAAATACGAATTGCTCTTGGGAGAAGAGCCATGAAGGAGTTGGAAAGAATCTTAAAATGCAGAGATGTGTTGTCAAGTACCGAAATCAAACTTGTATGAATTATGGTATTTTCCGCGTCATTTGGATGTGAAGGTTGGACAGTAAGGAAATAAGACAGGAAGAAAACCGATTCCTTTGAATTATGGTCCTACTTGCTCCATGGACGACTAGAAGAAACAAACCTGTACTGAAAGAGATAAAACCTGAAACTTCTTTTGAGCCCCACACGACAAGACTACGACTCTCATCCTTTGGACAAATCATGTGAAGTGAAATATCATTAGAAAAAGACATTATGCACAGCAACATAGAACGTCAATGAAAGAGAGGAAGACTTGGAATGAGTTGGATTTAAACAATAGAAAACAAGAGGTCAAATTCTCTGTAGTTAGCTGACTAACGAACCAATCAATCACAGTTCAGAACAACTATCCTCAGAGTTGCTATGAGTCGAAATCCACTTGACTGCAACTGATCATCATCCTTCCAGTCCCGTCCTTAATAGAGTTTGTAAGGCTGAAAAAAGGCGATGAGATAGAATTCAATTGTCCTCATTTTATGGAAAATTTCCTTCCTGACTCCAATCTGGCAACTGAAATAAATTCTTATTATATTATTGCCCTCTACAGATGCACTAAGGCCACTTTTAAACAGTCCTCACCTGTAATATCAGACATTAACTACAGTGCCTGTTTTAGGGGAAAAATATAAACATTTCTAATCCTGGAGAATTCCTACATGTTTTTACAGCATGTAAAGATACTGATCTGCACCTGAAGGTCTGGTTTGTCCATAGTCATAAACTAGGAATATGTATCCTGTTCTACAGCAACTAGGCATAATTAGTATTAAGCTTTTTTTAAACATCTTTGACATTTTTGCGCTGATAAATAAAACATCACACAAACCACATTTTTATTTATTAAAACGTATTAATAGAAAACCATAAAAGTGGTTTTAAGTCCTCAACTTACATCTCCATCACAAGGTTACATAATTAGTATAGTTGAAAAAAGACAAATCCATCGTCCACCGAGTTCAACCAAAGGATGTGTGTGTGGATAAAAGGGTGTGGGTGTGCATAGCTATAGGGGATACAGAACAAACACCTGCACTCAAGCCTTGGTGTCTGAGTGGGCCCAACTGCACCTCTGCCACATAAGACACCAGTACAATAAATGGCACATAGTATGCGTTTACCCTATTACAAATTCTGAAAGGGGAGCCAGAAGCTTCACTGCTGCCCACCATACTAAAGACAGCTGTATTTCAAACATAGGAACATATATTCCATTTATAATGTATTCGTAACAATCACTGTCCTGGATATTTTCATGTAGACAGACTTGTGCCAAATAGTTTCTCTGCACTTGCAGTTTTTGAACTACAATATCAACCTTGTCCTTGTAATCCAACACGAACCACCTCGTAGTTCAGATTGTGAAGTATATTGTCCCCTAACCTTGTCCTTGTAATCCAACCTGAACCACCTTATAGTTCAGATTGTCAAGTGTATTGTCCCCCAACCTTGTCCTTGTAATCCAACACGAACCACCTCATAGTTCAGATTGTGAAGTGTATTGTCCCCCAATCTTGTCCTTGTAATCCAACCTGAACCACCTCGTAGTTCAGATTGTGAAGTGTATTGTCCCCCAACCTTGCCCTTGTAATCCAACCTGAACCACCTCGTAGTTCAGATTGTGAAGTGTATTGTCCCCCAACCTTGCCCTTGTAATCCAACCTGAACCACCTCGTAGCTCAGATTGTGAAAGGTATTGTCCCCCAACCTTGTCCTTGTAAAACAAGCTGAACCACCTCGTAGTTCAGATTGTCAAGTGTATTGTCCCCAAAATGGGCTGCTTTCAAAGTGGTTGTCTCACAAAGACAACCCCTTAAACATGAGTTAGTCTTTATGAGAACAGTCATGCTTCAGCCCCCTCAATGGGAACATGATCAAGAAAGGAGAAAAGGTTAGGCAGGTTTAGATGCAAAGCTGTACACGTCCAGATCTGACAAAATCAAGAAGTGTCGAATCAAGAAATCAAATCTGATAAGCCGCTACCTTACAGCTTTTGGTCCACATCAACTAATGTATGCGATTACTTAATTGTAGTTAAAGGGAGACCTTCAGGATCATGATATA
This sequence comes from Phyllomedusa bahiana, assembly GCA_025379985.1. Taxonomy (NCBI): domain Eukaryota; kingdom Metazoa; phylum Chordata; class Amphibia; order Anura; family Hylidae; genus Phyllomedusa; species Phyllomedusa bahiana. The sequence continues at coordinate 41,077 of JAODAL010002291.1, read as the reverse complement.
AATCTTCATCAAATAAGGTAACCGTAACCCTAACACTTCAATAGTAGAATACTGAGCCAAACTCCAAAAAAATAGAAAAACATCTTGGTATTGAGCCCTTGGTGAACACACTCCTATCCCCTTAAGAAATTGTGCCCGCAAACTTGACAGTTTATCAAATTTAAAAGAAAGTGTCATCAGAAAATTACTGTTTAACTGATATTTTTATATTACACAAGTTTTTATGAATTTTTGGTTATGTCTTTTTTTAATTTTCCATAACACTATCCATATTTGTAATAAAAAAAATAAAATTCGTGAAGTCCTGCACTTTTCACTTTGGCCTATAGTTTGACACTTTCTGTTCTGTAGAGAAAATTTTACAGTAATCTCTTCATTATCAGTACAGGTAGGGTTACACTGAAAGGTGACACCAATGTGTACAGATAACACATGATCTACCACTGACAACAGGAGATAGTCACAGCTCACCCTCACCCCCTCCCTGCACACTGACTTCTTCCCAGGTCACACAGCATGTCTAGAAAACTCTTCTCAAGAAGTAATCGGGTCTGCTCCTGTTTCAAAGCTCCTAGGTCAACATAACTTCCGTAAAGCATCTGCCGTTAAAAGCAGGGCTGTGGAGTCGAAGCCTATTTTGCAGGAGTCGTCATAAAAGGGACCGACTCCGACTGCAAAAAAAATATAATTACTTGGTCCAGTTAGTTCGATGCAGTGCAAAGAGCAAGAGGAATTGGGTCCAGCCAGTTCTACTGCTCCCATATCATCAGCCTTATCACATGAGGAGTGTAATTGATGACATGGAACAGGCAAAGCGCTGTCCCAGGGGAAAAGATCCTGCTCCCAGGGCAAACTGATTTCAGCAAAATTTTTCACCTGTTTTCAAATTAGAAGAGTTCAATCATTCATCAAAGCTGACTGTGGCTGAGGCAATTCCTTTATATCCTGACATTGTTAGAGATATTGCTCCTGTGGTCACCGCTTTGCCCCCAACCCAAGTTAGTGTAGAGAGGCTGTTCTCTAGCCTGGAAATAATGAGATCAGATGTGAGGTCATGTATGCAGAATCTGATGGAGGCGATACTATTTCTCAGAACAACTTCAGAGGCTCCACAAATGTTCCTGCAGTGTTTTGCATATTTAAATTTTTTTTGTGTTCTAAAGTCATATCCAATTAATATGTTTTACACTGACAAGCAAAATGGTAACATTATTTTGAACTTGTGACTTTCAGGCTCCATATCTCTCCATCCACTACAGCTTTGTACATGAGGTTACTGTAATTTTATATACAGTCATCTTACCTATATTATACATAAATTTGACTTGCAAGTATTTAGCATCTGCTTAGTTCTGCAGATTCTTTCCTGTAACTGCATTGTTACTGTTCAAAAATCAAAATGTTAATTTTTATTATATTGTTAGTATTAGGGAAATCCACCTTTTGGTTTTCAATACTGCCTGAATCCTTCTGGGCTCTGGATCAGATTCAAGCATATCTTGACCAAAATCTGATCCCAGGTCTCTTCTACACATTCCCAATGTTGGCGCAGACTAGACTTGGATACAAATACAGCTTTTTCTTCAACTCTACCCACAAGTGTTCAAAAGATCAAAACATTGTTACACTTTTGCTTGTCAGTGTCTGTTCTACCTAAATAGCTTGATTATTGTATCATAAGGTGATAAACAGCCTGATGTTACCAATTTACTACAGTAAAGTTATAACTTAAACATGCGCCGTGTATGAGGGAGTCAGGAGTCGGAGTCAGGAGTCGGAGGTTTGGGAAATTGAGGAATCAGAGTCGGGGCTTTGGCTTGCCGACTCCACAGACCTGGTTAAAAGCAGCTCAGGCAAGAAGGCTGCCCCCATTGTTATTTGCACACAACAGAATAAAAAAAAATAAATACAAATCGGAAAATAAAAATGACTAGGAAGAAAAGAAAATGTATCAGTGTCTTGTTTTAATTAGTAAAAAAAAAAAAAAATTGGCAGCATTCCAGCAAATTTCTTCATTAAAATTCACTCTTTGTCCATTTAAAAATACAACTGCTGATACAAACACAGTCCAGCATCCATCACAGGATGGTGGACTGTGTTTGTATCAGCAGTTGTGCTTCCTCCTTGGACGGGTTATGTCAGGTGCGGGAAGGAGGCATTGATCCTTTAGATGATGAATGGGACAGAGCGATTTCCCCCCTTAAAGGGTTTTCTCATCTCACAGTTTCATAGGATGCATGAATGAAATAATGCTGCTTTGCTCTGTCACTTCCTGGTTAAGCTGTCCGTAATTAGCATATGAGCTCAGTGTATTGCGACTTACATAGTTACATAGTTTGTAAGGCCGAAAAAAGACGGACATCCATGCAGTTCAGCCTATTTTGCTAAAGTGTTAATCCAGAGGAAGGCAAAAAACCCCAATGAGGCAGGAGCTAATTGTCCTCATTTTAGGGAAAAATTGCTTCCTGACTCCAATCTGGCAATCAGAAAAATCCCTGGATCAACGACCCATTCTCCAGTATCCTGGTCACTATAACTTGTTCTATTATTACATCTAGAACTGTATCTAGACCCTTCTCCAGAATCCTGGTCACTATAACTTGTTATATCATTACATCTACAAATGTATCCAGACCCTTCTCCAGAATCCCGGTCACTATAACTTGTTCTATTATTACATCTAGAACTGTATCTAGACCCTTCTCCAGAATCCTGGTCACTTAATACTTGTATATTCATTACATCTACAAAAGTATCCAGACACTTCCTCCAGAATCCTGGCACTAGAACTTTTGCTAAAGTGTTACATCTAGAAATGTATCAGGCCCCCATGCCAGGAGTAATTCCTGGTCACTAAATTGTTCTACTTATTACATCTAGAAATGTATCCAGGCCCTTCTCCAGAATCCTGGTCACTATAACTTGTTATATCATTACATCTAGAAATGTATCCAGACCCTTTTTGAACTCTATTAGTGAATTCACCATGACAAGTTCCTCTGACAGAGAGTTCCACAGTCTCACTGCTCTAACAGTAAAGAATCCCTTTCTATGTTTATGTATAAACTTTCGTTCCTCAAGACGTAGAGGACGCCCCCTTGTTCTAGATACAGTCCTGGGAATAAAAAAATCTTTAGCGAGATCTCTATATTGACCTTTAGTGTATTTAAACATATTTATCATGTCCCCCCGAAGCCATCTTTTCTTTAAACGAAATAACCCCAATCCTGCTAATCTTTCTGGCTATTGCAGTCCACCCAGTCCTTTTATAATTTTTTGTTGCCGCCTTTGTACCTGTTCAAGCTCTACAATATTTTTCCTGTGCTCTGGTGCCCAAAACTGTACACAATATTCCATGTGTGGTCGAACCAGTGAGTTGTATAATGGGAGAATAATGTTCCCATCATGTGCATCTATGACCCTTTTAATACACCCCATGATCCTGTTTGCTACAATTAAGTTTACTGTCCACCAGGATTCCCAAGTCCTTCTGCAGTCACTTTTACCCAGTGTTTTTCCATTTAACATGTAATCATGTAATGGATTTTTCCTTCCCATGTGCATAACCTTGCATTTATCTGTGTTAAACCTTATCTTCCATTTCTCTGCCCAGGCCTCCCAACTTATCCAGATCCCTTTGTAATAAAACATTATCCTCTATCTACTTTACAGAGCTTAATATCATCTGCAAAGATCGATATTCTACTGTGCAATCCATGTGTAAGGTCATTAATGAAAATATTAAAGAGGATAGAGCCCAATACTGAGCCCTGTGGTCCCCACTAGTAACAGGGATCCAGTCTGAGTAGACTTCTCTGTTTATTATGTCTATTAGTCTAGATTAGCTAAATTACCTTTTACCAGGACAGGAGAAGCTTCTGAGCTAATGCAAACAGTAATTACTGTCTTTTGCCTGAAAGATCAGATAACACATAAGCTCTCACTGCCTGCCCGCAATCTGTGTGATGACATCACTCCCTGCTATCAGATAGAACAAACAGCAGGGAGAAGTACACAGGGCGGTTACTTGGGAAACTAGAAAGCCCTCAGAAGGTGATAAAATCACTTGTAGCTCCTTAACAAAAAAGATGAACAAAGCAATATATTTGGAAAACGTCTTCATTTAGTGTTTCCTACATTTAGAAAGCTATTTTTTGTAGTGAGACAACAACTTCATATGATGCAACTCTTTATATTAATTACACTATGCTTATTATTCCACAGGAAAACTCTCTACGTTTAAACCAGACTATTTAGATGAATGCCCAAAATGTCACACAGTCTCTGGGTTGTTTTTTCACCTAATTTGGTCATGTCCTAAGGTGCTTGGCTTTTGAGATCAGATTTTTAAACTCCCCTGCTTCTCTCTGCTCCAAAAAGTGCATCCTTCTTCCTGACCAAGAATTTTTTGATTCGAAATACACATATATGTTTTTGTAAAAGTTACTTATTATGCTAAAGAAAAATGATAGCCAGAAATGGTCTCTCTCCAAAAACTCCATCATTTGCAGAACGGCTAGGTATCATAAATGCTGCACTTCATTTAATAAATGCTTGTATAGACACAGAAACTGCCCCAATAAATTTACCAAGGTATGGACCAGATGGTCATGCAGTCTCATGACTCCGTAAACTTGCACTCTGTTATGTGCATAGATCCCCCACTAACCCCTTGACTCTGCTTTATGGGAGGAATTTTTTCTAATCTTGGTGGTCATTCCGGCTACCTGACTTTTAGGATCATCTCCCGATAAATATTATAATGGGGCTCTAGCTGCAACCGGTTCATGCGATTGTTGTCATTTTTTCCGTCCTCAGGTTTATTGTACATTCATTGTCTACTGATTGTTATTGGTTAATGTTGCCAGATATTTTTCTTTCCGATTCTATTACACTCTTCAGGTATATATCTCTGTAGTAATACATGTTCAGTGGATTATTTTTAGTATTTCTTTTACTTTTACATATTTGACTACATATTACTTGTGTATTACTTGCTCTCATGCATTCCGTTTTATTATACAGTGACATATATACTATTATGTTGCCCTGTGCACCAGGCACTGTGTTGCCTCTGTTATGTGTATAATTTTGTCATATACTTCATTGTGCCTGGTGTGTAATATTTTTTCAATATTTTTTATTGTTAAAGAACATAATCAGTTGTGCTTTTTAAATGGACAAATAAAGAAAAACGGACACATTTTTATGAAGAAATCTGGAATCTGCTGCTATATCGCTGCCTGGAACAAACTTCAGACACTTTTTTCCGTCCACTGAAACCCTTAGAGAAGGTGAGCTCTCCGTTTACTGTTTTGTGGATAGATTCCATTTAAAAAGTTCAAACCATGACCATAATTTGCAATGCCTTTCTTTGTAGTTTCTTGGGAGTAAAAGAGGTAATAGACAGGATAGGGCCTTACATTCAAGAATGGTTCTGACCAACCAACCAGAGAAGGTATTTCCTTTTAGTTCCAACAGATCTTGTTTTAGAGCAAGGGTGCATGTCTCATGACCTGGATTACTTCTCCATGTGGCCCCTACTATCTCAGCACAGATGATCACACAAGTAGATGATCAGATTTTTCATGAAAATTTCCAGGGCCAACCCCCTTCAGAACTGTCATGAAAACAACTGTGCTTGTAATAAGGTCAAGGTACTTGATCTTACCAGCCTTGAGTGCTTCTTTCGTGCCTCATAGTAGGTAGTTACATTCCTCTATCTGTCTGCCTCGATGGCTGTGTCTTGCCCTTTGTGTTCCTCCACATATGCCTGTCTACCGAGATGTAATGTTGTCTCCTCCGTTCTCTTTTGTTTAAGTTGTGTGTTAGAGAGGAGCAGCACAGCAAGGCCAGGACCTTTCTATGCAGCAGTTGTGTCTGGGATAATCATGGGAACTGCATCCTTATGCCATACCACCATGCTATAACCACATATCACCACCACATGAATATTAAACATCAATAGACTTTTAATATGCATATTGTGGTCATGGCATTGTGGTAATATTCAGTCGCTTTGTGGTGGTGATATTGAGAGGGGTCAGGGCTCTATTAGGAGACAAGTGTGTATTAGACAATGATGGCATATGCTAGTGATATGTCATCAATGCATAGGGGAACAATGCTGCCAAGAAAGTATTTTCTTTTGGGGGGTCTAATTTATGTAGGGGTGGGGTAATATGGACAAGGGCGGGACACAAATATAATTAGGGGGAGCAGAAAGAAGATTATATGGGTGGAAAACTTGTCATTATCTGTAGCCGCACATGGCTGATCGCAAATTGCAATTAGAAGAAAGGAAGAGATGTGGGTTGGATCAGCACAGCCATGTGCTGCCAGACACAATGACAAGATTTCACTTTCTGTAACATTAGGGGGCTGTATTTATAACGGTTTACACCAACGCAGGTGTTCTGGTTATAAGGATTGCTTGTGAAGACTGGGAAGGATGCTACAGGCATGAGAACTGACCATTGCAAGAGGTCTGGACAGCTGTGAGATGCACTCCCCCCCACTGCTCACACAGAGTGAAGAGGACTCAAGAGGGAACAGGGAGGGGGGCATGATGACATCACCATTCCTCAGTGAGGAAAGACACGCCTACTGGGAGGAGAGACCTGCCCCTAGATTTGAAAATCCAAGCCAGAGAAACTGCACAGAAGAAAACCCCTTTAATGCAGCCAATAGAGTGCCCTTACTGACAGTGCTAGCAGCGTGCACTATCATTAACAGAGATAGCACAGTGTCCCTATTGTCAGTAGTGCCAGTAGAGTGCCCCCCATTATTGACAATGACAAGGTACCATTATTTTTAATAGTGCCAGAAGAGTATCCCCTATTGTTAACAGTGCTAGTACAATGATGCCAATTACTAACCGTTCTGAAAGTGTACCCCAATATTGTTAGCAGAGTCCCGCATATTATCATCACTGTCATCTGGAGTGCCTCCAGTGACAATAAAAGCCAAATCATGCTTCATGGACAGACCATCCTACAGGTCTGTAAACCGTTAGCATTTAAAACATCCTAAGTTTTATATTGCTCCTGTGGTAATACATTTTGACACAGTCGCCCTCAGGCCAGCTAAGGTTATGCACTCCTGCGTTAGAAACATGAAGTCTTTACCGTTTGAGGTCTCCAAACATGGACAAGTCCGTGTTGCAGACAAGTTGTCCGACTTCTCTAGTATTGCAGAATAACCCCAATTTTTAAGGTTGTCAAGCAGATACCCAATTCAGAGTACCTGCATTGGTGTCATAGTCTGAAGGAACCAGCTTTTACTGTCTGTGGCTCCTCTGATGTCGAAAAAGGTTTGTTTTGTATATGAAACATTTACCGCATTGTTGACATGACAAGGACCTCTCATTACGGTGACCCCTCTGATGGTCAAGAAGACTACTTTTATACCCAAAGCTTTTGCCGCACTCTGAGCAGGTGTATGGTCTCTCCCCAGTGTGGCTCCTCAGGTGTATGACCATGCTAGAATTTAATGAAAAACATTTCCCACATTCTGGACAAGAATAAGGTTTCTCCCCTGTATGAGTCCGCAGATGATTAGTAAGGGCTGTCGGCTGCTTAAAAGATCTGCCGCACTCTGGGCAAATGAAGGGCTTCTCATCTGTATGAATTCTTCGATGCATCAAAAGGCCGGAGCGTCGAGCAAAACATTTGCCACATTCTGAACACTGGTATGGTTTCTCCCCCGTGTGTGTTCTCTGGTGAACACAGAGTCTATATTGGTTACTAAAAACCTTTCCACAATAGGAACAAATGACTGGTGTCTTCTGTCTGACCGCCTCATTTCGCACTTGTTCTCTAAAGTTATTCTCCACAGGCAAGTGTGGATTCCCATTCAGAAGACTTAACTGAGCTGCAACATCCAAGGGGTAGGAAGGAAACATAAATAGGTCTTCAGGAATGCCTTGCTCATGTAAGATAGATTCCTCTTTGATATGGTAGTCAGGAATAGACCAGGGTTCTCCAATTTCATTCATACTGACACACATTTCAATGGTATCACAAGGAACATTGAGATCATCTTTCAAGTCGAAGCTGCTAGGTAAGTCATCGCCAGGTAATTCACTGGGTGATCCACCTGCTCAGAGAAAATGATCCTTAAAGTGACAAGATTTAACACTGCAACAAATCGTAGAACATATATCGCAACTTATATGGTTGAACTTTATAGATGGGTCCTATTAGTCAGAACAAAGGGATGCTCTGGAGAACTTGACTCAAGCACTTTTAGACTGTTGGCCATTCATATGGAGGCAGGGTGTAATAGGAGAGCCATTTTTGTGAATTCTTCCGCTATATATTACTATTGCAGAACAGTGTACAAGTCATGCAGCTACTCTACTTGCTACATTATTTTAGTCATCCAAATGCATTCATGAAGGATATTGCGCCGGTGGTATTGGACATCTTATGTACAGTATTATAGATGTCGGGTATTGTGAGTACATAACTGTTTCTTTTGGCACTATGTTTATTATGCAGCCATATCTACAGTACTAGGACAGACGGGCAAATCTATCTGAAAATATTCCCCTATATTGGTCACGGTTTTCCTCTTTTATGATGTTCCCTGATAATAATAGGAGAAACACATCAGAAGTGTTATACTATCTGGGGTATTGATACACTACTTGGTGTCATTTATTGTCGGCTGACATTAATGTCAATTAGTTGGTATCAAGCCTACAGTTACGTATGAATATGGACTTCTTGACAACATTGGTCGTTTGACACAAAGGTGTTATTGTATCTGGAAAACTGACTTGATTTTTGGTGACATTCTTTGTCAGCATTAATGTCAAGTAGTGGATATTGACCCAAAATTGGAAACTGATACATGTTTTTTGACAACGGTGATTGCTTGACACTTGGGGACATGCCCTTATGGAGATTAGAAATTTCTATGGGTCAGCCACTATTGCTATGCTGTTTTAGTTATTCATTATTTTTAGTAACCATCCATTGTTCTTTCTATTTTAGGGCTAGGATAGGGCTTCCTTTTTCCAAGAGGGAAAGGTACGAGAACGGGGCCACCCATATTGGGGGCGATTGCACTGTTGTAGGTAGGGCTATTTTCTATTTTTGGGTTAGGGCTAGCTTAGGAAAGTGTCAGTGTTATGTATTGTATTTTTAATATGTATTGATTAGAAGTTATATTTTTATATTTTGAGCGTTACACCGTAGCATTGAAAACCAGTAGTATCCAAAGCCACTTTCCTGAGATTAAGCCATTGACAAGATTGGTGAGGCTTGATCTCCACTTCAATCAGCAGAATGAAGCAACCACAGTTCTCAAATAGAATGGAGCTTCAGGCACTAGTAGTAAGAGGTGGCTTTGCTGCGCCCTTCATTTTACTAACCAGCAGAGATCCCAAGGTCAGATCTGCATCAATTATAAACTGAAGTCGCAACTCAAGGATAGGGCATCAATGAATTTTCAAGGAAATCCTCTTTGAAACTTCCCTTGTTGCTTGTTTTAAGGGGATGTGCTGGTCAAATAAAACTTAAATACAGTCAGTCCTCAACTTACACCGTTCCAACTTACATCTCTCCTCTAGTTACAAACGGAGACTTATGGGGCATGCTGGTACTTGTAGTTCCATGTTACACAGCAGATCGTAGTTGTGAAACAAGTTCGGGCATGCCACAGCAGCACATGAGGTGAAAATGAGGTGAAATCTTCTTAACAGGGGCACAGACAGCAAAACAAATGTTAAAACCCTTCGCTGCACTATCCAAAACTAAAACAAACCCTTTTGCGCTGGAGTTACATTTAATAAATATACTTGTTCTTACTTACATACATATTCAGCTTAAGAACAAACCTTGAGTCCCTATCCCCTTCGTAACTCGGGGACTGCCTGTAATCAGCTACTGGTGCCAAATAAAATGAAAAACCCTTATATTCCCCTTCCTCCTCACCTCTGTTCCAGGCCTAGATCTCTCCGATCTTCTGTTTACATCCCATTATCTTCCTAAGGCGATGTTCACACAGCTTATTGCGGCGCGTATTGTACGCGTCGCAATACTCCGGGTGTTTTGGAACCATGCGCATATTTCCAAAGCAAGGGGGGTGTTGGGAAGGGGGCGGCTGTTTGCCGGCTCTACAGCTATGCATTGTCAATGGCACGTATTCGCCGCTAACAATTGACATGTCAACTCTCCCCCCGCACGTACAATACGATCGTATTTTACGCGTGGGGAGACGGCACGTAATATGCGGCATTTTAAGCTGTGTGAACATACCCGAAAGGTATATTCACACGATGTAATTGCAGGGCATATTTTGGCGCGTAATTGCGCCCGATATGCACCCTGCAATTACGGTAATTTATAGCTCTAACAGAGAAGTCAATGGGGTCAGTCCCCCCAGCGCATACTTCTACAACACCCAGCGTATTGCGGAGCCTACAGTACACCGTGTGAACATACCCTAAAAGGGATGTAACAGGTAGTGGTCATGTGAACACTCCCTGTTTGGAGCTGTTCACTCCTGGACGGTGATGTAAGGCAGTGTCACGTGCCCGTTGCAGCCAATGAGCAGTTCGGAAGAGAAGAGAAGATATACAGAAGATCGGGGAGACTCAGTGCTGGTACGGTGGTGAGGAGAAAGGGGCGCATAGGCTTTTTTAATTTTAGCCGGCCACGGTAGCTTATTATTTAACTTTTATTTGCAGCAGACAACCATATTCCTGTCCCTAGTAGCATATTTAAGATGGCTTCTCATGGCCTCAGACACTTCATAGATGTCACACAAGGGACAATGGTACCGATTGCAGACCAGCCTGCATGACTCTTCATGAGAATGGGAAAGCCCAGAAGACTTTTCAGAAATAATTTGAAGTTGTTGGGACAGGACGATATCTAATGTGCGTGGTAGCCTCCCAAATGTCCCATATGTGGAGAAAACACATACACAAACGGCCAAGCCTAGCGTGCATGTGTATGAGGAAGGTGGTAGGAACAGTTGCCCGATCTGACAGGACATGTTGAAGGACACCTTTAGGGGCCGTGCACACGGCTTATTTCGGGCACTGATCCCAGCCGTATTGCGCGCCGTACTGCAGTCCAATACGGCTGGAATCCGTGCCAGCCATTACGGTAATCCACAATTCTCATAGAGAACTATGGATTCCGTCTCTCCTCCTCGCTCGGCGAATGGGGAGAAAGTGCACATTTTCCCGGCGGGATACGTGCCGTGGATAATGCAGGTCTATGGGGCCGGCGAGCTGCTGTCCACCCCGCCCCATGGAGCCAACGTAATTGCAGGGCGAAATCAGTCCCCGCTATTACGTCGGCAATAAGCCATGTGAACCAGGCCTTAGAAGCCAAGCAGATATCCTATTTATATAAAGGCCAGTCCCCTCGAGTCTGTCTACTAACTTCCATAGAGACCAAGTACCATCTTACTACATGCAGACTAGATCACAGACCAGGGATAGATATTCAAGTCTAAAGATATCATTCAAAGATTAAAGTTTTAACCAGGTAACTATCATTTTAAAAAAACTTCTGACTTGATACTCTGAAGTTTAGATCTTCAGGGTCCAGGTACGGAGACAGAATTAAGGAACAGAAGTTCTGCTAGGCTTGTGACCCTTTATTTCTGCTCGGCTAACCTCTGCTTTCCTTTGAATTGTATGGTGAAAAGTGGTGTAAGAAGCAAAGTGATCCATGTCTTGGATATAAGGACAGTAATAACATGGTAACTTACTCATGGTCTGGTGGTCCTCCATCATTACATCCTTGTACAGATCCTTGTGTCCCTCTATGAACTCCCACTCCTCCATGGTGAAACTGACAGTGATGTCCTCATATCGTATAGGAACCTGAGACACACAATGATGCAGTCATCAGCCACAAACAACACAGCAGTCCTGTACAATGTCCCAGCATCCCCGGCAGTGCTCACCTCTCTGGTCAGCAGTGCAATGATCTTATTGGTGAGGTCCAGGATCTTTTCTTCATTCTTTCCCCCATCTACCACTGACAAAGGTGGAGGATCCATGATGGGGCTCTGGTTCCTTCTCCGTCCAGGTTGGACAGTTTCCTTGGATTTCTTAACCATATTATACTCCTGCATAATGAGTTAATGAAATTACTTGTAAACCAGGAGGGGCTTTGCAGACTGATGTGCAGTTCTGCTCCTCTATTGCGAGTCCACTGGGCGGTCCTACTGTACTTTGCAATTGTCAGCTGTGCATGTTTACACTCTCTCACAAGGACGGCTGTCAATCACTGAATAACCCGCCTACAGGACTCATAACAAGCAGAGGCAGGAATTACACCATTTTGTTCCAAGTTCTGCTGAATGGCCACTGATTGTTTCCCACAACTGCAACCCCTTAGCTGGGAACTTTCAGTCTGGATTCTGTGCAAATAGGCTCTAGGCTCCACGAAACAAAATCTAATGTCCACAGCCGTCCTCTGGGTGTTCAGACATTATGAAACATGTATGTAACTAAAACATAATGTGTACCTCATGTAGCAGGATTATGCTTTAGTAATATAGAAACGAACATGTGACTGTGATACTCCTGGAATCCTAAAACCGGTTTTCTCACTACAAAGATTAGCTTTCAACATGAAGGGACAGATAACTGAAGACTTTTTTCTAAATACATTAGTCTATTGATTTTACTTTAGTCATGTGATAAGAGATATTTTAAGTGCTCCGAGTGCACAGTGACCGCTGTAAAAAATAAAAAACTCCATCAGGATTCCTGTATTTTGTTCATCCCGCCTCCGAAAATGGTTGATAAAAATCGATCAAAGTGTCATATGAACCACAAAATGGTACCAATCAAAACGTCAACTCATCCCGCAAAAAACAAACTCTTAATCGGCCCTTTATACAGAAGAATAAAAGTTATGGCTTTTTTTACAAAAGCATTTCTATTGCATAAAGGTTGTAAAACAAAAAACTATATCAAATTTATACAGTTGTAATTGTACCGACCATATAGTAACGTTATCACGACATTTATACTGAACGGTGAACGCTGTAAAAAACAAACCTAAAAAACAATGGTGAAAGTACTTTCTTTTTCCATTTTCATAGCCAACCGCTATAACAAAAAAAAAAACTATGGAATACCTGCCTGTGTGCACCCAAAATGCACAATGCACCCCTAGATGAGTTCCATGAGGGGTGTTTTATTCAAGATGTAGTGACTTCTGGAAGGTTTCACCTTTATTGATACTTTGGGGGCTTTGCAAATGCAACATGGCACCCATCAAAATCTGCATTCCAAACCGCAGTTTACACTCACTTATAGGGTATTGCCGAACTATATGTGGGGTAACAAATTTTGGGATGCTTTTTTTCCAGGATTCCTTGTGAAAATACAAACTAAAACTGCAGATATTTGAAAAAAATATTTTTTTATTTTCACAGCCTAGCGTTAAACAAAATCTGTGAAACACCTGTGGGGGTCGATATACTCCCTGCACCCCTGAATATATTCCTTAAGGGGTGTAGTTTCCAATATGGGGTCTTTTAGGGGTGTTTATTAAGTTTTAGCACCTTATTGTGTCCGCAAACCTGAAATGGCGCCTAGAAAATATTCTAATAAAAACGAGACCCCAAGATCCAGTTGGTGCTCCGCCTATTCTGAGTCATAGACCACTTGGGCCACATATGGAATCTCTCTAAAATTTGGCAGAATGGAGAGAATCAATATTGGGGTGCATTTTCCTGTTATCATCTACTGTGTCCCAGTGAATAATGAATAAAAATTCAAAATCTGCAAAAAAAAGTGAAATTTTTAAATTTCGCCTCCACTTTGCCATGATAACAGCAGGTTAATAAACTTCCAAAATGCTGTTTTAAATAATTTAAGAGGTGCAGTTTAATAGATGGAGTCATTTATGGGGTTGACTAACATACAAGCCCCTTAAAGCCACATCAGGACTGGAGTGGTCCCTAAAAAAATGTATGTGGTAAATTTTCATGAAAATGTCATAAATTACTACAAAATTTCTAAGCCCCCTAATGTGGTAAAAAAAAATTAAAAAGACATTTAAAAAATATTTTGGAGTGGTATAACTATCTGTCTTACAAAAATGTTTTAACTTAGAAACTTTGAAAGACATTTTGAATTTTTCACAAATAAACAAGAATTGTATGAACCAAAAGTTATAACTAATTCAACCTCTTAAGGACTCTGGATGAATGAGTAGGTCCCAGGTTCGTCAAAAGGCTTTGTAGCAATTACAGAGCGGGATAGCGCCATCGCTATCCCACGCTGTTTAGCCATACCATGTTTGCCGTAGCATCTACATGAATGAGACATGGTGCCTTGCGGTGTTCCTCACTCCGATTGGAGCCCCCATGGCGAAATCACGGGCTTCCTATCGGTTAACATGACAGCTGGAAGCCTTGTGAAGGTGTCAAGTTGATGATTTAGAGAAAGAAGAAAAAAAACATTAAATCAGTCCTATCATCATATCTTTAACATTAAGTTAGTATTGAGTTCTAATTGCTTTCTGTCTGCGTTATTTCAGATATCTTCAACACAGCTTTCCTTGAGACGGATGCAGTGCCTGTTGCTAACAGCAAGAGATTCAAGGCCTTCCTCCTCCCCCCAGATGATACAGAGGAGAGTTTGGGAATGTGTCTTATCAGCTAATGCTTCATACGTACATGCAAATTATAACTTGTCTCTTAGCGACCACCAATTAACCAATCTTGTAGTGATAGAACAGTCATGTGATTAAAAAGTTCTATTGGAATGTAATTTACTGTGATTAAAGCAGATTTATGTCCCAAACGGAAGGAGTGAGTCGTATTTCTCGAGCTCCGGCTGTCGACAGCTGTAATAATAATATAATTCGGAGGAGGCATTTAATTGGATAAAGGAGTGGAACAAAAGATAATTTCCACACCTGATTTTATCATCTTGACAAAGGCTTCCATCACTGTCATGTTTTGTTTTACTACTTCCTGTCCCAAGCAGGAAGTAGTAAAACCACCATCTTTGTACACCCTAATGCATTGTATTTCAATACATTAGGCTGTATAAACAAGCGTGCCCCATCGTGGTGAAGCATCGTAGGGAGACTTAAAGTTAAAACAAAAAAATATTTTAATGTGTAAAGAAATAAAAATATATTAAAAGTTCAAATCACCCCCTTCCGCCATTTTACAAATAAAAAAAATAAAATAAAAAAAAGTTACACATATTTGGTATCGCTGCATCCAAGAAAGTCAGATCTATTAAAATATAACATCATTTATCCCATACGCTGAACACCGTAGAAGAATAAAAATTCCAAACGCCAAAATTGTGTTTTTTGTCATTTCCTCTAAGAACTGGAATAAAATTGATCAAAAAAAGTCCCATGTATTCCACGCTGGTACTAATAAAAAGTACACTTCAGCCCGCCAAAAATGCCCCAAATTCAAGTCTGTAGGTGATCGTACAAAAAAGTTATTGGTCGCATAAAATGGCGCCACGCAAATTTCAAGAATCGAAAATGTTTGGATTTTTATGCTACTAAAACATAACGAAAACCGTACATGTTTGGTTATTGCCGGAATCGTATCAACCTGCAGAATACATAGAACACATCATTTAGACCGGAGAGTGGACGCCCTAAAAAAAAAAATAAAAAAATAATGCAAACATTTCATGTGTATTGTAATAGCATATAATGTGTCTGATTTATGAGCCTGCTCTACAGAGGGCCATAAATCAGGCGCATTCTAGTGACCTGCCGAAATCAGGCGCATTACAAAGTGCCGCAGGCGCTATTTAATGCGCTTGATAATGGCATACGGGAGGGATTTGAGTGAATAGAACGGGGCTGTGCCTGATGTTGGGCTGAAAAGATTCCAGATATCCAGCACAGTCCCGTTCATACATGTCGGCCAATGTGTCACGAGAAAACAGTCTCTGGATAGGTAAAAGCATTCAAAGGTTATTTACACATAAGTGTCATAACATATATCAGATATGAAAAATTGGGCTCTGTCAGAGACCAAAACTGGCTGCAGCAGTAAGAGGTTAAAGGGGATGCATCGCTTCATCAGTTCGGCTGTTTTCTTGAAGCTTGATTCTCTCATTTCCTGAAATCCAATGCACGCTCCCGTGAATACGACCGGGGGCCAGACAGAATGTAAATTAGTAGAGCCGTCAGCCAATGAAATGAAAGGAGGAGGAATCCGACCGGCACTGGGGAACTGTGTTTGCAAAAACAGAAGATAAGGGATCCTGAGAAAACGAGACAGCTTTGCTAATGACATCCAATTGCAAAGTTGCTTGTTTTCACTGTCCCCTTATTCTGAAGACCATTTATTGAAATGATACAACCCATTTAAAGCTAATCAATGAAATGAGAACACCCATGTGAGTAATATAGACACAAATCATGTGAGTGTGATACTCCGAGAAAACCTCCACTGACGAGTATACATTAAAGGGGTTGTCTCACTATAGGTTTTCAGCCTACCTCAGTGCGTCTGGCACCATAGGATTTTTGAATTCAGGGGCGTGCTTCTTGTCTGCCTCTTCTCCTCCCCCTTCCTGCACCTACCCTGGTGCTCTCTCCCGATTCTGACTCTCAGTCATTCAGACTTAGCATTGGGATCGTGTTCTATTCAAACTACATGAGAGTTTACTGCACTGTGCCTCCTGCTGAAAGTTGTACCTCATCCACTAACTGCAGTGGATGAAAGAAGTAATAAACCTTACTGTGCCGGTCCTAGATCATGGAAATCTAGAGTAGCAGACAACACACAGACAGCTCTCCTCCTCTTCTCGGACTGCAGTAACTTCTATACAGCAGGGAGAGGGCGAGGGGGTTTGCTGCCAGGGATAACCCTGTGTGTGCCTGCCTAGATCTGCTGCTTACTGCTGAATCAGCTGCACTGTGCAGAGATGTCTGTGGAGCTTTGTATGCTTATACAGCAGAGCAGGGTGGGATGTAAGTGTTCCCCCTGCTCTGCTGTATTAGCATACAAATCTCCACGGACATCTCAAGCAACAACAAACACTGTTCTGTGCTGTCCTCCCATCAGAACAGACACAGGGCAGCTGTGAAATGTGTTACTATACTCATGATGTGTCACTAATACAGCAGAGCAGGGAGGGATATGAACCGTTCATATGTCCCCCTGATCTGTTCTATTAGTATAGAGTATCAAAGCTCCACAGACACATCATGATTATAGTAACACACTTCACTGCTGTCACATCCTACTGACCACAGATCAGCCTCACCTCTGCTCTCCTCAATCTGTGTAGAGAGCAGGCACACACAGAAGTCAGGAGTAGAGCCCTTCCCCTCCCTCCCCTACAAAAGCATCACAAGTGGCCTCATACTGTGCAGGAGGGGCTCTGTGCTCCGACCTGCATTGAGAAGCTGCTGACATCACCAGCACTGGCAGCCAGTGAGAGAACAATCAACAGGTCTGTGGCTATAGTGATTTGAGGAGCTGATGCACTCCTACTACCAGGGATAACTAAAAATCAGTAGGACATTTGTAATGAACATATATTGCAAAGCTGCTTGTTTTTTAAAGATCTTTTAATTAAAACCCAATCATTGTAGCGAGACAACCCCTTTAAGAATAGCCACAAGTCATGTGACTGCGATGTTCACACAACCCTCACCTCTCCATTCCTGATTATGTTACTGTGACAGTCCCAGAACCCTCACCTCTCCAGTCAGCAGGTAGATGATCTCCAGGGTGAGCTGTAATATACTGGCACATACATGACTCTTCTCATTATCCATGCTCTATAGTTCTGCCGGATGTTTCTTCAGATGAATTGTCCTGTAATACATGATAACCGGTTAATGATAAGCTAAGGACAATGGATTTATTACATAGACAGACCCTAGGTGAACATCAGGGGTACTTGGCCTTTTTTGTTGCATGGACCTCTTTGCCAGTCAAGTGACACAAGCCTGTCTCAGGATGTAGCAGCCGGTAGCTTTATGACATGCACCATCAGCATGCCTGAAATAACATTTGTGTTAAAGTAGTCTACTTATGTGAAGATAGAAACTCTCATTTAAAAAGACCAATTCTGTAAAATTGTAACAATCAATGAAAACAACTTACTAACTTACAGGGCTGTGGAGTCGGCAAGCCAAAGACCCGACTCAGACTCCTCGATTTCCGAAACCTCCGACTCCCTCATACACGGCGCATGTTTAAGTGATAACTTTACTGTAGTAAAGTGGTAACATCAGGCTGTTTATTACCTCATGATACAATAATCAAGCTATTTAGGTAGAACAGACACTGACAAGCAAAAGGGTAACAATGTTTTGATCTTTTGAACACTTCTGGGTAGAGTTGAAGAAAAAGCTGTATTTGTATCCAAGTCCAGACTGCACCAACACTGGAATGTGTAGAAGAGCTCTGGGATCAGATTTTAGTCAAGCCCAGAAGGATTAAGGCAGAGCTGAAAACCAAAGGTGGATTTCCCAAATACTAACAAAATAATAAAAATTAATAAAAATTAACATTTTGATTTTTAGGAGCAAAACAGTAACAATGCAGTTACAGGAAAGAATCTGCAGAACTGAGCAGATGCTAAATACTTGCAAGTCACATTTATGTATAAGATATGTAAGATGACTGTATATAAAAGTACAGTAGCCTCATGTACAAAGCTGTAGTGGATGGTGAGATATGGAGCCTGAAAGTCACAATTTTAAAACATTGTTACCATTTTGCTTGTCAGTGTAAAATATATTTATTGGACATGACTTTAGAACACAAAAAATTGTAAATATGCAAAACACTGCGGGAACATTTGTGGAGTCTCTGAATTTGTTCTGAGAAATAGTATTGCCTCCATCAGATCCTGCATACATGACCTCACATCTGATCTCATTATTTCCAGGCAAGAGAACGGCCTCTCTACACTAACTTGGGTTGGGGGCAAAGCGGTGACCACAGAGGCAACAACTCTAACAATGCCAGGGTATAAAGGAATTGCCTCAGCCACAGTCAGTTTTGATCAATGGTTGAACTCTTCTACTTCTTTGAAAGCAGGTGAAAAATGTTGCTGAAATCGGTTTGCTATGGGAGTGGAATCTTTTCCTCTGGGGCAGCGCTTTGCCTGCTCCATGTCATCAATTACACTCCTCATGTGATAAGGCTGAAGATATGGGAGCAGGAGCACTGGCCGGACCCAATTCCTCTTGCTCTTTGCATCGAACTAACTGGACCAACTTATTATATATTTTGGGAGTCGGAGTCGGTCCCTTTTATGACGACTCCGACTCCCACTCCTGCAAAATAGGCACCGACTCAGACTCCACAGCCCTGCTAACTTATACTTAATTGTTAAAGCAAATAATAAAACAACTTTGCAGAAACCAACAACACGAGCAAAAATAAGAAATTGTGTAATATATATCTTCAGAGAAAACGTCTTCCTTCTTTCTAATCTCTTAATCATAACTCGATAGCAAAATCCAGGTTACAGCTGCCCATAATGTCTACAGAGAAGGGAGGGGGAAGAGAAACACAGACATGGTGTTGGCTGTATACTAAGTGTTTTATCTCACCAGTGCTGGACACTGCTCCTTAATGCAATCTAATGCCTTCCATGCTGCTGCTTGTGTGTCTTTCAATTTTACTTCATCCCCTCTCCACAGACTCCTATGAGCAGCTAAAACCTAAACTCTCAATAAAGCTGAGTTGTCTGTAGACTGATACTCTAATGTGAAATTAAGTGAGCACTACTGTAATTTATTGCATACATACATACATAAGTGAACGAAATGCTAGATTTCAGTTACAGAAAATAGACGTTAATTTTTTTTTCCAAGTCCCTCAAGTCATTCCACAGACCCCTAAAGGGCCCATGGATGAGAACCTCTGGAGAGGGTAAGAGTATGTAGTGATGGGGATAACGATCATATTGTGGTTGTGATGATGACAGTATATAAGTAAAGAGGATGTATATAACATATACTGAGGGGATATATAATTGTACAAATGGAGATGATGGGAGTATATGTAAGTGATAAGAATAAAGATTAGAGGATAAGAGTTATATGGGCGAGTAGATGACCGATCTATACATATTAGGAATGAGATATAGATTGTATATTAGTAGAGAAGATGGGAGTTCATATTAGATACAGAGTACACATCATAGGGGAAGATGATGGGAGTATGTGTTAGATAATGGGGCATAGGTTATAGGGGGAGTAGATGATTAAATATTCACATATATACATACACATAAATTGCTAATAGGATATAGATTACAGAGATGATGGGAATATGTATTAGATAAGAGGTATGGATTACAGGGTAAATGGATGATGGGAGTATATACATGTATATACACAATAGGACATAGATGTTATATTAGTAGAGATGATGGGAGTATGTAGTAGATAAGGGGTATAGATTACAGGGTAAATGGATGATGGGAGAATAGAATATAGGTTGTATATTAGTAGAGATGATGGGAGTATGGATTAGATAAGGGGTATAGGTTGTATATTAGAGGTGCCCGCAGTATGGGTCAGACAGGGGTAGGTGGGTGCTGGCAGTGTGTATTAGATAAGGGGTATAGGTTGTATATTAGAGGTGCCCGCAGTATTGGTCAGACAGGGGTAGGTGGGTGCTGTCAGGGTGTATTAGATAAGGGGTATAGGTTGTATATTAGAGGTGCCCGCAGTATGGGTCAGACAGGGGTAGGTGGATGCTGTCAGGGTGTATTAGATAAGGGGTATAGGTTGTATATTAGAGGTGCCCGCAGTATAGGTCAGACAGGGTAGGTGGGTGCTGGCAGTGTGTATTAGATAAGGGGTCTAGGTTGTATATTAGAGGTGCCCGCAGTATGGGTCAGACAGGGGTAGGTGGGTGCTGTCAGGGTGTATTAGATAAGGGGTATAGGTTGTATATTAGAGGTGCCCGCAGTATAGGTCAGACAGGGGTAGGGGGGTGCTGGCAGTGTGTATTAGAAAAGGGGTAGAGGTGGTATCTTAGAGGTGCCCGCAGTATGGGTCAGACAGGGGTAGGTGGGTGCTGTCAGGGTGTATTAGATAAGGGGTATAGGTTGTATATTAGAGGTGCCCGCAGTATAGGTCAGACAGGGGTAGGTGGGTGCTGGCAGTGTGTATTAGATAAGGGGTATAGGTTGTATATTAGAGGTGCCCGCAGTATGGGTCAGACAGGGGTAGGTGGGTGCTGTCAGGGTGTATTAGATAAGGGGTATAGGTTGTATATTAGAGGTGCCCGCAGAATAGGTCAGACAGGGGTAGGTGGGTGCTGTCAGGGTGTATTAGATAAGGGGTATAGGTTGTATATTAGAGGTGCCCGCAGTATGGGTCAGACAGGGGTAGGTGGGTGCTGGCAGGGTGTATCAGGCATGGGGTACAGTGGGCCGCTGTCGAGCATTGTGGCCGCCGGGCTCTGTAGCTGGGAGCAGCACTCACATCCGCTCCGGTGTCCGCGGCGCCCTGTACCCCACAAATGACGAGCTTCCCCTAAAAGCGATGGGACACATCAGCGGCAGTGCGCAGGCGCGGGCCGGAAGTCGCCCGAGGGCTGCCGGTAGATGTAGTTCTAGTGCGTTGTGTGCTGTGCAGGACGGCTCTGCTGGTCAGTGACCCCGTGTGTGACTACTGAATTCTTACTGCTCTCTTCCTCTTTATTGTAATAAATAAGATCCTATGAACTTTCTATTGTGGTAACTTTTTTGCTCCTTTATGTACATAAGAGGTAAAATAGTGATATGGAAAATACATTAGAAATGTGGAGGTGCTGCCCGGGCTTCAAAAAGTGCATTCAGGTACTTAAAGGGGTTGTCTCGCTACAAAGAATAGCTTTCAAATTGTAGGGAACACAAAATAAAGACATTTTCCAAATATATTGCATTGTTCCTCTGTTTTCCCTAAAGAGATACAAGTGAATTTATTACCTCCCTGGCTATTTCAGTTCCCTCAGTAACTGACCTGTAAACAAATCTCCCAGGGCTGTTTGTTCAATGAGATAACAGAGAGTGAGTCATCACACAGGTTGGCAGTGTCAGTCAGTGTCCTGTGCTGCCAGACAGTAAAAAGCTTGATTTATCTCAAGTAAACAGCTCTGTAATTAGTGCTTTTGTTTTGGGGATCAGATAAGAACTCCTGGGAGTAGTTTGAGAAGCTAATCTAATCTAATTAGCATCTGAAAGCACGGAGCTTATGCTGTACAGGCACGGAGTTTATGCAAATTAGTCTGAACCAGGAAGTG
This sequence comes from Phyllomedusa bahiana, assembly GCA_025379985.1. NCBI lineage: Eukaryota > Metazoa > Chordata > Amphibia > Anura > Hylidae > Phyllomedusa > Phyllomedusa bahiana. The sequence continues at coordinate 18,841 of JAODAL010002291.1, read as the reverse complement.
ACAGAGAATTTCTTTCATGCATTCTTTGAAACCCTGTGGGGAGACAACTCCTTTAATACCAGGAGCCCAAGCTCACCTCATCCGGCGATGAACACAGTGTGTTGGTCACTCAGTCCCATGATCGCCTATATCCGGTGCCCTTCTAATGCCATCCTAACATAACCTGCCAAACGGAAATCTTAGCGTTATAGTGTAATGATCAGAGAATTGACCATAAGCCTGTTCATCACGCAGCATTCTTAACAATGATGTTTTTGTTTTTATCATCCTTGCATTTCAAGAGACCCGAGGGAGAGTACGGGATGGATTTTATTAAGGAATTCAACACAGATTCCGCATTTTACACAGCAAACTACAGCACAGATTTTCCACACCAGGGATTTCATTCATATCCATGGTGCCAAAAAATGGACATCCTTTTTGGACTCTGCTCTGTCAGGAGTTGCTTGGGTTAGTCCGATTGAAATGGGGCTAACCTGCGTCCAAATCCACCTCAGTAAAATAAAAATCCTCGGCAGAAATCCAAGGTATCGCTTGTTATTTTTGCCAAGGATTAAACAGTTGGATTTTTCCAAAAGGATAAGTTCAATATGTGAATCTACCCTAAGACATACAGGGCTTGTAGTTTTGGTATATATGTGTACATATGTGGTAGCTGCAAGCCCGTACAGTTAGCAGATGGTATCCCTCCACGTCTGCGTCCTATTCCAGATATATAGAATTACAAAACCCTACCAGGATTGATGTATTTTCTTCATTGTACCTCCCAAAAACCGGATTAAAAATCGATCAAGAAGTCCCATCCCCCCAAAAAGGGTACCAATGAAAATGTCTACTCATCCCGCTAAAAACAAGCCCTTACACAGCTCTGTATATAGAAAAATAAAAAATTTCTGCCTCTCAGACTATGGTGATTCAAGAACGTGTTTTCCTTTTTGAATGAAAGTGTTTTTTTGTGTAAAAAAAAATATACAAATTGGGTATCACTGTAATTGTACCGACCAGCTGAGTAAAGCTAAAATGTCAATTATACCGCACGGTGACCGCTGTAAAAAATAAAAAACACTACCAGGATTACTATATTTTGTTCAAAACGCTTCACAAAAACCTTATAAAAAGTGATCAAAGCGTCACATGCACCCCATAATCATACCAATAAAAATGTCAACATATCCCACAAAAAACAAGTCCATAACTAGCTCCGTACACAGAAATATAAAAAAGTTATGGCGGTCAAAAACAGCCATGGTGATGCAAAAACATGTTTTCATTGTCGAAAAGTGGTAAAGCATAAAAAAATCATACATTTGGTATCTCTGTAATCATGACAACATGCTGAGTAAAGTTACCATGTCCTGTATACCGCATGACGAGTGCTGTAAAAAATAAAGATAAAAAACACTACCAGGATTGTTGTATTTTGTTCATCCTAAATCCAGAGTAAAGAGCAACCAAAAAGTCATCTGTTCCCCAAAATGGTTCCGATAAAGTGTTAACTCCTCCCATAAAAACCAAATCCTGATACAGCTCTGTATACAGTAAAATAAGAAGTAATGGCATCAAAATATGATGACACAAAAATGCGATAAAAAAATGAATTTATATTGTAAAAAGTATAAAACATAATTAACGTAATTGTACCAACCTGCATAGTAAAGTTATCCTGTTATTAATACCACATGGCGAACGCTTTAAAAATAAAGCCTAAAAAACAATGGTGGAACTGCTGATTTTTTTCCCCGATTTTCATGGCCCAATGCTAAAGAAACTATGGAACACCTACCTGTCTGCCCAAAATGCACAATACACCCCTAGATGAGAAACATGAAGGGTGTTGAATCCAAATCGGGACGATTTCTGGAAGGTTTCACCTGTTCTGGTACTTTGGGGACTTTGCAAATGTGACATGGCCCCACTAAAATCTGCGTTCCAAAAGCCAAATAGCGCTCCCTCCCTTGTACCCCCTGCCATGCGCCCAAACAGCAGTTTACACCCACATGTAGGGTATTGCCGAACTTGGAAGGAGTTGAATAGTAGATTTCGAGGCGCTTTTTCCCAAACAATTCTTGTGAAAATAAAAAAAAAATGTAAGCTAAAACGGTTTATAATTAGGAAAAATGTAATTTGTTTTTTTTCACAGTCCCTCGCCCGTGGGGTCAATATACGCATTATACCTCTGGATATATTCCACAATAAAGGTTGCTCGGCACACTAGTAAAAAAGTGTATCTCAGTGCTGGGTCACTCACGATCACTTACTATCTTCTACCGAGCTACAGACGGTCGTTCCTCTTTCTCTATGCTGACAGGTGAATGACCACCGTTATCTTGTGGAGCCCTTATGCTTTCTCAATATCTTATAGAGCAAAAGATTTAAGAAAGTTCTTTGCTTGACCGAAAACGTTCATAGAAAGTCGCTTTTACTATAAGAAAATTACTGTATTTGAGATGAATTTTGAGGTTCCTATTAATTTGCATGTATAGAAAATAAAAAAGTACAAAATTCTGGAAAACGGTTTCATGTGTGGATATATACATATAATGGACCTCTGGATATATTCCATAAGAGGTGTACTTTTTGAAATGGAGACTTTTTAGGGGTGTTTATTAGGAGTTTTCTCACCAGGTTGTTTCACAGAACCACAGGCAGCTTCAGACTCACACTTCCTGATCAGACTGTGGATGGTTCTGCAGCAGTGATTGGCATATCAGCTCTGTTCATAGCTATTCCTGATACAGTGACATAACTGGAGAGTGTAGGGCACAACGCTTTATAGGGATAAAGCTCATCAGTAAAAAAAAGTAAATAAGCTTTGTATTTCAAGATAAGAATCACAGCAGGGAGTGATTCATCCTCCTGACCACTGCTGTATACTGTAAGGGCTTGTCCACACAGAAAAAGGTCTGCAGACGGTTTTACAGACGGTTTTTGGTTTTGAAAACAGTTTCCAACCGGCTGACAAACTTTAAAATGGACGTCTATGGAAAACATGTGCAGCAGTCCCCACTGCACGAGTTTTCTGCTAGGTGGTTTTTTAGACTGCCTACGGGCCGAAAAACATTGATCATGTTCATTCTTCCGACCGGTTTTCAGGCAGAATATGAACATGTCTATGCGATTAGCGGAGAAAAGCCGTCCCCCTGCGGCCGTGTGCACGGCCCAAAAACAGTAATAATAACGGTCGGATAAACCGACCGGTATTTGTCCTGTGCTGTGGGGACGCGGCCTAAGACTAAGTCTATACAGCACAGGTTTTGGGTCGGATTTTCAGCAGATTCAGTATTAAGAATCCACCAAAAATCCGACTGTAACCTGTGCTGTGTACCCCTCAATAGAAAATCCCTGCTGTGATCTAAACCGCTGTCCATTCAGAGGAACATAGAACATGTTGTATATTCCGCCAGACCGGTGTCGGATTCCCGTGCAGCCCATGTACTTGGACGCTGGGAATCCAAAATCGAACCACTTTTTTTTTGCACAAAAACCACACAAAAAAACCTGCGCCGCTGTCCAGCGATGCCGTCGGATTTTGGATGGCATTTTCACATTGCTGTTTTGATTTAGCCTAAGAGCAGAGATAGATTGTCAGTAACCTAGTAAAGCTTGTGTGCAAAAGCAGGAGATAAGATCTGCTCCCAGCTCTGAAGAGAAGCAAAATCAAAACAACAATGCCTTTGGTAATAGTCGCTATTTATCTTTACCTACATGATTAAAGCTAATCAATGAAACAAGAATACTCCTTTAGCTTTTAGCACCTTGGGGTGTTTACAAATCTGTAATGGCGCCTAAAGAAAAGCCTAATGAAAATCAGATCTTAAAATCCAGTAGGTGCTCCTCCTACTCTGAGGCTTATGGTTGAATCAAATCGCGCACTATGGCCACATATGGGATATCTCTAAAATTGGCAGAATTGGAGGAATCAGTATTGCAATTCCTTGTAAACATCTAACATGTTCCAGTAAATAATCGATTCAAATTAAAAATAATAAAAAAAAAAGGTAAAAATTTGATATTTCACCTCCACTTCTCTTTAATAACTGTGACACATGCAAAAGGTGAACAAACTTTTTAAATGCTGTTTTAATCACTTTGGTATGTGCAGCTTTTAAAATGGAGTCATTTATGAGGGTGTCAAATGTACAGGCCTCTCTAAGCCACATTAGAACTGATGTGGCCCTTCAAAAATTCCTTTTGGAAATTTTTTTAAAAACGTAAAAAAATTGCTGCTAAATTTATAAGCCTTCTTAAAAAATGATGTTGAACAAATTATGCGAACATAAAGTAGACATATGGTAAATGTTACTCATAAACCATTGTATGTGGTACAATTATTTCTCTTAAAATCAGAGACAGTCAAAGTTTGAAAATTGTAAATTTTTCCAAGTTTTCAGTTAATTGACTTTGTTCTGAGTAAATTTCAGAGCCCGCTTCATACACACGTTACACTGTGTATACGCACGGGGGTTTAGGGACTAATGGATCAGACGTTTACATTACCAATTTTGTTTCATTTGTATTATTTTTCATTTTGTATATGTACGATGGGAAAAGAGAGATGTTTTAAACTTTACATTTTTCTTTATATTTTTTAACTTTTAGTTCCCCCTGAGATACTTTGATGACTAGGGAATGCAATCGCTTGCACAGTATCCTGCAATATAAATATATTGCAGAACAGTGTACAGTTAGTGGCTTTCCTGTTACACACTTTCTTAAACAGGGGGGAATAAAAATAGTACGATGGCAACTTTGCAAGTTCTGAGCCGCCTTGTATCTTAAACATTCTGCCGGCTTTGACTTTCTACCATGACACCTGAACATAATCACAAAAGAATTAGAGAGTAAATGGTATAAAAAATAAACAACATCTTTATTAACAATCCATTAAAAATACACAAACAAAATAGATAGTGTTCATAAAAGATCTGTAGAAAAGCAGGCTTAAATAGACTTAGTATAATTATAAAGATGACATTTTAGGGTAAGACAGACCCAGGTAAGCCAAAATCAACAGTGCATCCTCCTAGATAACATATATGTAAAGTGCTTCCATATACTGCTTCATGAGCATAGTCATCATTGCAGGAGTAGTGAAATAGGGGATACGCTGCAGTAATATAGAGTATGTCAGGCTAAGTGAGTCTTACCAAAAGTAGAATTAAGGCCTGCGCCCTGACGCGCGTTTCGCGATTATTGCTTTCTCAAGAACCCCTATGTTATCTAGGAGGATTAATCAAATTTTGTTAATTTTTTATACCATATACTCTCTAATTCTTTTGTGATTATGTTCATGTTATAGGAGAGTGGTATTTATTATGAGAGGGGGCCCTTACCTTGGTGGGCTCAACCGGTTGAGCACTATTGGACTTTTTCTTGTGTTTGTCATGACACCTGAACTCAGTCTGCCCCGACCTTTTGACAACTACCGTGATGGGTAAACTCTACCTGCTGTAACCTTCTGTGTGTTATAATGACCAAACTCCATAGAAGAACAGAGCGAGTTGTGTATGCGCGGCCACCTCTCCATCTCCTGCGGCTCACACAGACCAAGCCAGTCTCCGACATAACAATGGGAATACCCCTTTGAAGTAGGTTGTCAATTTTAATTTTTTGGTGGCCTAAAAAATAAAATAAAACGTATACTCTCTCCTCTCTCACTTTGGATCCAGCAAAGCTGCAGTCCTTACTCAGAAGTGAATGCTTCAGCAGTGATGTCCCATTAGTCAGAAACCGGAAGAAAACAGAACGTAGGGTGAAGTGTGAAGACAGCTCAGTGTGAGAGATGAGGTGGAAAGGTCAGCATACGTTTTCTTTATATTATTGTGCCACAAAAGCCTAAAAAAGCAATAAACAAAGTAGACATCCCCTTTAAGTTCTATCATATGAAACAGAAATCTGTCAGAGGTTTAGACGGATCTGTTTCTGATTTACAGAGCTTTTCTCACCACATTGATGGAAGGTAAATTAAGACTATTACCAAATACATTTATGTTCTCATTTTGCTTTGGTCAGGAGATAAAGAAGAGTTTGTCTCCTCTTAGAGTACACAAGTTTCTATAGGTTACCGATCACCTCTCCTTGCTGTCTCTGTTCTCTCATTGCTCTAAGCTGCCATCAATCAGTCAGTCAGTTTGATCACGGTGAGTCACTCACTGCTGAGTCTTACCTCTAGCACTGAAGCTTTGTTTACCTAAGTTAATGGCAAGTTTTAACCCTTTAGAACTCTGTAGCCTTGTAAATTGCTATTAACAAACCTCCAGCAGTCATGTCATTGTAACAGGAATAGCTAAGCTGATATGTCAGTCACCCACCCATAGCCTGACCAGCAAGTGTGAATCTGAAGCTGCCTGTGGCTCTGTGAAACAGCATAGTGAGGACAACCCTTTAAACATATAGGCAAAGGAAAATAAAGACTATTGCCAAAAACATTGCTGTTTTGATTTTGCTTTGTTTAGGAGATAGCGGAGATATTATCTACAGCTTCTTTACACACATTTCTCTAGGCTACCGACCGCCCCTTTCTGCTCTCTCTCTCTCTGTTCTCTTTGCTTTAGCAGCTCTGTTGGATCATGGTGAGTTACTCCCTATGTTATATCTAGCACAGGAGCTTATGTATGTAATTGATGACCTTGAACCCTTTAGAGACTTTGTAACCTTGTACACTAGGAATAGCAGACTACAATAGAGCAAACATTATGTCATTACCTACTATTTGTTATGAAACTACATAGAGATAAGCAGCACCAACAGTAAACTGAAATTAGTCTTCCCTGCTGTTCAGGAGTTTTATCTCTTCAGTAATCATAGCTAGAGAAGAACAATATCTTATGTGTAATTTTTAATTGCATAGGACTGCAGAGAGAAAAAAAATTGTTTTCCATGAATATTGGTTTTAAACAAAATACTCCTTTCTGATGAAAGTGTCCCTTTAAGCTTAAAGGGGCTTTCTCACTGCATTGGTTCATGTTATCACAGTCATGTTTTCTTGTTTTCAATTTGAATCCAGGGGCGTGTTTACTGGCTTCTACTACAGTAGGCTGCAGTAGAAGCCAGGTCTGTAGCTATAGCGACCAGCACTGGCAGCCTATCAGGAGAGATCAAACAGGTCTGTAACTATAGCGACCACAGGAGGTGATGAAGCCCATACAAGAGGGGATATCTAGGAATAGGTCGGACACTTTTAATTGACATATATTGAAAATTGACCTTTAACATAAAAGCAGCAATCCTTGTAGTGAGAGAACCCCTTTAAAGAGATTTTATCACCATGCCATTTCACAGTTACAGGGAACTTTTCTTTCACTCTGGTCTGGTCAGGCTGTAGGTGGATCTATCGCAGTGATTAGCATATTTAGTTTCTCTGTAACTAGCTGAGACATTACAAAGAGAAGTACAGGAGAGTCAATGAGTCTGCTCAGAGTGAGCTCTGACCATGGGGATGTCACTCCCTGTTCTCTGCTCTCATCAGATAAGAGAGTTATGGTCAGGTAACCATAGAAACATGTGTGAACTCAGAGCAGATAAAATCTCTCGTATCATCTGAGTAAAGTAAAATCAAAAGACCAACGTATTTAGAAAAAGTCTTCAATTACCTATCTCTACATGTTGAAAGCTAATCTTTGTAGTGAGAAAACCCCTTTAAACTATCTTGACGCTATAAATGTAGACATTATATCACAAAGTTCAAAACATTCACAGAATATGCAGGGCAGGAAGGATAAAGTGCTATAAAATAAGTTGCTGACCCTGTACAAAAAATATGCTCTATCTCTTTTAGGTTTAAACTATACCTAAAAAGTTGCTGTGTTTTTTTACATTTCTCCCTCCCAAAACAATTAATAAAACCCCCAAAATACAATTTCCCCACAGAAAAGAAATCCTTATATGGCTACATTAATTGAAAGATAAAAGAGTTCTGGCACTTGGAATATAACAGTAGAACAAAAACTATAGAAACTGCTTGGTCCACAAGACCCCAAAAAGGCTGGATCTTAAAAGGCACCCACAATGTCGGAATGGGGGCTCTGCCACTATACTAACGCCGATATAACCTACACTACCACCATATAGAGACCACATAGTGGTCAGACACCAGCTCAGATATAAACTACAACACCACCATATAGAGACCACATAGAGGTCAGACACCAGCTCAGGTATAACCTACAACACCGCCATATAGAGACCACATAGAGGTCAGACACCAGCTCAGGTATAACCTACAACATCTACCTACAACACCGCCATAGAGTTCAGACTCCAGTTCAGGTATAATCTACAACACTGCCATATAGAGACCACATAGAGGTAAAAGATCGCACAGCTCAGGTATAACCAACACCAAAACCACATAGAGGACCCATGAGGTCAGACACCAGCTCAGGTATAACCTACACACCACCATATAGAGACCACATAGAGGTCAGGACACCAGCTCAGGTTAAACTACAACACGCCTTTCAGGTCAAACTACTAAAACCACCACCATTGTAGAAACCACATAGTGGTCAGACACCAGCTCAGGTTAACCTACAACACCGCCATATAGACAAAACCACACCAGTAGGTCACACACCATATGGGGCATAGAGGAGATACACCTACAAACACTGCCATGTAGAGACCACATAGGGTGGTCAGACACCAGGCTCAGGTATAACTACAACCCCGCCATATAGAAAACCACATAGTGATCCGACACCAGCTCAGGTTTAACCTACAACACCTCCATATAGAGATGACATAGAGGTCAGACACCAGCTCAGGTATAACCTACAACACAGCCATATAGAGACCACATAGAGGTCAGACACCAGCTGTGGTCAGACACCGGCTCAGGTATAGCCTACAACACCGCCATATAGAGACCACATAGTGGTCAGACACCAGCTCAGGTATAACCTACAACACTGCCATATAGAGACCACATAGAGGTCAGACTCCAGCTCAGGTATAACCCACAACACCACCATATAGAGACCACACAGAGGTCAGACACCAGCTCAGCTATAACCTTCAACACCACCATATAGAGACCACATAGAGGTCAGACACCAGCTGTGGTCAGACACCAGCTCAGGTATAACCTACAACACCACCATATAGAGACCACATAGAGGTCAGACACCAGCTGAGGTCAGACACCAGCTCAGGTATAACCTACACCACCACCATAGACAGACCACATAGAGGTCAGACACCATCTCAGGTATAACCTACAACACCACCATATAGAGACCCATAGAGGTCAGACTCCAGCTCAGGTATAACCTACAAGGGAGTTATTCCTTCAGAAGTAGGAAGGGAAAAATTGAGAGGTTAGAAATCAGGTTTTTAAATGGTGTGTATAGAGGTTAAGTACATAATAAAAGTTACGTTTTAGTGTTTTATAGATTGAGAACTGATATAGTTTAAGTTTGCCTATGGCAAAATAGGAAATATAGTGATTAATAGTCACTCTCTCTGTTCTCTTGCGAGATTCCCAATTTTTTGGAGATTATTTCACATAGAGGTCAGACACCAGCTCATGTATAACCTACAACACCGCCATATGGAGAACACATAGTGATCCAACACCAGCTCAGGTAAAACCTACAACAACGCCATATAGAGACCACATAGAGGTCAGACACTGTCATGGGGGCTGGCGCGGGTGCCGTTGCCTCCCGCGGCCGGCCCCTGCCCGCAGGCGGTCCGGCGCGGGTGCAGCGGCTACCCGCGACCATCCCCCTGCCACCCGAGGTCCGGCACCGAGCCACTTACCCGTCCACGCTCCGGTGTACGCTGCTCCTGCCTGTCCCGGCCGCCGCGCGCGTTCCCGCTCCCTAGGGCGCACGCGCGACGGCTGGTCTGGATTGAAGGGGCCAGTACGCCGGTAATTGGGTCAATTGCCGGCTGCTGGTCCTATATAAGGAATACGCCCCCAGCACTCCCTGCCAGATTGTTGGTGTGCGTTTGCCTAGTTTAGAGTGTTGGAAAGTCCTGTCTGCTTACCCGCGTACCAGTCCATTCCTCTAAGTTTCCTGACCTTGCCTGTTTGCCGCCTGCCCTGACCGTCTGCCTGTCTCTGACCACGAACCTCTGCCGCCCGTCCTGACCTCCTGCCTGTCCCTGACTACGCCTCTGGATTACGATTCTGTACCATGCAGTACCCCGCCCACCATCGCAAGCAAGTCACGTCAGGGGTAGCGACCTGGTAGCCTCACGCCGCAGCAAGTCCTCCCCGCTTTGCGGCGGGCTCTGGTGAATACCGGGGGCTACTTAGACTCTACTCCCTGATGTGGCTTAACTATCATCGCTTGCGGTGGTCCAGCGAATCCACCGAACCCTTACAGTACAATCTGGCCATGGATTCCGCCAGGGTACCTCTGCCCGAACTCCGGGACGTTACGAAGGCCGTCGCACAGCAGAGCCAGCGTATTGACCAGCTTGCGGCCATGATGCAGAACCTTGTAGCCCGTCTACCTCTGCCTGCGCCTGCTCCCGCCACGCCAGCACCACTTGCTCATGCAGCCATGGCTCTACCTGCTCCAGCACCGGGACCTTCTCTGCATCTGCCGCTCCCTTCACGTTATGATGGAGACCCAAAAAAGTGCAGGGGCTTCATCAGTCAATGCTCAATCCACATTGAGATGTTGGGGCATCAATTCCCTACCGAGCAGGCTAAGGTGGCCTTCATAATTAGCCTCCTAACGGGCGAAGCTCTGGCCTGGGCCACTCCACTATGGGACCGAGGAGATCCTCTGACAGCTAATCTCCAAGCTTTTCTTCAGGGGTTCCGCACCGTCTTCGAGGAACCTGGCCGCACCTACTCCGCAGCTGCAGCTCTGCATGTCTCCGTCAGGGGGACTCTACCGTGGGTCAGTACTCTGTGCAGTTCCGCACCCTAGCCTCTGAACTGGACTGGAACAATGAGGCGCTGGTGGCAACCTTCTGGGCGCATTAAAGACGAGCTCGCTGGTCGGGCCCTGCCATCCACTCTGGACGAACTGATTCGGTTGGCCACCCGAATCGACATACGGTTCGCTGAGAGACAACAAGAGATTCGCCTCCAACAGGAAGTCACCCGACCACGCCGGCTACCTCGTCTGGCTCCCGTTTTTCAACGACCTCCACTTCCTCCGCCAATAGTTCCTGTGGACGAACCCATGCAGGTCGAGAGAGCCCACCTGACCCAGGAAGAACGCTTGCAGTGTCGTCAGAAGCAGCTATGTTTCTACTGTGGCGGTTCTGGCCACTTCATTGGCGACTGTCTGGTACGTCCGGGAAACTCCCGCACCTAGGGCTCGCAGGAGAGGCATCCCTAGGTGTCAGTGCGGCCTCTCCCCGTCTGACCATTCCAGTGCTCTGTGGAATTTTTCCGGAAAGCACCTTCCAAGCCACCGCCTTCCTTGATTCGGGGTCCGCTGAAAATTTTATCAGCCACGCGCTGGTGTCCAAGTTTCATCTTCCGGTGACCCCTCTGCAGAAGCCCATGTTCGTCTCCTCTGTCAGTGGCGAATGTCTCAAGGATGCTATTCGGTTCTGCACTAAGCGTCTCACCTTGCAGATAGGCGCTCTACTCAAAGAGACTCTGAAACTTTTCGTTCTGCCTCGCTCCTCTTTTGATATCCTCCTGGGCCTTCCGTGATTGCAAGACCATGCTCCGACTCTGGACTGGAACACTGGCGACATTGTCCATTGGGGGCCCGCGTGCCACTCGCGTTGCCTCTCTGTACTCCGTCCTGCTCCACGTTCTGCCTCTATTAAGCCTACAAAGCCTCTGCCAGGTCTGCCCACTCCTTACCAGGACTTTGCCGACGTCTTTTCCGAAAGACAGGCCGAAACTCTTCCTCCGCACCTGCCGTTCGACTGTCCTATTGACCTGCAACCCGGTACTACTCCTCCTCGAGGCAGAGTTTACCCTCTTTCTATCCCGGAAACCAAGGCGATGTCGGAGTATATTCAGGAGAATCTCCTTAAAGGCTATATACGCAAGTCCTCATCGCCTGCGGGGGCTGAAGTCTTCTTAGTTGAAAAAAAGGATGGAACTCTCCGGCCCTGTATCGATTATGGACTAAATAAAATCACCATAAAAAATCAATACCCCCTGCCTTTGATATTGGAACTGTTTGATTGCCTACGGGGCGCAAATTTTTTTTCCAAGTTGGATTTACGCGGAGCTTACAACTTGATTCGTATCCGGGAAGGCGACGAATGGAAGACGGCCTTTAATACCCGTGATGGCCACTTTGAATATCTCGTCATGCCATTCAGCCCTGCAACGTTCCGGCGGTGTTCCAGAACTTCATCAACGAGATGTTCCGCGACCTTCTCTACGTCTGTGTCATTGTCTATCTGGACGACATTTTGATCTTCTCTCCAGATCTAGAGACTCACTGCCACCATGTCCGCCTGGTGCTTAGATGTCTCCACACCCACCAGCTTTATGCCAAACTGGAGAAATGCTTGTTTGAACGCACCTCGCTGCCCTTCTTAGGGTACATCGTTTCGGAACATGGTCTCCAGATGGATCCCTCCAAGCTTTCTGCGGTCCTGCAGTGGCCCCGACCAGTGGGTCTCCAGCCCATCCAGCGCTTCTTGGGGTTCGCGAACTATTACAGGCAGTTCATCCCGCAATTCTCAATGCTGGTGGCCCCACTGGTAGCCCTCACCAAGAAGAATGCTAACCGCAAATCCTGGCCTCCCGAAGCCCAGGAAGCCTTTAATCGTCTTAAAGCAGCATTCGCTTCGGCTCCTATTCTGTCTCGCCCGGACCCACAGCGTCCATTTATCCTAAAAGTGGACGCTTCCTCAGTAGGTGCCGGCGCTGTCCTTCTTCAAAAGTCCTCCTCTGGAAGATTGCGTACTTGTGGCTTCTTTTCCAAGACCTTCACTCTTGCCGAACGTAACTACACAATCGGTGATCGGGAACTACTGGCCATAAAGTTAGCCCTGGAAGAATGGTGACACCTGCTGGAGGGGGCTCGCCACCCCGTTGAGATCTTCACCGATCACAAAAATCTCATGTATCTCCAATCTGCTCAGCGTTTGAATCCTCGGCAAGCCCGGTGGTCGCTCTTCTTCGCCCGCTTTAACTTCCTCCTTCACTTTCGGCCTGCCGAAAAGAATGTCAGGGCAGACGCCCTCTCTAGATCCTCGGACACTGTGGGCCTTGAGCAGCCTCTGCAGCACATTATTCCACCTGAACGGCTCCTCACTGCGGCTCCCGTGGATCTTCAACATCTACCCCCTGGGAAGACCTACATCCGTCCTGCCATGTGGCCTCGAATCCTTAAGTGGGGACATTCCTCTCGCACAGCGGGCCATCTTGGAGTCCACAAGTCCTTACAATTGATCTCACGCTACTATTGGTGGCCCACTCTCGCTCAGGACGTTAGAGACTTTGTTCTTGCCTGTACCTCCTGTGCCCGTAACAAAGTCCCTTGTCTCAGACCCGCGGGTCTTCTTCAGCCTCTCCCGGTGCCAGAAAGACCTTGGTCCCATATTGCCATGGATTTTGTTACTGACCTCCCAGCCTCCTCTGGAAACACGGTCATCTGGGTGGTGACTGATAGATTTTCAAAAATGGCTCACTTTGTTCTCCTACCCGGGTTACCCTCTTCCCCCCAGCTGGCCCAGGACTTCTTCCACCACTTTTTTCGACTACACGGGATCCAATTGCATATTGGTTCTGATAAGGGGGTCCAGTTTGTGTCAATATTCTGGCGGGCTCTGGGTGCTCAGTTGCAGGTTCAGCTGGACTTCTCATCTGCATATCACCCTCAAACCAATGGGCAGGTGGAGAGGGTCAACCAAGTTTTGGGTATCTATTTACGTCATTTTGTGTCCGACCGTCAGGATAAATGGTCTGATCTCCTCCCCTGGGCAGAATTTTCCTATAATTCCTTAGACTCTGAGTCTGCTGGAGCCTCTCCCTTTTTTGTTGTATTTACATCCCTGCCCGCCACTCCCTCTGGCTATCTCGTCTCACGTCCCGGCCGTTGATGCCCAAGTACGGGACATCAAGGCACTTTGGCAAGTCACACGACAGGCCTTCTACGGGCCTCCGCTCGCACCAAGGCCCAGGCTGACAGGTACCGGAGACCCCCGCCCATATTTAAGCCGGGTGATAGGGTTTGGTTATCTCCCAAGTACATTCGCTTCAAAGTGCCCAGTTACAAGTTAGGCCCTAAGTATTTGGGTCCTTTTGTGGTACTTCGGCAACTAAACTCGGTGTCCTACAAGCTCCGCTTGCCTCGCACTCTGCGTATCCCGAACGCCTTTCATGTCTCTCTCCTCAAACCAGTGGTGCTGAATCGCTTCTCCCGTGGATCTGTCTCGCCTTCTCCTGTGGCCAACGCTGATAACATCTTTGAGGTCAAGGAAGTGCTGGCAGAAAAGACAGTGAGGGGGAAGCGGTTCTTTCTTATAGATTGGAAGAGGTTCGGGCCCAAGGAGCGTTCGTGGGAACCCGAGGCCAATCTGTCGCCTGACCTCCTCTCTAAGTTCCAAAAGAAGATGGGGATATCTAAGGGGGGGTACTGTCATGGGGGCTGGCGTGGGTGCCGTTGCCCCCCGCGGCCGCCCCCCTGCTCACAGGGGGTCCGGCGCGGGTGCCGCGGCTACCTGCGACCATCCCCCTGCCACCCGAGGTCCGGCACCGAGCCACTTACCCGTCCACACTCCAGTGTACGCTGCTCCTGCCTGTCCCAGCCGCCGCGCGCGTACCCGCACCCTAGGGCGCGCGCGCAACGGCTGGTCTGGATTTAAAGGGCCAGTACGCCGGTAATTGGGTCAATTGCCGGCTGCTGGTCCTATATACGGAATACGAATACGCCCCCAGCACTCCCTGCCAGATTGTTGGTGTGCGTTTGCCTAGTTAGAGTGTTGGAAAGTCCTGCCTGATTACCCGTGTACCAGTCCATTCCGCTACATTCTTCTACCGCCCGTCCTGACTTCCTGCCTGTCCCCGACTACGCCTATGGATTACGATTCTGTACCATGCAATGCCCCGGCCACCATTGCAAGCAAATCACGTCAGGGGTAGCGACCTGTTAGCTTCACGCCACAGCAAGTCCATCCCGCTTTGCGGCGGGCTCTGGTGAATACCGGGGGCTACTTAGACTCCGCTCCCTGGCGTGGCTTAACTATCATCGCTTGAGGTGGTCCAGCGAATCCACCGAACCCTTACAGACACCAGCTCAGATATAAACTACAACACCACCATATAGATACCACATAGAGGTCAGACACCAGCTTAGGTAAAATCTACAACACCACCATATAGAGACCACATAGAGGTCCGACACCAGCTCAGGTATAACCTACAACACTGCCATGTAGAGACCACATAGAGGTCAGATACCAGCTCAGGTATAACCTACACCACCACCATATAGAGACCACATAGAGGTCAGACACTAGCTCAGGAATAACCTACAACACTGCCATATAGAGACCACATAGAGGTCAGACACTAGCTCAGGAATAACCTACAACAACGCCATGTAGAAACCACATAGTGGTCAGACACCAGCTCAGGTATAACCTACAACACCGCCATATGGAGAACACATAGTGATCCGACACCAGCTCAGGTTTAACCTACAACACCTCCATATAGAGATGACATAGAGGTCAGACACCAGCTCAGGTATAACCTATAACACCACCATATAGAGGCCACATAGAGGTCACTATATTACTATTTTACCATAGGCAAACTTAAACTCTATCAGTTCTCTATCTGTAAAACACTAAAACGTAACTTTTATTATGTATAACCAGGTTAGCTGGCGAAACATGTAAAAAGATCAGACCTCTAATCCCTGATGAAGCCAGGTTAGCTGGCGAAACATGTCGGGCAGGTCAGATATGACGTTTTAAATTGTGATTTCTCACCTCTGTCTACAAGTGTCACCCGCTGCAGGGGTGTCACAAGGGGGCCTTATTTGTTCTGTGTCCATGAGATTAGGGACGACTGCCCAAGTAGTAGGCTTGGGATCCCTTACTGGAGCTAGTACTTTGCTACAGATATAAGGCTCTCCTGTTAATAGGTGGTGCTCCACCAGACTTGATAATAGAAAGGGAGTTATTCCCTCTTTCAGAAGCAAAAAGGGTTAAAGGATGAGGTTAGAAATCAGGTTTTTAAATAGTGTGCATAGAGGTTAAGAGTTATACATAATAAAAGTTACGTTTTAGTGTTTTACAGATAGAGAACTGATAGAGTTTAAGTTTGCCTATGGCAAAATAGTAAATATAGTGATCAAAAGTCACTCTTTGTTCTCTTGCGAGATTCCCAATTTTTTGGAGATTATGTGACACATAGAGGTCAGACACCAGCTCAGGTATAACCTACAACACCCCATATAGAGGCCACATAGAGGTCAGACACCAGCTCAGGTATAACCTACAACACCGCCATATAGAGACCACATAGAGGTCAGAAACCAGCTCAGGTCACATCGTGTTACAATGAATACAGCACTGATCCAATATAGAAGTAAAATAACCCCTGAAATCAGGGACTCACCGGAGATGTCATATCTGATGAGTCGTTCTCTTCTCTCATGAGTCGGTCTTATTCCCTTTTCTTCTGCATCCGTTCCTCACCGCCATGATGACTTGTCCTGGCCACAACTCATTCCTGCAGAATTTACACACAAATATCTTAGAATCCTCAATTTTCCAGCAACTCTTTACCTATTCCCACCTCTATACAAATTTCCCAGGGGTGGAAGAACAGGTAAAAGCCATCACTAAGAGGCCTAGTATCCTAAGGGGTTGGAGGGTGGGGAGAGAACTAACCCCCTGGAGATAATGCTACAACTATGGGCTTCTTCCCTTTCAATTATATTACCAGGTAAGTAGGCAAATGGGAAAGGCCCCAGGTAACTAGATTGGCCCTATTTAGGTAGGTAGACCCCCCCCAACTGGATAAGTTGGTAGGCCAGCCCCAAGTAGGTTGGTGGGCAGCTAGCCACGGGTGGGTAGGTAAGTAGTCCCCAGTTAGATATGCAGGCTACAGTTAGGCAAGTTGATAGGCTACAGTTAGGTTGGTGGATCCCAGTTAGATAGGCTGTAGGTAGGTGTTGGTGAGTCCCAGTTAGTTAGGCTGTAGGTACGTGGTTTCCCCCAGTTAGGTAAGCTGTAGGTAGTTAGGGTCCCCTTTATATAGGATGCAAGCAGTTAGGGACCCCCCTTTAGGTAGTATACAGGCAGTTAGGGCTTCCCTTGAAGTAGTATACAGGCAGTTAGGGCTTCCCTTGAAGTAGTATACAGGCAGTTAGGGCCTCCTTTAGGTAGTATACAGGCAGCTAAGGCCTCCTTTAGGTAGTATATAGACAGTTAGGGGTCTCCTTTAGGTAGTGTGCAGGAAATCAGAGCTCCCCCTTTAGCTAGTGGGCAGGAAGTCAGGGTCCCCTTTAGTTTGTAGATAGTCAGGGCCCCCTTTAGTACTTAGGTAGTCAGGGCCCCCTTAGAAAGTCAGGGGCCCCTGTAGGTATTCAGGGCCCCCTTAGACAGTCAGGGGCCCCCTTTAGGTAGTCAGGGCCCTCCTTTAGGTAGTCAGGGCCCCCTTAGGTAGTCAGGGCTCCCCTTTAGATAACCAGGGCCCCATTAGGTAGCAAGGGCCCCATTAGGTAGTCAGTGCCCCCCGTTAGGAAGACAGGGCCCCCTTTTACGTAGTCAGGTCCCCCCATAGGTAGCCAGGGCCCCCCTTAGGTAGTCAGGGCCCCCTAAGGTAGCCAAGGCCCCCCTTTAGGTAGTCAGGGTCCCCTTAGGTAGTTAAAAAAAAAAAGACAAACAGACAGCCACTTACCTCACTCCTGCTCCCGGCCGCTCTCCGCCGGCTTCTGCCGCCCTGCATAGGCGGTGCGGTGATTGACGTCACCGCGCGTCTACGTCACCAGTAGGGGCCGGCGCCTGGCAGGCTTAAGGCCTAGCGCCTTAGGCCTGCCAGGGCGAACAGCAGAGCCGAGCGCTAGCGGCGCTCGGCTCCGCTGAACCGGCGCAGCCCCGGGTCCAAATATATATAATTTAAAGGGAACCTGTCACATAGGTTATGCCCCCCCCTTGCTGAGGACATTACAAGCTAGTGACAGACATGCTGATTCCAGCGCTGTGTTCCTTAATCTGTAAGGTGCAGTATTTTCAGAGCATTTAATGCTTAAATCTATCAGTTTGCTGCCAGAAAAGAGTCCAGCTTTATTCATGAGCAGGTGTTAGCCCCGTCCACCCAAGGATAGCCCCACCTGTCAGTCATTCACAGGTTTCTAACTTTTCATAGTAAAAGGTTAAGCTGTGAGTGGGTGGGGTTAGTTATGAATGGGTGTGGCTAATGCCTGCTCATGAATAGGCTGGACTCTTCTCTGACAGAACAGACTGCAAACTGATAGATTTAAAGAGCACGTATCACCTCCAGGGAAACCTCATGAAGTAACAGGAGACTAAAATACAAACATGCTTCATTAGGAAAATGAAAGGATTTCACTGTTATTCAGTTTTTTTAAAAAAAGCGCTGGCCCTTTAAGACAGCTCTGCAGTCGTGTCAAGTCGGCACATGACAGTGTGATGAATTACTATGTTGACAGCTCCTTAAAAAATACTGCTTCTGAGATGGGAGAGTCTACTGTGAAAGGGGGAGCCAGGAAGTCTACATCATGAGCACACTGGTAAGTTCTGAGCTGCTATTTATGTGCTGGATATAAAACTAGCAGCAGTGTAATTTAGATGCCTGTAAATCCTGTCATACATAAATCCTCAGTGTGCCGTGCCTGCTGCACTGTATGTAGTGAGAGACTCAGATTACCCTGTACAAGCAGCTATATCCTGCGCAGTTGGTATCTCCCAAAGAAGGATC
>JAODAL010002290.1:0-200525 GCA_025379985.1 Phyllomedusa bahiana | reverse complement strand
GCGGCTTGATATCCCCATGCCTTTTTTCCATTTTACTCACTTAGCCCAAAAAATTGGTTTTTTAAATTTTAAATACTGTGAGAAAGCTAAAAAGTACTGAGGGGTTTAAACCCACTTTTTTCCCTTCCAAGGGGTTCTGGGGTTTAAACCCCTGTAAAGAAAAAGCACGTGGTTTTTTTTTCTCATTTACCATAAATTGTTTGAGGTTTTTTTTTTATTTTTTTTTATTTGAAACAAATTTAGTGGGGAGGACAAGAATAAATGACAGCACCGGGGGTTTTAACCCCTCGCTAAAGCAGTGAGGTGTGTGATTGTAGGCGGGAAAAAAGGGGACTGACAGTGCTTGGAGAGGAGAGTGATGTCTGAGCATATGCAGCCAGGACTGGGGCTTCATCACTATCTTTTTCCCTAGAGACAGCTGTACACTAGGGTTTTCGCTAAGGTAGCAGCAAAAAACCAAAAAAAACATAAAAATAAGGGAAAAATGGTAAAAATGTTTAAAAATTAAAATTTTACTTAGGGGGTAAACCCATTGCAGGGGTTTAAATGTAAAAAAGGGGGACTTTTACTCTTTCACATGGTTTTTTGTATAGATTAAGGGCGATATGTATGAACGTTGGCACAGACAAATCGCTTTTAAAGGGAGTGTAGGGAAAGCCCCCAGAAAGTATGAACCTGTTCTTCTTCAGGACATTTAAAACAGGGGTAGTGTAGAGCCAAAAACCACAAATCTGGTCAGGGACCACCTTTTTCCCCGGTTTTGGGTGTTCTTCGCGGTCCCTACATACAGGGGAGTGTGGCCCTACCAAAAAGTCTGGCTCAGGGACCACCTTTAAAACCCCGGTTTTGGCTGTTTTTCGCAGGTCTTTCATACAAGGGGAGTGTAGGCCCAAAACCACAAAAACGGCCCAGGGGGACCATTTTCCCTGGGATGGCTGTTTTTTCTGAGATCATCCTTTCAGGCGCAGTTAGGCCAAAATAACAAAATCCCGGGTCAGGGCCCCCCTTTACCCGGTTGGTGTTCTAACTGTTTTTTGCCTTGTTTGGGGGGGCCAAAAAGTGTCTACTTCTATAAATATAGCGCGCCCCCGAAGGCCCCCCAAAAATTTTGGGGACTTTTTCCCAAATGTTGCTCCCCGCCCCTTTTCGCACCCAAGTCTGGAGGGGTGACTGTTCATGCCCTCTATAGAAAGGTCTATACTGCCCTTTTTTTGCCAGAAATTTGGGACAACCCAAATTTATACATGTGGGCCCAATTTTAAAAAAAATTTTGTTTTGCTCTGACAGGGTATCTACGTATCCCGTTTATCTAAAAGAATTCCCTGTCTAAAATATTAAAAACATAGAAAAAAAAACATAAAACCCAAAAGGCCTTTACTTTATAAAAAATAAGCCAGAAGCTAATTTTTTTGCAAAACCCCCTGTTTAAGAGAAAAAAACCCCCAGAAGACAAATTTCCCAGATGGTGTTCCTTTCTGTCACCAAATTTTATATTTGTTAAAAGCCCAAATGTGAGAAATATCATTAAGTTTCATTGTTGCCTTGTAGGCATTTTTCACCTGGGTTTAAAATAAGTAAAAGTGCAAAATAAGAGCCATAGCAATTACCAGCATAATGCAGGGAGGGCTGGTAAGTGTCTTCAGAGAAATATGCTGAACTACAGTCTGCTGCTCTGTGTCATTCCTATGTGCCATAGGTAACTTACCATAAAGAGGATAAGTTGCCAGCCTGGTTCTTTGTGCATTACTGCAGAAATAAAATGCTATGAATGTGCCACATTAGCGGATATAGTAGCAACTGAGTAATCTGCTAATTCCTTAATTGGATCACTAACTGGTTACTGCTTTTTTGTTATGGCAGCTGATGTGCCGGCCTCCGATGCCAGAGGGACACATTGTCCTGCATGCATTCCCCAAGGCCCATTATAAATGTAATTTGTTATGGAAAATACCAGCAGCTCCATTGATAATATAAAATGCTTCATTTATTTAAACAATGTATAGCAAAAACATACGGTATCATATGCACATGGTAAAAAAATGCTTAAAAATGTAGTTTTGGGACAGCTCCGTTAATATGTAAGAGGGGTGAACCTCATATTTCCCCTCTTATGTAAACTAATATACTTATATATGTCACTTTAACCACTTTAGCGCTGTTGGGTCACTGTGTGCAGCAGTGCCACCATACCCCATCATGGCTCAAAGGCAGACAGGTAATTCTCCAGTAGAGTCAATAGACTGTTGAAAGCTAGAGGGACAGTAAAAAGTTCAATCAACTTTTTGAAGATTTGCCACACAAATATGAATAATCCCTTCCTCTTCATACAGTGAAGGATGATGTATTGCAGTTTTTGATCTGGGTGAAATTACCATTGTACTGCTATGTTCCACTGTTAGGCGTGGTTCACATCTGAGATGGAAGTTCCTTTCAGAACCTCCGTCGCAGGGAACAGACAACTAGGAATCTGTTTCACAATGGATTCACAAGGTGCTAGACGGAGTCTATTGATTAAAATTGGTCCATTGGGTTTTCACCATAGTGTCTGTCATTTAGATGGAAACATGTGACAGAGGTTCCATACAGAACCTCCGACGCATATGTGAACGAAGCCGAAAGGTCCATCCACACGGCATGGTTTTCAGATGGATTTCAGATTTTAAAACCAACTGAAAACCAACTGTCAACCATCCACATAGACTTTGATAGAAAATCCGTCCAGTAATCCACACTGATTTTTAGCCAGACGTTTTTTTACACCACCAGCGTTCTGAAAAACTTTCAACATGCACAATCTTCCACCTAGTTTTCGGGCGGAAGATGTGTATTTGGATGGTTGAGAGGGACAGCAAATCTGCAAACCACAGAAAGAACCGCCCCCCAAAACCATGGAAAAGATGACAAAACACCGGCAGGATTCTGGGAGAAGGTATGAGGTGTCTTGCGGCTGCGCCTCAACTGTGCCTGCCCGTTTCCCATAGCAACCACCCGCACCCCCAGGTTCCCCTGGTATCCTAAGGTTCTTTAACTATCCCTAGATACCCTTACAGCCTCCCCATCTTAAAACAAATCCATCCCTGGATTCAGTAACACTCACGCTCACTCAACATATTGTTGCATGAAAACAAACATTTGTCTATATACTTGTGTTACTTTTGCGCATTAAACATAACATTTATGTCTTGAATAGGTAATAAACCTCAGGGTAAGGTTCAGCGTCCATAACTGCAACAGTCCTTGACCCTCAACATTGCAAAATAAACATTTCCACCATCGGTGGCAAACTCTCCGGTAAGGTTCAGCGTCTTTGCAAACATAAAAAGTCCTTTACCCCGCCATACTGCAAAGGAAACATTAAACAACCTGCCCCGGACTGGGATTGGTGACTCCTCTTGGAGCTTTATAGGAATCTCCTGCTCCTTCCACACTTCCTCTGGCATGTACAGTTCTGGGGGGATGCGCTCCACCCCAGCTGCCCAGCAACCTTTCGTGCCCAGCATGTTCCTAAAGCTTACAAGCTTTCCGCGATACAGGCGGTGCAGTTTCTCGGGTTCAAAGATGCGTTTAACCACTCCCTGGTTGACAAACAGCACCTCCCGGGTCTCATCTTCCAGGATGGACCCCAAGCCAGCACGCTGGTCGGACTAGATCACTTCCCCGGTGGTTTGGTTCTCAGCCATCCATGCTACACCTCTACAGTTCATGAACTGGTAGACTTGATCCTCCAGTTCCCTCTTTCACTCCCAGGACATGGGACATGGGGCAGGTCTCAGTGTTGGCCCCGACTTGGCTGTGGCTTCTTCGTCTGCTGCCATTCCCTCACCCGGTTGGGCTCTCGGGAGCACATTTGGGCGCACTTGTTCAAATCCCGTAGCACAGGGTCCAGTAGATTGCCCTTCAGCCATTCTCACAAGTAGTTCATGCAAGTTTCTTACAACAGTAAACTTTGGATCTTGATCAGCATCTCTCACAACAAACAACTTTGTCTTTGGCTCAGAATCTCTCACAAGCACCTCCTCCTTTTCCTCTGCTCCACGCTGCTATAAGGTGCCTTTTCGTGCCATTAGCTCTCTGCTCCCATTGGCTTCTCTTCAGCAGGAAACTCTTGGTGCCCTTTCTCTTGGCCACGCCCATCTTCTTAACCGCCATGCCAGTCTGCCATCTTGCTACAAAAAATACTGGCCTCCTTACACTCCGGCCATCCCGGACTGTTGTCCTGGCTGACCTTGCATGCTGCGTCTCTGCCCCAGGGCTTTCTCTGTCTTTGAGTCTCTGATTTACCTCTTCCCCCAGCCTCCGGCAACTCTCCAGCAACTAGCCACACATCAGGCCCACCCTGCAGGTTACTCAGTGCGCCGCTCTCTCACAGTCCCGTGGCATCCACCCGCACCCCCAGTTTCCCCTGGTATCCTAAGGTTCTTTAAGTATTGCGGGGAGAGGTGTGGTTCGGAACCTGTAGTGCACCGGCAGTCAATAACTGGACACAACACAACGGTATTCCAGGTCTTTGAGGTGTTTACTTGGTTACTTGATCAGCACGTCGGCTTCCAGCCACATCAGCAATCGTACAGTAGTCCCCGGCGCCGCCGCTATCCGCCGCTGCCGCCGATCGTTAGGGTCCTAAGCCGCTACCAGTCGTTAAGCTATCGGCTTAGCGGCTTAGGACCTTGGCGACGGCAGCGGTGGCGGGACTAACTGTATGTGCGTCCGCCGGACGCACATACAGTTAGATGCTTCAGCGGAGCAGAGAGCTCCGCAGAGTACTAGGAAGCCGAAGGATGCGGCTCTGTGCGCGCCGGAGTGCACGGCGGTGTGCGCGTCATCACGCTGCACGCGCGCGGCCTGGTGACGTCACGCAGCTGAAGAAAAGACCCGGAGCAGCGACCGCGACAGCGACAGCGACGGCGGCGGGGAGCGAGGTCAGGTAAGTGCTGTCATTGTCTTACTTTTAATTGTCTCTATTCATGCTGGGGCCTATTATCTATTGTTATATGTGCAGGGAGGGGGGCTATTATCTACTGTCATATGTGCAGGGGGGCTATTATCTACTGTTATATGTGCAGGGAGGGGGCTTTTATCTATTGTTATATGTGCAGGGAGGGGGCTTTTATCTACTCTTATATGTGCAGGGAGGGGGGCTATTATCTACTGTTATATGTGCAGGGAGGGGGTCTATTATCTATTGTTATATGTGCAGGGAGGGGGGCTATTATCTATTGTTTGTTGTGCAGGGAGGGGGCCTATTATCTATTGTTATATGTGCAGGGAGGGGGCTGTTATCTACTGTTATATGTGCAGGGAGGGGGCTATTATCTACTGTTATATGTGCAGGGACGGGGGCTATATCTACTGTTATATGTGCCGGAGGGGGCTATTATCTACTGTTATATGTGCAGGGAGGGGCTATAACTACTGTTATATGTGCAGGAGGGGAGCTGTTATCTATTGTTATATGTGCAGGGAGGGGGCCTATATCTATTGTTATATGTGCAGGGAGGGGCCTATAATCTATTGTTATATGTGCAGGGGAGGCTATTATCTACTGTTATATGTGCAGGGAGGGGGCTGTTATCTACTGTCATATGTGCAGGGAGGGGGCTATTATCTACTGTTATATGTGCAGGGGGGGCTATTATCTACTGTTATATGTGCAGGAGGGGGCTATTATCTATTGTTATATGTGCAGGAGGGGGGCTATTATCTATTGTTATATGTGCAGGGAGGGGGCCTATTATCTATTGTTATATGAGCAGGAGGGGTGGCTATATCTATTATATGTGCAGGGGGCTATTATCTATTGTTATATTGCAGGAGGGGGCTATTATCTACTGTCATATATGCAGGGAGGGGGGCTATTTACTGTTATATGTGCAGGGGGGGGCTATTATCTACTGTTATATGTGCAGGGAGGGGGGCTAATATCTACTGTTATATGTGCAGGGGGAGGGCTATTATCTACTGTTATATGTGCAGGGGACTATTATCTACTGTTATATGTGCAGGGGACTATTATCCTACTCTTATATGTGCAGGGAGGGGGGCTATTATCTACTGTCATAATGTGCAGGGGGAATATTAATCTACTGTTATAATTGCAGGGAGGGGGCTATTATCTACTGTAATATGTGCAGGGAGGGCTATTATCTACTGTTATATGTGCAGGGAGGGGGGCTATTAACTACTGTTATATGTGCAGGGAGGGGGGCTATTATCTACTGTTATATGTGCAGGGAGGGGAGGCTATTATCTACTGTTATATGTGCAGGGAGGGGGCTATTATCTACTTGTATACGTGCAGGGAGGAGCTATAATCTACCTACATATGTGCTGTGAGGCCTATAAGCTACCTATAGATACACGTGCTGTGGGGCCTATAAGCTATCTATATACCTGCTGGGGGACCTAAACCTGCCTATATACCTACGGGGGGATCCATAACCTGCCCATAATACCTGCTAGGGGACCCATAACCTGCCCATATACCTGCTGGGGGATCAATAACCTGCCTATATACCTGCTGGGGGACATACAAACTACAGACCTACCTACTGGGAGATATATAAAGTATATAACCACCTACTAGAGGACGTATAACTTACTGGGGGACGCTTTTACCTTCACTGGGGGGACACATAATTTACTGCGTGTGAAGTCGCTAACAGTCGTTAAGCCGGTTGTTAAGGCCTCAGCTCAAGTCAGTTGATAAGAGTTAGCAATCGACTCCGCGGACTCCAGTCGGTTGTTAAGCCAGTTGTTAAGGCCTCAAGTCGATTGTTAAGACCTTAGCAATCGACCCCGGGGACTATCGTACAGTCATGGAGAGGCCCCCTTTAACCTTTCTCCCTGTACTGCCTGAGTTTCCAAAATCGCTCAGAAAGCTTAGCCACTCCAGGGTACCTGCAGGTTTAGTGTAGCTACCTAACGGCTTGTTCCTTTCTGTCACGGATGTCCTGCTGCCTCTTAGAGGTAAGGAATCTTCCCCGGCCTCAATCCCAGTTTTCTATGCTTTCATTAAACTATGTACATCTTCTTGGCCTTGCAGGCGACCCACCCACGACAGCGATGTAAAGGAGGGTAATTGTATATATTATATTATACCGTATTGTATGGGAAAATGTCTAGAGTATTATAAGATGTCCCTTACAGTATAGAAGGGGTTAACAGTCTAGAGAGAGTGACAGTTGAGACTGTTAGGTGAGCAGCGAATCAGAAGAGCTGAAGGGGGCAGAGCTGGAGGTCAGGCAGACAGTTATAAGAGGGAGGCTGTCAGCCCCATAGTTAGAAGTATAAGTATGTTTGGTCTACATAGTTTCAGTTGAAAGCAGCAAGTAAAGGGGATCCCTGTCTATCCAGACGCCAATAGACAGGGCAGTTGAGGCAGAAGAGTACACCTGACTCACTGCATACCTGAGATTGAGCAAGCACTGAGACAGAAGAAGAGAAAGTAGAGACCCAGGTGGATTTGACCCTGAAGAGAGTTAGACAACCCAGAATTACAGGTGGGCAGTTTGGGGGACTGCCAGAAGAGTCAAGGGACCCATTGAGTGGACAGAGTGTGTCCTGTATTGGCAGGCTCCAGCACCTTGCACAGCTGGGCTGGGACGGGGGTCAGCACCAGTGCCAACACCTCGCACAGCTGGACTGGGTCGGAACCAGAAGGGGGTTGAGAGAGTAGCCAAGTGTCCCAAAATGTTTTAAGTGACATGTCCTTGCTTCATAACTATGTAACGTCCACAAGAAATATACCGTGAGAAAAGCCTGAAGTTTCCCATATACTTGTGTCGTCTTTCTTTTATTGATGCCGGGCACCACCTCATCACTACATGTCCCAGTACTTCACCCAGGGCCGTATTTCCCCCGCCCCCCCCACCTGACCCGGAGGGGCCCCCCCCTCCCCCGCGGGGGGGGTCAGCGGCGCCGTTTTCGCCCCTTACATTGGTGGCAGCGGCTACTGAGAGAAGAGCGGAGCAGTGCAGCTCCGCCCCTCTCTCTCCCCAGCACTGCGCAGCTGATGCCGGAAGCTGAGAGCTGCAGCAGCGGTGACCTGTGCTGGGGAGGGGGGTCTGAGGGACCTGTGCTGGGGAGGGGGTCTGAGGGACCTGTGCTGCGGGGAGGGGACTGAGGGACCTGTGCTGGGAGGGGGGTCTAAAGGGACCTGGCGGGGAGGAGGGGGCTGAGGGACCTGTGCGCGGAGAGGGGTTCTGAGGGACCTGTGCAGGGGAAGGGGGTCTGGGGACCTGTGCTGGGGAGGGGGAGTCTGAGTGACCTGTGCTGGAGGGGAATCTCAGGGACCTTTGAGACCTGTGCTGGGGAGAGGGGTATGAGGGGCCTGTGAGACCTGGCTGGGGAGAGGGGGTCTGAGGGACCTGTGAACCGTGCCGGGAGTGGGGGTTCTTGAGGACCTGTGAGACCTGTGCTGGAGAGGGGGGGGCTGAAGACAAGTGCTTTGGTGGAGGGCTGAGAACATGTTTCTGGGGGCTGAGGAGATTGGGTGCGCAAGACATGCTGGGAGGTTTGGGAAGATGTGGGTGGGGGACTGGAGACACGTTGGGGTGCTGGAGGGTGTGAGACGTGCTGGGGGGAGACGTGTTGGAGAGAGGGGGTGAGAATGTGGGGTGTTAGGAATCCTATCCAGATGTTATCCTACCTGCGGCGCAGTGTTAAAACTAATCTAAGCCAAACCTGTGTATCCTACCTGCTGGTGTTGTGTATCAAAAGCGAAACCCCTGTGTTATCCTACCTGCTGGTGTTGGGATCTAAGCCTATCCTATGTTATCCTACTGCTGACGTTGGGGTATCTAAGCCTATCCAAATGTTATCCTACGTGCTGATGTTGGGTATCTAAGCCTATCCTGTGTTATCCTACCTGCTGACGTTGGGTTTCTAAAACTATCCTATGTTATCCTACCTGCTGATTTTGGGTATCTACGCCTAGCCTGTGTTATCCTACCTGCTGGTGCTGTTTATCTAAGCCTATCCTGTGTTATCCTACCTGCGGAGCTTGGGTATCTAATGCTATCCTGTGTTATCCTACCTGCTGATGTTGGGTATCTAATCCTATCCTGTGTTATCCTACCTACTGGCATTGGGTATCTATCCTACCTGCTTTTCCTGGCGTCTTGCGGCATATAGTGATGTGTACTGTACACGCCGCTATACGCCGGGTACTTTAGAAGCATGTGCTGGCCGGCGTGTACTTCTATAACGGTGTGTGCCGACTCCCATAGACTTTTACATGTCACTTTTTTCTTCCGCCGCACAGTACGCATTGGGGAAACCAGCAGATAATCATAGCTTTCAGTGAGAGCTATGAATTACTGTATTTGCGGGCCGTACTACTGGTGCATTGCACTACGGGTGTCTACCACTATATGGGTACTGTTTGGAGGTAATATGCAGTCTGCAGAGCCTGTGTACACAGGTGTCTACCACTATATGAGTACTGTTTGGAGGTAATATAAAGCCTGCAGAGCCTGTGTACACTGATGTCTACCACTAAAAATCGTCACTGTAAAGGAGGTAATATACAGTCGCAGAGCCTGTGTACAAATGGTTTTCTACCACTATATGGTCACTGTTTGGAGGTAATATACAGCCTGCAGAGCCTGTTACATTGTATCTACCACTATATGTGCACTTTATGGAGGTAATATATAGTCTGCAGAGCCTGTGTACACTGGTGGGCTACCACTATAAAGGTCACTGTATGGTGGTAATATACAGTCTGCAGAGCCTGTGTACACTGGTGTCTACCACTATATGGGTACTGTTTGGAGGTAATATACAGCCTGCAGTGCCTGTGTACATTGGTATCTACCACTATATGGTCATTGTATGATGGAAATATTGGTTGTAGTGTAGTGGTTTATGTTAAGGCACAGTTTGGGGGGGTATTTTCCCACTCTCCGATGCTGAATAAGCTATCCAACGTCTAGGAAAGCTGGGTGACAGCAAACCCATCAATTAGCTTTCTTCTAGAGCTGTTACATGGTTATAGTGGGTGTGGCTTTTGTAAAGGGGTGCGGCATATTGTGAAAGGGGCGTGGTAATGCAAATTGTTAATGGGGCGTATTCAGGTTTAGTGCCTAGGGCAGCATGATCTATAAATACAGCCCTGACTTCACCTATCTTCCGCAATAAGTACCATCTAGTAATCTGTCCATATTTTACAGCCACATGAAGCGTCCACCCTTATGCCACTGGACACCTCCCTGAGGGGCTTGCTCCTTCTCTGTCTCTCTGTAGTCACACACTCTGCAGCTTTGATCCCCCTCAGCAGCAGCTAGCCCCCCTCCTTTTCCAACTGAGCTCCACCCACCAAGCTCACTGATTGGCTGCCCCGATCCTGCTGACTCACTGAACTGTTAACCCTTTACCTGATACTATAACCAAGCCAACGATTTCCTGGTCTCCCATAGTAACCCACTGTCCTCAACAGTTCTAACACAAGTATAGCTATCTCTACATACCCTTACAGATGTACCCTTACTTAAAAGTCCTTAAAAAGATGAGGTCACTTTCACTTTCTAAAAAGGATTTAGGGCCACATGTATGAAAACTGTCTAGGTCTAAAACTCACTTTGTTGCCCATAGCAACCAATCAGAGCACCCTTTCATTTTTCCTGACCACTAAATGAAATGAAAGGGGCGCTCTGATTGGTTGCTATGGGCAACAAAGTGAAATTTAGACCTAGATAGTTTTCATACATGTGGTCCTTAGAGTTAACCCCTTTTACTACCTAAAACCACTAGGGATGTTGGCATTGATCTTTTGACTACACTAAACTACCATGGAAATCAGCATTATCTACCGTAAATCACTAACAGGGTTACCTTTTATGACAACTAGTGATGTTACCCGAGACTTCATGCTGTTAACTGTAATGATAGCGCAGTTTGCAAGAACTGCAACAGACCTCATGATAAATCAGTGGGGCCCTTTCGGCTTTGTTGGGGTGTTTCATATGAAGAACTGGACATAGCATTCTGGCTTTCATTATGAAAGGAATCCATGATACAGATGTAAACATAAGTGATAACAATATATTCTGCAATAAAATGTAACATCTGGGAGGGGGCAAATACTTATCTGTGGAATGTACAGCACCCAGGAATGAATGCCGTTTAGACTAAAAATAAAACAATAATAATGATGATGATGATAACAATAAAAATATTATATGTATTTCCTTTTAATAATATCACCTTTACACAATTTTTCTACTCTCAATGTACCATCTTCTAATGTGCTACTGTTGTTCAATACCATACAAGTTGTATTGCTGAAAACTCTGCCAAGAAAGAGTTAAAGACAGACAAAGTGATAGCGATCAGATGATTAAAACTTCCATTTAAATGTTTAGATAGCATCTTGCCTCTATTTAGCTGATATATTTAATGCTTGACAGCTGTGGCTTTTGGTTGGGACCATGTGACTTGAAAGGAGTTATTAATTCAGTGGTGGGCATACGGGCCAGGTATGTGACTGGCACATACTAATTCCTACCTACCTCATCTGAGATAAGAAAAGGCTGAGTTGAAGATAAGACATTCAGCCAAGCAGTGATAAGATTGTGTTGAGGGCTGAGGAAGAAAAGCTTAATACCCCTCATACGGCAACCAGCGGTGCACACATGCCGCCATACTGGCAGCTAAGCTTTGAAGATTTGCCATAGCTGCTGTGTGTGGAATGAAGACTGCCACCTGGAGACTTGGCCTCAAGGTATGGTGGTTCACACAGCAAAATTGATTCTACATCGATTGGAACTTTCAAAGTTCTCTGAGAATAAAGAGTGTGACGGACACAAGAGGGAAGAAGAAAAAAGGCTGAAGATGAGAAAAAATATATCTTATAGGTGCAGGGTGTCATTTCAGTTCTGCCCAGCTCAAAGATAGTCCTCAGTTTATAAACTTATTGACCTGGAGACCCATTTCTTGTATAATAGCATAATATTTCTGTATAGAGGGGAAAGTGTGGACCATGAGGCCTGAGGGTGTGATTCTCTGGGGTTTGCGTATAACATTTTTTATGTGTTTCAGTTAGCAAGAAACTTGTCTCCCCCCCTAGAGACATTTCTTCAACTCACATATGTCCAGTTCTGAAATCATCAAGGAACACTCACATGAGGTACAGTGCTGTGCGAGTATTCACAGTCAAGGTACCGAACAATGATAGATGGTTATCCAAGATTAAAAAAATAAATGTCTGCACCCAGTGTCAGAGTGAGCTGCTTAGGGCCCACCAGTGGAATTTCATTCTGGGGACCCACCTGTGGGCTTGATTATGGGGCCCACTAGTGGAGTTTATCCTGGGGGGCACTTACAGCTACTCTACATGCTTCTTATACTCTGCTCTTTTGCATCTTTCTGCCTTTCTGCCTCTTTCAAAGATGTATATGCAATTTAAAAGAAACTTCAGGTCTGCCAAAATAAGGGGCCCACCAGGGTAGCCCAGTCTGAGCATGTCTACACCTGACCTGTCCACAGTTTGTGTATGGCATTGCAGCTTAGTCCCATTTACTTCAATGTCTTTGAGCAACAGTACCAGAAGCAGCCCATGAATGGGAGTGGTACTGTTTTTAGAATAAAGCAGTTTTTTGTTTTTTTGTTTTTTAATCCTCCACAATGCCTTAAAGCAGTGTTTCTCAACTCCAGTCCTCAAGACCCACCAACAGGTCATGTTTTCAGGATCTCCAACAGAATGCACTGACAATAATGATATCACCTGTGTCAGGATCTCCCACAGAATGCACTGACCATAATTATATCACCTGTGCAATACTGAGGAAATCCTGAAAACTTGACCTGTTGGTGGGTCTTGAGGACTAGAGTTGAGAAACACTGCCTTAAAGGTTCTCAGGGAGTTAGAGCAAGCGGAGAGGAATAGGCGGGTGCCAGCACACAACAAGACAGCTGAGGAAACTTTCAAATTAAGGGGCTTTGTCTGATTGTCCAAAACAGATTGTTTCTCCAACAATAATTTAACCCGTTAACGACCGCCCATCGACTTTTGGCAGTGGGCATTTCAGGTCGTTCGTCTGCAGTGACATCTTTTGGCTTCGCTGCAGACATATGGGTTTCAGCTCCCAGCGCCGCAGCAGCGCTGACATCGGGGCTGTAATACACAGCCCTGATCCCAGTGTAGCCCCTGCAAGCACCAGGGAGCGGGGGAAACCTCCGCTCCCCGGTGCTTAACCCTTTGATTTCCGCTGTTCGTCACTGCAGCATAATCAAAGGGCTTTCCCCTGCTCTGTCAGGTGATCTGGACTTCCGGTGACCCGACAGAGCCCAGGGAACGCCTGCACAGTCAGCCCTGGGGAGTGCGAGTAGCCATAGGATGGTCCATGTAACAAACCAGAGATCAGGGCAGACTCTGTGCTGCCCTTATCAATGCCTGTGTCAAATTGACACAGATTATAATGTACTAGCATATATGAATATGCTAATACATTACTAAGTGTAAAAAAAAAAAAAAATGTAAAACACATGGGATTTAAAAAAAAGTAAAAAACATAAAATAAAAATTAATATTTAATAAAAAATAATTGCGCATACATTAGACACAAAAAAAAACTACACATATTAGGCATCCACATGACTGAAATAACCTGTAGAATTAATCTAGCAAGTTATTAAAGGGGTTGCCTCACTCCATTGATTCATCTTACCTCATTCTTGTTTTCTTGGTTTCATTTTGAATTCAGGGGCATGTTTACTGGCTTCCACTAGGCTGCAGTAGAAGCCAGGTCTGTAGCTATAGCAACCAGTGCTATAGTGACCTGAGGAGCTGATGCAGCCCATACAAGAGGGGATATCTCAGGGTAGGTAGGACACTGTTAATGGACACATATTGCAAAGTGACTTGTTTTTTGCAAGATCTTTAACATAAAAAACAATCCTTGTAGTGAAACAACCCCTTTAAGTGTGAAATGTGAATAGTGTAAAAAAAAAAATTAAAAAAATTCTGCAATAATTTATAAGTGAACTTAAATTATTCCCACAAAAAGTACAACTTGTCCCGAATGAAACAAGTCCTCATACAACTGCATCATTGAAAAAAATAAAAAGGTTACGACTGTTGAAACGCAAAAAGGCAAAAACTAAAAAAATGTGCTGGTCATCAAGTACTTTTCAGGCGTTCGGATTAAGGGGATAAAGAATAAAGATAATATTGGAATGGTTTTCATGGTGTGTAATACCATCTAGTCTGTAACTTCTGGTATTGCTCTCTGAGCATTTCACATCCAGAGGCTTTTTGAATCCAGTGAATCACAAATCTCCATTGGGAAATTCAAATGTGTTTATGAAAACCCTATTGCCAATTCATAAAACTTGGTTGTTTGTTAAAAAGAAATCTTTGACACGGTGTGCACTGGCTTCTCTGGAAAGGAAAGTACTGATGATGGAAGTGCACCAACACAGGTTGTTTCTTGGTCTTTTGCTGAAGTCCGTGTCTGAAATTGGACTTCCTCTTGGGTTCAGTCTGTCAAAACAAGTAATTGTAAAGTCCAGAGACTCCCTGAACCCTGGAAAAACATGATGCAGATATAGAGGGATAAAGGAAGGAACATACAGGAGATGAAGGATAGGATAAAGATATGAAGACCAGAGCACCTCATATCTTTATCCTAGGCTTAATCTCATGTACCTTTCCGCTGTTCTTTTCCATTCGTTTCTTGCCCCTATCATCCCTGATATATTTTAATTTTTATATGCATTTCTCTCCAGACGGGATGACTCATTGTTATCTGGAACTTCATCATGTTTTGTATACCTAGACTTATGGAATACATTTCTTACTAACTTAGATATGTTATTTAGAGAACAACTTCATATGAATCTGTACTGATCAGCGCTTCATTGTAAACAATGACCTGCTGAACTGGATGATGATTGCCACACAACTCCAGGCAGGTTTAACCTCTTAAGCCGAACGCCTGAAAAGTACTTAATGACCAGCACATTTTTTTAGTTTTTGCCTCCTAGCGTTTCAACAGTCGTAGCTTTTTTAATGTTTCAATTACGCAGTTGTATGAGGCCTTATTTTTTGCAGGAGAAGTTGTACTTTTTGGGGGAATAGTTTAAGTTTACTTATAAATTATTTATATATGCAAATACACTATAATCTGTATCAGTTTGACACAGGAACACAGTGTGCCATGATCGCTGGATTGTTACACTGACAACCCTGTGGCTATGATTATGCTGTGGTCACTGACCGTGGCAATAAAAGAGTTAAGCACCTCCCTGGCGGAGGTTTCCTCCGCTCCCTGGCGCATGCCGAGACTGCAAACCCTGCAAACCCTGATGACGTCGGTGCAGATGAACGACTTGAAATGCCTGCCGCCAGAAGACAGTGGGCAGTCGTTAAAGGGGTTTTGCCAGGAAGCGAGTTACTTACCTCCTTATCAGCACAGAGGTGCTGAATCATGAACGCTGCAGGGGTGAGAGGGAGGGGGTGAGCAAGGAGTGAGGAATAAGGGAGCGTCTCAAAAGTTAACTGAAATAATAACATTACAACAGTGGTTTCTCTATGCAGCAGACAGACTCATACACTGCACTTTCTCCACAGCCCCTTGAAAGCTCATTCATCTTCCCTGTCATCAGACAAGAAGTGCAAACACACAAGCACGGCCAGATCAGCTTCTGTCAGCTCCTCTGGTCGTGTCTAACGTAAACTTTCAGGTAACTAAGGGGGACTGAGCAATGCTGTAGCTCTCACAGGCTTCACTTTTTGTGATCACATATATTTAGAAAAGTGATTAAATACCCATTATGTAGGATCCAACGTCAACAGTACATCGTGGCAAAACCCCTTTAAGGGAGATGAGAGGCTCCCAAGTGTCACATCAGACCATTTGTGTACATGACCGCCATGGCCTGCGATTGGCTGCACACAGCACGTGAGAGAATTTCTCAGAGAAAGTAAGCAAATGCCCACTAAGAGTAAAGATAGTGTGTACCTCATACCATTATGTTATTGGTATAACACGTTCAACTAACTGGATTAGCTGAAGAGACGTGTGCACTGATTTGTTAATGAAACATTCCACATGGACCCAGACTGGTATGGTATGGTAAGCGAATCTAATGCTATTATTATGTATTGGCCATATGCTGGAAACATTTATTCATTTAAACATATATTGTAGAAGTTCTTGAGGATTAAAAGTTATGATTTAAGGGTTGGATTTTTGTTTCGATATAATAGTGCTTATTTATCCACCCAGTGATTACCGTATTTTTCAGACTATAGGACACACCAGACCATAAGACACACCTAGGTTTTAGTGGAGGAAAATAGGGAAAAAATTATGTCCTTCATAGTAGCTGAGAACATCAGTGGATGGCACACTGTTATGGGGGAGACCTGCTTCTGGTGCACTGTTATAGTGGAAAACTGCTGTCTATGCTAGGCTATGTTCACATGGCGTAATTGCGGGGTGCACTGTACGCCCCGCAATTACTCCGGGTGTTTGGGAGTCTCGCTGATCGTTGCATACTCCCGTGAAGTGGGCTGGGGGCGTCAGCCCGTCAGCCCCGTAGACTGTCATTACTCGCGGCGAGTATTCGCCACAAGTAATTGACATGTCACTTATCTCCCCGCGCGTACAATATGATCGTATTGCACGAGCGGGGAGAGGCGTAATCCATAGTTCTCTATGAGAACTATGGATTACCGTAATTTCGGCATGCATCTCGCTTGTATTAGAGCGCAAATATGACGTGAAATGCGCGCCGAAATGTGCCCGTGTGAACATAGCCTTATGGGGTTGGTCTGTTGACACTATCATGGAGAAGATATACAGCTGGAGGGCCACAGGTTGTGCAACATTCTTGTATGAGAACATCAGTTTGCACAACCTGTGTGGATCTGCAGTTATTGCAAAACTACAACTCCCATTATCCCAACCTTTGGCTGCCCAAGCATGAAGGGAGTTCCATGTTGTGAAATCCAATGTAGTCCAGCAGAAAATTTACTATTTAAGTCTATGTAAAGTGCTGGACGATTTTTGGACTTTTTTGGGTGGTTTTTGGAACATTCTGCTGAAAAACAGGTGTTTAAACAAGGTATATGAATTTTGCTTACATTAAAAACTTCCCCAAAACAGTCCAAAAGACCAGACCAAAAACCTCAACATAAAACTAAAAACCACCCAAAAAACTCATCAGGAGCCCAGCTGCTTTGGACAAAAAAACTGACAAAATACTCAGATTCAAAGCAGTTTTTAAGTGTTGGTTTTGGACGAGTTTTTTGTCCTATGCTGTGACCTAGCCTTATAGCTTTGAAACAGCTGCAGGACCATATTGACAGGTGTTCCTGCTCCTCTATTGGGTCTTTAATGGGGCTGGCCAAAACAGGTGGGTAGCCCCTTTGAAGTAGAATTTGCTTTTGTTAATGGGGGGGATACACCTTCATCTAGACTGTTAGTCACGTGGCGAAGACGCATATGGACACCGCATGCTTTCTTCTATTAACGTGCCTGTGCCACCTGTATGTATTTCCATCATTCAGTGTGCTGCATGCCCTCCCCCTCGCAATATTGTTTTCAGACGCAGGTTTCCAACTGCAGAATGCCGGTGGAGAGGTGTTTACTAAGTTCAAAGGGACACCCAAATTTTCAGCAGTTTACGCTTAAAACCCACCGCCCTCATCCCACAGTGAGGACTTCGCTCCTATCTCCCTTAGTTCTCATCCCAGCCGGGACTGCTGGGACACCCCTTTCTTCCAGCCCAGGGCCCAGAGCATCGCTCCACTGTTGCCTCCTGCAACCCCAATCCACCATGGGGACACCCTCCCCCTTACAGTGAGACACAGCGAGCTAGGTAAGCGAGCCACTGTACCTCTACCCCTGGCCCTCCAGCTGCTGCATTCTGACTATAAAATGCACCCCCATTTACCTACTGAATTTATTTGGGAAAAGGTGTGTCTTATAGTCAGAAAAATACAGAACACTGTGGTTCTTTTTATTTTGGTAGCTTACAAATTTAGTAGTAATTTTTTACATTATTAAGACAATTTCCAGCACTGATATCTTTAGGAAACAGTCTAGATGTAATGTGGCTTTGGAGGGGCAGGTATGTCAGACAGCCCCATAAATCCCTCCATTTTAAAAACGTAACCTCTAAAGTATTAGAAACAAAATTTAGAAGGTTTGTTAACCCTCTCGGTGTTTCACAGGAATTAAAAAAAAGGTTTTTTCAGACAACCCTTAAATCTCATTTTTATAACGAACAAAGTATAGAAACAAAAAGGGAACCCCCACATTTGTTTTACTGGATTCTGTGATGTTTTTAGAGATATCCCAAATGCAGCCCTAGTGGGACTGAATGACAGGCCTAAAAATAGAAGCAGCCATAACTTTTTTATTTGTCTCTTTATTGTACGGAGCTGTGGAGGGTTTTTTTGCAGGGTGAGTTGACTTTTGCATCGATGCCATTTTAGGAGACACGTGACTTTTTGAAAGCCTTTTAATAATTTTTGGGAGGCAGGATGAAGAAGATACAGTAATCCTGGTGTTGTTTTTTATTGTCATTTTTTACAGCGCTCCCAGTGTTAAGTTTGTTTTACTCTGTGGTACAAAACAATTGCAGAGATGCTCAATAGCTTTTTTATGTTGTAGGCTCTACTTTTAAGCCCATATGATGTAGAGGATGTACAGGTACATCCATTTGTGATAACCCCTTCCTGACTTTGACACACCCAACTATCACCCCAGAAAAAGAACATTAGTAGTGTTAAAGGGGTTTTCCGGTTTATTTTTATCAAATATACTGAGGCTACTGATGCCCTGATAAAATAAAAAAAATGTACTTCACCTCGTTCCCAGTGCCGTCACAATCCGTCCTCATCTGCTGATTTCCGGCTGCTGCAGTTGGCTCAAGACCACTGCAGCCACTGATTGGTTGCAGCAATCAGATGTTTTTGCTGACATCACCGTTGACTTCTAAACAGTGGCATTAGGCAATGGTGCTTAAAGGGGTTGTCTCACTACATTCATTCATCTTACCTCAGTCCTGTTTTCTTGGTTTCACTTTGAATTTAGGGGCGTGTTTACTGGCTTCTCCTAGGCTGCAGTAGAAGCCAGGTCTGTAGCTATAGCAACCAGTGCTGGCAGCCTATCATGAGAGATCAAACAGGTCTGTAGCTATAGCGACCTGAGGAGCTGATGCAGCCCATACAAGAGGGGATATCTAGGAGTAGGTAGGACATTGTTAATGGACATATATTGCAAAGTGACTTTTTTTTTTGCAAGATCTTTAACATAAAAAGCAATCCTTATAGTAAGACAACGCCTTTAACCAATACAGCCAATCAGTGGTCTTGAGCGAACTTCATCAGCCAGGAGCTCACAAAAGAAGCAGAGAAGATGGTGGGTGGCGTCAGCATTGGAAAGGAGGTAAGACGGAAGTTTTTTGATTTTTTTTTAGCAGGGCACTAATAGCCTTCTATAATTAATAAATATAATCCAGACAACCCCTTTAAGCATTAGTCTAAACTGCTTTGCCGACCTTCATGTTCCCCAGTTCCCCATCTTAGCATTGCAGTTTAAAATATCACAGTGTTATACCAGAGTACTTTCTTTCAACCCTACTCAAAGAACAGTGGTCAGTGACCTCAATTTCTGCTCAGTGACTGCAAACCATAATGTTTACACCACCAGAGGAATTTACTTGTCCTTTACAGTACTTGAGTGGCACTTTCTGTCTCCCACATGAAGGTCCCAAGACAAAGCAGCTTTGCTAATGCAATTAAAATTCTAATTATTCTCAGTCCATCGCATTTCATTTCCTTACGGAGCATCAAAAACTGATTAGAGAGCGACTTTGACCCCAAGATGCATAAATAACTGAATCCGCAGAGAGGCGCACAGGAAACTTTTGACAGCTGAAGAAGAAAAAGGGTTAACGTTCCATCTTGAATGTCTCAGGAAGATTCTCTTGTCTTAGATCTTCTTTGCTCCTGCATCCTGTGGATTTCATATTAATCCTTTAACACTGCAATAGTTTCGTTGCCATTAGATAATTTTTTCAAATTAAGGCTCCCCCATGCGGTATTATAAATCCTCCTCCAATCCTATTATGCCTATCTAGGCGTCATACACTATTAAAAGAAAATAAATACATAGATGACTGATTTGCCTCTTAAGTAATTCTGTTCCTTCAAGGATCCATCTGGAAAAAGTGTCAAGGAATGACATTATAATGGAATAATTCTCACTAGAATGAATAAGAATTACACTAAAACTGTAATTTACAGAGTCTGCCAGTTGCAAAGGCAGAAATAATGTCTAAGCAACTATTATTACTAAATGGGCCGTCATCACTGCCAAGGAATAATGTGTGGAGTTATATATTTCTTGTATAAACACTAATTTTATAGTCCCATTCATTTCATGTTTTGTTGTGGACCAGCTTCAAATATTTCCCCTGTCATTCCTTGATCCTTTCCTGAACTGGTCATTGAGGCCAATATCCCACTATATATAGTACACCTAGGACTAGGGCTAGCCGACTGTAAAATTATGCAAAATTCCTCTCTACTGTCCAAATCCAACCTCACTACCACTGCCATCTCGCCTCATCCCTGACCTTAGTGCTGATATCATCCCAGCCCTCACCTATCTCTTCAACCTATCATTAACCTCTGGCATCTTTCCTTCCTCCTTTAAACACGTGGCCATCACACCCATCCTTAAGAAACCATATCTTGACCCCTCCTGTCTGTCCAACTATCGCCCCATCTCACTGCTTCAATTCGCCTCTAAATTCATTGAACAGCTGTCTAGCTTCAACTGTCCTCACATCTCTCCACAAACTCTCTACTTGACCTGCTGCAATCGGGCTTCCGACCCCACCACTCTACAGAAACCGACCTAATCAAAGTCACTAACGACATAGTAACTGCCAAACCCTCACAGCACTATTCTGTGCTTCTCCTCCTAGACCTGTTCTCTGCCTTTGACCCTGTCGACCATTCACTCCTCCTACACATCCTCTCCTCCCTCGGCATCACGGACTTGGCTCTTTCCTGGATCTCCTCATACCCCAATGGTAGAACATTCAGCATCTCTCATTCTCGCACCACCTCCTCCTTCCGCCTGCACTCCATTGGTGTCCCCAGGTGTCTGTCCTGGGGTCACTACTCTTTTCTATCTACACTCTTGGTCTGGGTCAGCTCATTGCATCACATGGCTTTCAATACCACCTGTATGCTGACGATACCCAACTCTACATCTCTAGCCCAGATGTTATCTCTCTGCTTTCCCGGATACCAGACTGTCTCTCGTCCATATCCTCCTTCTTCTCCTCCCATCTCCTGAAAATAAAAGTGGAGAAAACTGAATTCATCATCTTCCCCCCATCCCACTCTATCTCTTCACCTGATCTCTCTATCACAGTCAATGGCTTCACTCTTTTACCGGCTCTGCAAGTCCGCTGCCTTGGGATAACCTTTGACTCCAATCTGTCCTTCAAACCGCACATCCAAACCCTCACCTCTGCGTACCGCCTCCACCTAAAAAATATTTCCCATATCCGCTCATTCCGTAACCTTGAAAGCACAAAAATGCTTGTCCATGCCCTCATCATCTCACACCTAGACTATTGCAACATCCTTCTCTGTGGCCTCCCATCTAGCAACCTCGCTCCCCTCAAATCCATCTTTAACTCTGCCATCCGTCTGATTCACCTCTCTCCTCGCTACTCCCCTGCCTCTCCCTTCTGCCGATCCCTTCACTGGCTACCCATTGCCCAGCGAATACAGTTCAAGTTAGTAACCTTGACCTACAAGGCTCTCCATAACCTCTCCCCTCCATACATCTCTGCCTTAATCTCTAGATACCTCCGCTCACGCAATCTCCTCTCCTCACAGGACCTTATTCTCTGCTCTCCTCTTATCAGCTCCTCACATAACTGTCTCCAAGACTTCTATTGTGCTTCCCCCACACTCTGGAACTCACTGCCCCAACACATCAGACTCTTCTCCACTCTCACCAGCCTCAAAAGCAACCTGAAAAACCCATCTCTTCAGGATTGCCTAAAACCAACAATACCCCTGTTGCTACTACTCTACCCCACAAACATATTTGTCCCTTACCTTCTGTCTCTTCCCACCTTCTTTGTAGACTATAAACCCTCATGGGCAGGGACCTCTCTCCTTCGGTACCAGTTGTTAGTTATTAATCGTCACCTTTGTACTTGTTTGACCTATGTTATGTATGCAACCCGAATGTACAGCGCTCTGGAACCAAGGGCGCTCAAAAATAAATAATAATAATAATAATAAAATGGTGATTTGACTCTTGTTAAAAAGTTGTCTATTGCCCCTACTGCTATAAAATGAAATAGAACCGGTACTTACCTCTTCAATTGCTGCTGTTCCAGCTCAACAATAATATCCCATTCATAGCTCATGTGATCATGATCCAATCATTAGCCTCAGCAATCATGTGCCAAACATGCAGGCAGGAAAAAAACTTTGAGATTCTTAGTTCACATGTTTTGATCAAAAATG
This sequence comes from Phyllomedusa bahiana, assembly GCA_025379985.1. NCBI lineage: Eukaryota > Metazoa > Chordata > Amphibia > Anura > Hylidae > Phyllomedusa > Phyllomedusa bahiana. Next base: position 178,009 of record JAODAL010002290.1, on the reverse strand, counting down.
TTTAAGCCACCCCCGATTATTAACGGGATCTCAGAGCGGGTGGTCCTACTCTATTTTTACCTCTCATTTGAGTCCAATTCAGACTTCTCATTTGGGTCAACAGATCTCCATAATCCAGAGAGAAAAAAAACAAAAGCCTTATAACAGGGGCGATGCTAGGCTTTTTTGCCCCGGTCTCGGGCCCTGAATAAAACCCCTGTGCCCCAACCTCCCGGCTCCAGCCGCTGCCATGGGCCTTGGAGCATGACGGCCCCCGCAGCTACATGTGCGTCCGTGGACGCACATACAACTGCGGGCTTCTGGCGGAGCAGAGAGCGACGCTCCTGCCCCGCAGACAGTTGGGACCGTCTCCGGGTCGGGACACAGCGGGGCCCGCGCCGGGTCCTCTTAGCGCTGGAGGACCCGGCGCGGCCCCGTGTGTCAGCTGGCAGCGGGCGATGTAATGACCCATCACGCCGCTGCCGGGTCCTTCGTGGCAACAGCGCGTCAAAAGGCTGTGCGCCCGAGGAGCTGCGTAGGAGCGCGGGCTGAAGAGACAGAGCGCGCTCCGCCGGGATGCTAAGTGAGTATTAATGTTTTATTTTTTATAGCGTTTTTCCTGCCTCGGTTTCCCCTATATACTGCCAGTGTGGCCCTATATACTCCTGTGTTGGCCCTATATACTGCTTGTGGCCCGCTATACCTGCCTGTGGCCCCCTAAACCTGCCTGTGGCCCCCTATACTGCCTGTGGCCCCCTATACCTGCCTGTGGCACCGTATACTGCCTGCAGCCCCATATACCTGCCTGTGGCCCCCTTTTACTGCCCGTGGTCCCCTATACCTGCCTGTGGTCCCCATATACTGCCTTGGCCCCTATACCTGCCTGTGGCCCCCTAATGCTGCCTGCGGCCCCCCTATACTGCCCGCGGCCCCCATATACTGCCTGTGGCCCCCTTAAACCCGCCTGTGGCCCCCTATACTGGGCCCGTGGCCTCCTATACTGCCTGTGGCCCCCTATACCTTTCCTGTGGCCCCCTATACTGCTGCGGCCCCATATACTGCCTAGGGCCTCCTATACTGCCTGTGGGCCCCCCATAACCTGCCCCGTGGCCCCTATACCTGCCTCATGCCCTATATACTGTCTCAGTGCCCTATATACTGCCTCAGTGCCCCGCTATACCTGCCTGGGGACCCATAACCTGCCTCAGTGCCCCCATATACCTGCCTGTGGCCCCCTATACCTGCCTGTGGCCCCATATACCTGCCCTGTGGCCCCCTAAAACCTGCCTGTGGCCCAATATCTATATACCTGCTTGGAGAGGGGCCCTATAATCAAATATACCTGCCTGACATTGACCCTATATCTATATACCTGCCTGACATTGACCCTATATCTATATACTTCCTAATTGAGGGGACCTAAAACCCCCAAACCTAACTGAGGGACTTATATACCTATAATTAAGGAGTTTGCTGGAAATGTGAGATTCTAAGATATTTGTGTCCAAATCTGCAGGGACGAGTATTGGCCAGAGATATCAGAATGAAGGTGTGAACCGGATGGAGAAGAAAAGGGAAAGTGAACGACGCTGATCAGAAAAAGATGTCTCCGGTGAGTCACTAAATGTAACTGCAGGGTAATCACTTATATTTCTGCAGAGCATCTACATACAACTAGTATCTACCACTATATGGTCCCTGTATGGGGGGTAATATATGTAAAACAGAGCCTGTTGTACAGCTGATGGTCACATATGGGGATCGTTTTTTGGTCAGGGTCCTTGGGAGGATATTTGGTCCTTTGTAGTAATAGTTTTTTTGGGATTTGTTTTTGTAGGTGTTTTTTAGTCAAAATCACTTGTCTGGTAGATTTGATCCATGTGTAGGTGTATGTTTTGGTGACCTGTTTAGGGTATTACACTGTCCATACGGAGGTGAGGTTTTGAAAAAGTTAACTTGTCATTGGTGATTTTCATTGGGGCTGTGACTGCTGAGGCAGGTAAATAGATATAGGGTCACTCTATGTGGAATATGCTGAAAATTAGTGACAGGAGCAGAAGGTTTTTTCTCTGTAAAAACACATCATGCCGCAGTTCACAATGTGGCGTAAAAAATGTCATGTGAACCCAGCCCTACTGAGCAAAACACAAAGGGCCCGGGCCCCGGATGTTTTAGGACCCTAGCAACGCCCCTGCCTTATAAGCATACTGCACTGATCTAGCAAAACATACAGGCAGCGAGGCAGGTGACCACTAAGGTCAGGAAGAGGCACGTCATCAGTGAGGGAATTGCAGGGTACACCTGAGCTCTTGTGGGACTAGAACAGTGGTGTCATGGTGTCAGAAGAGGTAAGTAAGTAATTTTTTATTTTATAGCAGTGGGGGATGGAGGGACAATAGTAGAATGCGCCTTTAACAAGATGATCAATTAACTAGTACCTCATATCTGATACTTTATCCAAGATTCAGTCTGTCCCGTTAATGTCAGCATTTTGTGTTGTATACCTGGAGAGTGCTGGGCAGCCTGCCCAATTAAATAGTATGAGCATTACCAACAGGCTTTAGGCCAACATAGTGCACTACATGTAACCATATGACTGGCACCCTATAGAAGCCTTATCTATGTTCAAGTATAATACTAAGTAGTCTCTCTTCCTCATAAATAGTAATTTTGTGAGTGGCTGTTCTCCAGTATTTTGCACTTGTACAACCTCTTCTGTATGGTACTGTGACTATTCTGCATCCTGGTGTGAATTAGCTTTTAATCTATTGTTGCATTAGTCTAGGTGCAAATGTATCACTAGGCTGGCACTATCCTGATGAATAGCAGGTATCTGAATGGTCATTGCATGAGTATTTTACACCTGTTCAACTTCTCCAATGTAGCATTGGGGGTTTTATGCTAGGAACAGACCGCTTTTACCTGTCATTTTGGATTTTACATAGACGGTCGATTGATTTTTGTGGGCGCCATGCAATGCTTCATTTCCTTTGTGGTGTTTCTGCAGGAAAACTGGATATTTGCTTCCATGTTACAGCGGATTGATGGAGTCCGAGCGCTGCATCAGCCAAAGTGGATAAAACACACAGAGATCTATTCATGCACACATCACAGACACCTACACACACATATAAACAGTCACATCCCTATACGCTTACCTGTATGCAGTGCAGCCGGCTCCCCCATGCAGTCCAAAGGTCTCGGGAAGACACAGGGGCGACATGTATGAAGATCGGCGCGTCGGAGCGCCCGTTTTCGCCCGATCTAAAGTGAAAGCTGCGCCTCATTTATGTCGGCGCCCGAAGTGCGCTCATACATGCGGTGAAAAGTTCCCTGCGCCTCGGCAGTGTGTGAGGCGCAGTGCGGAACTTAGGCGCAAAAGGACTACGCCTAACATGTATTCCGATTCGAGACAGGCTGGAAATCAGTGAAAAATTATTAAACATGTTAGTGAATAGCAAAAAGAGTTGTCTTTCAAATGAATGAATGAATAAAGTGAAAAATCAAAGTTGAATCAAATACATTGCAATGTATAGAAAAAGTAGATCATTTACAATAAAAGCAAATATATATAAGCTCTCCAAAGAAAGAAATAATAGCTAGAACAGGTCTTAAAAAAAGGGAGAGAATTGAACTAATTTTACATTTAATAAGCCAATGCAGATGTTGGACAGATGTTCATTTTGGTCTATTGTTTTATTAAATAATGAAGAAGGATTTGTACAGATGTTCAGATGTAAATAATTCCCCATTATTTACTATGGGGAATGTATTTCCGACGCGAAATCCGTTGCAAATACGTTGCAAATACGGGTCACAAAGTGTGACATGTATTTGCAATGTAATTCCGGAACGGATTTCGCATCGGAAATACATTACACAGTATGAAGATGAAGAATAAAATGCATTTGTCAAAGAAATTAATTAATTCATAAACTGACAAAGCCAAGTGCTTGAAAAATTAAATCAATGTATTAATATATTTTTGACAATAACATTAATGACAATATATATATTAGCTGCAAAGAAAAAAATATCCCCTACAAAATGTATTGCAAAGTCTGTAAAAATTACACTAATTTTACATCACATAAGCCAATGCAGATGTTGCACAGATGTTTTCTTACACATTTTCCATAACATCAATTTTAGACGTATTGGGGCTGCTTTGAAGTTGAATGCAATTCAGTATATACAACAAAAGGCTTGCTGGGACCTGTGGTCCGCCAAGCAGGATTTCTTGCTTAATTATTTATTCTTCTTGACAATTCATTTATTGTAGTAGTGTACTGCTGTAAGTGTAGAACTATAGCACATTACAAGAATACCGCGCTCCACTTCGAATTCTCCGCTCAGATAGACCACATTCAACTAGGTCTGCCTGTCGGAGCTGGCGAGCGCTGCCATGCGCCGCACTTTGCTGAGCCGCGATCATGCATGCCTTGGAGTTTTCGAATTTGCCGCGTCCCGCCCCAGAACGCCCACGGCACGCCCCTTCATGTTAGTCGCAGCCAAAAGTGGCGAAGGTTGCATCTAACATCGCATCCCTCGTCCGACAGGGGATTTGAGACGGTGAGGCGCAGTTTGCGCCAGAAAACAGGCGCAACTCTCGATCATACATGTCACCCAGGGTGAGGAAGTGGGGAACAGATGGCAGCCGCAGTTTCCTAGTCTCAGCCCGAACAGTGCAGACACCCCTCCTCCACCGTTCTGACTATGCACACTGAGGTGAGGGGGCCCGCAACAATAGGGGAGGAGGGGGCTACTGAGGGAGAAGCTAAGATATATTTTAGCAGCTGGAGCTGTGATGGAACCAGGCTGCCCCTAGTGATGCTATGTAGACAGGGCCCCATAGGCAGTAACAATTAAGTTTCTGTTTGTTGCCAGCCGGGCCCCCAGGGAGTGTGGGCCCTGTAGCAGTCGCAATGGCTGCTTTGGCAGTAGTTCCACCACTGGTTGTGGGTCACAGTATATTTTCTGGTTTTATTTACCTTTATACTTCAATTTGTTACCATTATGTAAAATGTAGTAAAATAACCCCACAAATGCTGGTCCCATTTCTCCATGCAGCAATCATTCATAAGGCTTTGCTTACATCTGCCTTGAAGCCTCCACAGAAGGGTCCATTATTTTTTTTTTCAACAAATTAGTGGGATTCATCAGACTCTGGTGATACCCATTGTATGACACATCAGGCACTGCATGGTGCTTTCCACTATAAAGAGTTTAAGTCTGCAGGAGACACATAACAAACAGTCGATTTGAAACAATAGAGCAGCACATAAAAAGCTGTCATATGATGTTTCAAAAAACAAAGGAGTAGGAATGCAACAGAACTACCGCAACTGGACATTCCAAGTCCAGTGTAATCAATTCACAGCAACAAAAAACAGTGACATCAGCATATCCATAACTCCAAAATGTATTATTCCAAGTGGTACAAGTGCAACGTTTTGGCTACAAACAGCTTAAGAAAGACTCACACTTGTATCACTTGGAATATCACTTACATTTTGGAGTTTTTGGACATATTGATTCTGCTATTTTTTGTTGTTGTGGATACATAACAAATAACGTCCCAACTGAAGCAGAGATCCCTTAAATCATTTAGGGGCCATTCACACGGCACAGGACAAATACCGGCCGGTTTGCCGGCCGGTATTTGTCCTGTTTTGCGGCCGTCCCCACGGCCGCGGGGGGGGGGGGCGGCTTTTCTCCGCATTGAGCGGAGAACAGCCCTCCCCCCTCCCCATTGAGATGCACATCTTCCGTCCGGAAACCGGACGGAAGATTGTGCATGTTCAATGTTTTGTCGCCGGTCTGCCGGCAACAAAACCACCGGGCGGAAAACCCGTGCAGTGGGGACTGCTGCACGGGTTTTTCCATAGAGCACAATTATGCTCATTTTCGGCCGGTTTTTCAGGCGGTCTAAAAAACCGCAAACCGGCTGAAATACCGGCCGAAAACCCGTGCCGTGTGGACATGCCCTTATCCCAACAATAAAGGAATCATTTGCTCTTCAGTACCCTGAACATGATCCTCCAGGTGGTGGTATTATTGCTCCCTAGTGGCACCAGGAAAGTCACATTATGATTGAAACCTGGCACTAGAAAATCCACTGATTATACTGAAAAGGGGCCCTCAAGCTAGAAAACACTGCAGGCGTTTGCCTTGGATAATTACTGGAACTTTTGGTTAAGTGGATAAGAAGAGGACCCACTACAATTTTACTTCTTTTAGCTCACAGGACAAAAAAAGCTACCAAGCCATGTAACTCCATTAATCTCCGCTCATTACAAAAACCAAACTTCCTTAATCCTTCACATTTGCATTGTTGATTCCATTCATAGATTTGTCCCTGACAGATCCCTTTAGCCCCTTAAGCTCTAAACCTGTTTTTGACTTAAGGACTAAGCCTTTGTTTAAAATCTGACATGTGTCCACTTTAATCAAAGAATTAACTTTTTAAGGGTTTTTACCTATTCATGTGATTTTGAGACAGTTTTCGCATGACACATTGGGGCACATTTATCAAGGCAGTTGCCAGAGTTCTGGCACAATTTGCACCAAAAATAATGCATTACAAGCTTTACACCACATTTACTATGTGCTTTAGACAGTTTTCAACTTGAAAAGCACAACTAAACCCCAAATAAAAATTTAAAAGGCCCCCTTTTTTTTTAATTATCAATTAAAACATAACCCCAAAATCCCCGGGCCCTTTCCCCGGCTTTTTTTAACGGGCCAACAGCATTACCTTTAATGGACAGTAATTGGGAAGAAAAAATACTCAGAAATTTAAGTCGCGACCCCCCCGGGGTCGTTAAATATCACCCCTTTTCCGACCCAAAAACACAAAATTCCCTTTGGGGGAAAAGGGCCCGGAGCGCTAAAAAATTCCAGAGCAAAAGAGGGCCCCGGGGGAAATGCCACCTGCACACGCCGGGGGTGGCAACGTTTTGGGGGGAAATTTCCCCCCCCCCTCCCCCGGGAAATAAGCGCAAAATTTGCACACCCCTTTCCCCCTTTTAAAGAAAGTTAAAAAAACTTTCCCCCCCTTTTAAACCCAGATAATTTAAAAAATCTTTAAAACCCCCTTTTGGTTATTTGCGGGAAAAACATGAAAAAAACCCGATAAAAAAACTTTAAAAATTTTTTTTCAAATGGAAATTTATCGGGAAATATTTAAAAATCCCCAAAAAATTAAAAAGGCTTTTTTTTTAAAACCTGGGGGGGACAGCGTTTTTCTAGATTTTGCGAACCAAAACGCTTTCCTTCTTTTTTAAGATTTTAGTGCCCAAAAAATTTATTTTTTGCTGCATGTGATTTTTTTTTCCAGTACACACCAGCGAAATTTTTCAAAACAGACCCCATGTCGCCCCTTTCCAGCTAAAAGTCGGCAACAGCTTTTCTTTTCCAAAAAAGTTTTTTTTTTATTTTTTTTGGGGTTCCCCAACTACTTTTAAGCCTTTTTCCCTTCTCTCGGGGTTTTATAAATTTTTTTTTTAACTTGGTTTCAAATGGCGGGACCCTTTTGCTCTTTTTGGACCCTTTTATTTTTTTAAATAAATCTTTGATGTTTGCCCCCCGTAAAACCCCCCCCCAAGGGCATTTGAGAAATATAAATCACCCCCCTTAAACCTATCACGGGTAGGGAAACCCATAAAATTTTTTTTAAAATTTCTTTTTCCTTTTTTAGGGGGATGACAAAATTGAATCTCCTTTCAGTATAAGTAGCATTTTTACCCCAATTTTCAGACATGCAAACTGCCCAAATTTTGTATTTGGTTTAAGGAGCATTTGTTTTTTTCGTTTTTTTTTTTTTTAGTTTTTTTTGGAAAATCACCCAAAATTCCCCAATTTTTTTTTGGCCCAAAGGGGTTTTTCCCCCTTCTTCGGAAACCCCCAGGGGGTGTTTTTTTTTGAACAAATGACCCTTTTTTTGTGCCCGCTGGGTTTTCCCCCCCATTTTTTGAAAATTGCATTTTTAAAATAAGGCCAGCTTTGTTTTTTTTTCATAAACAGTTTTAATAAAAGGTAAAATTGGGTTGTTTTCAGGGCCTCATTTTTTTTTAAAAACTTTTTTAAAAGGAAATTTTTTCCCTTTTGGGGGTTCCTAAATGGGCCCCCCAAAACCAAACCCTGCCCTTTAAGGGCTGGGTCTTTCCCAAAAGGTATCCTCTTTTTTTTTAAAATCGACAAATTTAAATTTTTTTCCCCATACAACAAGGAAACCCCTTGTCACTGGAGCAAAATGCGCCCTATCCCTCACAAACTGGCCTTTTTAGTTTTATCCCTTTTAAATGTCTGGGGGTGAAATTTTGGGGCTGCTATATGAAATTTTACATTTTTAAACATCGGGTTATATTTTTTTTTTTTTTTAGGGGCGGGTTTTTTGTTTTTCCATTGTCACTTTTTTCTTTACCAAACACCCTAAATAGAAATTGTATTTTTCCATCTCGAACGATAGTAAATTTAATCAAAGGATGTCCCACTATTAAAAGAATGTGACGAAGTCATCAAGCTGCGTACCTGCCAACCACAGCAAGAGGACATCGTCCACATAGCGCAGCCACGTAACAATATGGTCATTGAACTGTGTGGGGAAGACATGTTGGTTCTCAAACGATTGCATATATATATATTAGCAAAACTGGGTGCTACCGGAGAACCCATCGAGGTACCTTGTTTTTGGAGGAACAATTGCTCCCCAAAACGAAAATAATTCTTAGTTAACACTGTTTCCAGTAAACGCATCAAAAATGCAATCTTCTTATTTGTTAGTGTTGCGTCTTGACAAAGGATATTACGTACTATTCTCATACCCTCGTCTAGTGGGATATTAGTAAATAAGGATTTTATATCCAGGGTGCACATCCAGGTAACTTTTGATACATCGACCCTCTTTGATAGCCCTCAAGAACTGGCCATTTTCTTGTAAAATCCTAGGGTCTTTTTTAACTGTTGGTTGTAAAATACATATCTACGTAAAGCTGCTAAAGGTTCCAGTAACCGATCTATCCCGAGACGATTGGCCTCCCTGGTGGTTTCGTCTTAGACTTATGAATCTTGGGAACCATATACAAAATGGGGACTCTCGGGTTGCTTTTGGTCAACATTTGTTTTTCATTGGCATTAATAAATCCCTTCCTCAAATCCTTCCTGGACCATTTCCTGCACATATCTGCTTAACTCGCTGGTGGGATCTTCTTTGAGGGGAGTATAGACCTGGGAATCTTGAAGTTGTGTCATAGCCTCTTGAATATATGGCTCCAAGTCCATAATCACTGAGGCTCCCCCCTTGTCGGCTTTTTTGATTACTATTGAGGTGTCATTTTTTAGTTCTTTTAATGCCTCTCTCTCTTTTCTAGACAGTTTTCAGACACTTCTAGGCTTCGTCAGACAAGGGGGGTGTGGCCTCAGTAAAAGGTGTGTGACTTTGTGTGAAAAGGGTGTGGCTTAACATGTGCCAAAAAATGCACCAGCATTTTGTCGCAGTTAGTGGCATAAAATTGAGCCAACTTAATGGTGGTACAACGTTAGACCAGACAGTTCTAACCTGCGGCAGATTTATCAACACTGTGATAAATGTGGCGCATTGTAAGACGGTCTAGTCTAACTTAAAACTGTTTTACAGTTAGACACTATTAATAAATGTGCCCCATTGTACGTTAAGTTAGCAATTAATTTTGGTCAAAACATTCCTTGTTTATTTGTGAAAAATATCAAACGCTGTGAAAATTTAGAAAAAATTGCCATTTTCTAAGTTTAAAAATTTCTGCGAGCAAGACAGATAGTCATACCAACCAAAATAGTAAATAATGAACATCTACACTAAGTCTGCTTTATGTTGGCATCATTTTTTAAACAATATTTTGTTTTTTTAGGACATTAGCTAGAAAATTTTAACATTTTCAAGAAAATTTGCAATACAGATTTCTTTTAGGATCAGTCCAATTCTGGTGTGGTTTTGAGATGCCTGTGTGTTAGACATGACATACATGACATCTAAGAAATTGCACCCCCTCAAGTTATTCAAAACAACACTTAGAAAGTTTGTTTGTTCTGTGTTTCACAGAAATTAAAACAAAGAAGTGGTGAAATTCCAAATTTTTTGCAGTTTTTCAATTTTTATCCATTATTTACTGGAACACAGAGATATCCCATGTGGCTCTAGTGTGCTATTTGACTAAACCACAAACCTCAGAATAGGAAGAGCACCTAATACATTTTGGGGTCCAATTTTCATTGGCTATATTTAAGGGACCATAACAGGTTTGCAGACACCCTAGTGTGCTAAAACTTAATAAACACTCCCAACAAGACCTATTTTGGGAAACTACACCCCTTAAGGAATAAATCCAGTGGTGCAGTGAATATATTGACAGGGGTTTAACAGATTTTGTTTTTTACAAGAAATCATAGAAAAAGGCAACCTACAATTCATTGCACAATTTCTTCCAAGTTCAGCAATACCCTATACACTACCGTTCAAAAGTTTGGAGTAATTTATCAAATGAGTTGCAAAATTAATAGAAATATAGCCCAGACATTGACAAGGTTAGAAATAATGATTTTTATTTGAAATAATTTTCTACTTCAAACTTTGCTTTCGTCAAAGAATGTTCCCTTTGAGGCAATTCCAGCATTGCAGATCTTTGGTATTCTAGCTGTTAATTTGCTGAGGTAATCTGGATTAATTTCATCCCATGCTTCCAGAAGCCCCTCCCACAAGTTGGATTGGCTTGATGGGCACTTTTGCATACCATACGGTCAAGCTGCTCCCACACAGCTCAATGGGTTAAGACTGCGGGGACTGCGCTGGCCACTCCATTACAGATAGAATACTAGCTGCCTGCTTCTTCCCTAAATAGTTCTTGCATAATTTGGAGGTGGCTTTGTGTCAGTGTACTGTTGCAGGATGAAATTGGATCCAATCAAGCGCTGTCCACAGGGTATGGCATGGCGTTGCAAGATTGAGTGATAGCCTTCCTTATTCAAAATCCCTTTTACCTTGTACAAATCTCCCACTTTACCAGCACCAAAGCAACCCCAGACCATCACATTCCCTCCACCATGCTTGACAGATGGCGTCCGGCACTCTTCCAGCATCTTTTCAGTTGTTCTGCCTCTCACAAATGTTCTTCTGTGTGATCCAAACACCTCAAACTACGATTCATCTGTCATAACACTTTTTTCCAATCTTCCTCTGTCCAATGTCTGTGTTCTTTAGCCCATATAAATCTTTTCCTTTTATTAGTCAGTCTCAGATATGGCTTTTTCTTTGCCACTCTGCCCTGAAGGCCAGCATCCCGGAGTTACCTCTTCACTGTAGACGTTGACTCTGGCGTTTTGCGGGTACTATTTAATGAAGCTGCCAGTTGAGGACCTGTGAGGCGTCGATTTCTCAAACAAGAAACTCTAATGTACTTGTCTTGTTGCTCAGTTTTGCAGCGGGGCCTCCCACTTCTCTTTCTACTCTGGTTAGAGCCTGTTTATGCTCTCCTTTGAAGGGAGTAGTACACACCGTTGTAGGAAATCTTCAGTTTCTTTGCAATTTCTCACATTGAATAGCCTTCATCTCTCATAACAAGAATAGACTGTCGAGTTTCACATGAAAGTTCTCTTTTTCTGGCCATTTTGTGAGTTTAATAGAACCAACAAATGTAACGCTCCAGATTCTCAACTAGCTCAAAGCTGTGCTAGCATACTTGCACAAGGGATTTCAAGGGTGTTCAAAATATCCAATAGCCTTCTTACACAGTTAGCAAACACAATGTACCATTAGAACACTGGAGTGATGATTGTTGGAAATGGGCTTCTATATACCTATGTAAATATTGCATTAACAACCAGACGTTTGCAGCTAGAATAGTCATTTATCACATTAACAATGTATAGAGTGTATTTCTGATTCATTTAATGTTAGCTTCATTGAAAAAAACTGCTTTGCTTTCAAAAATAAGGAAAGTGACCCCAAACTTTTAAACGGTAGTGTATGTGGGTGTAAACCTCTGTTTGAGTGCATGACAGGGGGTAAGGGAGGGAGCGCTCTTTGGCTTTTGGAAAACAGATTTTTCTGGGTGCCATGCCGCATTTGCAAAGCCTCTAAAGCAGTGTTCCCCAACTCCAGTCCTCAAGGCCCACCAACAGGTCATGTTTTCAGGATCTCCCACAGAATGCACTGACAATAATTATATCACCTGTGCAGCATAATTAGATCACCTGTGCAGCGCTAAGGATAGCCAGAAAACATGACCTGTTGGTGGGGCCTGAGGACTGGAGTTGGAGACCTCTGCTCTAAAGTACCAGAACAGGTGAAACCTTCCAGAAGTCACCTCTTCTTAAATTTCCTACCCCTCAGGGATCTCAGCTAGGGGTGTATTGTGCATTTTGGGTGAATCTGCAGTTTTGATATTGTTTTTTGGGCTTCATTTTTATACCGTTCGCCACACGGTATACATTTCATGATAACTTTACTATGTGAGTCAGTACAATGATATAAATCTTATAGAGGTTTTTGTTTTGCTACTTTTACAAAATAGAATGCTTTTGTAAACAATTGCGTTTTTATTTCATCATAGTCTGACAGCCATAACTTTTTTTATTTGTCTGTATATGGAGCCAATTAAAGGCTTGTTTTTTGTGGAATGAGTAGACTTTTTTATTGATACCATTTTGGGGTTCATATGACACTTTAATATCTCTCTATTAAGGTTTTTGAAAGACAGAATGAACAAAATACAGCAGTCTTGGTAGTGTTTTTATGTTTTACTGCTTTTACACAATAAAAATGCTATATATGAGAGCCATAACTTTTTTTATTTTTCTGTGTGCAGAGCTGTGTAGGTGCTTGTTTTTTGTGGGATGAGTTGGCATTTCCATAGGGACCATCTTGGGGTACACGTGACTATTTGATTGTATTTTGGGAGGTAGGTCAAAGAATATACTGCCATCCTGGTAGTGTTTTTTATTTTTATTTTTTACAGCACTCACTGTGCAATATATGAAACATTAGTTTTACTCTGCTGGGTGATACAATTGTGGCAATATCCAATTTATATATTTTTTATGGTTAAGTTTTTATTGTGTAAAGTAATGTTTATGCATCATTCTCATCAACTTTAAGTTTTCCAAAAGTGGAGCTGTGTAAGGGCTTTTTTTGTGGGACAAACTAATGTTTTCATTGGCACCAATTTGGGTTTCATGTGACATTTTGTTTGCTTTTTATTCCATGTTATGGCAACTCTGCCATAGCTTTTGTTTTGTTTTTTTACGGCGTTCATTGTACAAGATAAATCTCATAACAGATTAAATGTTAGGTATACTAGCGCAGATACTAACTATTTGTACTTTTTTATTTTTTGGGGGGAGTGATTGGTATTTGTAATGGGTAAAGGGCAGTATTTTTTTCTTTTACACTTTTGCTTTGTATTTATTTTTTTCACTTTTCCCACTATGGTATAATAAATTAAGGCACGTCATTATAAATGATACTTGACAGTGTATTAAGCCAATTGTCATTTAGCCGGGCAAGTCTGCACAGGACAACCCAGAGGCCATTGTGTGCCACCAGTTGTCATGACAACCATTGGAACCCCGCAATCGAGTCATGTAGATTCCAGTGAAGGACAGAGGGGGCTCCCTCCCGCTGTCAAACTCCTTAGCTGCCGTGACCGCTATTGATCAGTAGTAAACAGGTTAAACAGCCCAGAATGGAGTTATCTCTACTTCAGACCTCTACTGCAAGAGCTTGACTGTCAATCACCTCTGGCTCCCGCAGCAATCGTGCACTAAGGGATTAAAAGGGTTTTCTCACAATGCTGTTTCACTGAGTTACAAGCAGTTTTACTCTCACGCATATTTAACTCTCCTATAACGAGCAGAGACATTACAAAGAAATAAGTGCAGGAGATTTAATCTTCAGTAAGCTCTCTGTCTAATTGGGACAAGAGATATGGTCGTAACTGGAAAAAACTTCTGTGCATTCAGAGCAGATAAAATCTCTCTTATCTCATGAAGGTAAAATCAAAAGACCAATATAGTTAGAAAAAGTCTTCAATTTACCTGTCCCTACATGTTAAAAGCTAATCACTATAGTGAAAAAAACCTTTTTAAGGGTATGTTCACACGATTTATTGCAGGTGTATAGCGGCGTGTACTGTGCATGCTGCTATACACCATCTGCTTTAGAAGTACGCGCAGTATGTTCTTCTGAAGTGCTAAGGCCAGCCCCCATACACTTTCACTTTCCCTGGCACATAAGTTCCGGCAAGAAATGACATGTCCCTTCTTTCTGCCGGCACATAGTACACGATGACTGCTATCATTTACCTTATTTGCAGGGTGTACTTCAGGTGCATTGCAGTGCAATTAAGCGCCAAAGTTCACCCTGCAAATATGCTATGTGAACATACCCTAAGGGTTTTTGTCTTCTTTTTTTCCTCTTACTTAGCATGCTCATCGTAAAAGCTCCTGATGTGCATACTAAATGACTCCATAGGGGTTCATTGTCAGTTGAAAGTCAAAGCAGTGTCCAGTATACAGCAGTATACTATTGAAATATAAGTATGGAATAGCAAAGTATGCCACATTATTCCATTAAACGGGAAATGTATCCATTAAACGGATACCATATAAGCCAAAGGGTGACTTGCCACTCTATGGTATCTGTCACAAGCATCCATTTAACAGAAGCATCATGAGTTTTTCATAGCTTTTCATGATGTATCCTTTAAATAAATTCCTGTATAGCCTATGGGTGGCTGATGTGTTAAACCAATGTCTAACAGTAAAAAAAAAAAGATGTCTCTGCCCCTTGATGTTAAAGAGTGGGTGCCAGCTAAGATTACAATTGTCCTTCTTCATATAGAAAGATTCAATGACACTTCAGATAATTCAAAATCTGGTGAAAAATGTTTTATGTATTACATAGTGAAGTATTTCAACAGATATAAAACATCAGATTATATGTCAGTACTGAGTTGTTAGTAAATCTGTCACTGAGTTAGTATCATAATCGAAACGTCCGGTATTATGGTACTAACTCAATGACAGATTTACTAACAACTGCTTGAAGTCTAGAGTATAATGTGATGTTTTATATCTGTTGAAATACTTCACTATGATTTTGTACTACATAAAACATTTTTCATTGGATTTAGGAATTATCTGGAGTGCTGGTAAAGCTTTCTATATAATAGTGTCTTTAGTCACTCACAGACTAGAATGGCCTTTGTCTAAGGATGCTTTCACACAGAGCTTTTTTTAGCTGCGTTTTTGGATGTGTTTTTTGTGCAGAAAGGCACAGCAATTAATGCTGTACATTTCTGCACAAAAAACGCATCCAAAAACGTACCAAAAATGCACAAAAATGCTCAGTGTGAAAGCACCCTTACAGATACATTATGGAAAAGCTCACATCCTATACTAGTCTTTAGGCAATGACTGCCACTATTAGGGTCTGTTCACACACAACGTTTTCCTAATAGAAATTTGCCATGGCACACCCTCAAGTTTCTGCTGCAGATTTGAACATTGCACAGACATTTCAATGGGGCTAATCTATGCCACAGCTGCCTGACGCACAATCCCAGTCAAAAAATTGGCATGTCAATGTCTTTTTTGTTCACATTGCAGATCTGAAATCCACTGCAGAAAAAGTCTGTGCACTATTTCACTGAATAAACTACTTGTAAGTAGAAGCGTGGGTGCTCAGTGGAAATAGCCAAAAGGCTGGCAATCCAATCAATAGAGAATCCACATCACACCGTAGGTATCTTGCAAAGAAAGTGTTTTTTATTCACATTAAGATATACAACATAGAAAGTAGAACATTCAGCACTCCATCACAAAATGTGCATGGTGAAAACAAAGTAACGGTAGTCCCAGGATCCGACGTTTCGCCTACTTGGCTTTCATCAAAGGACCTATGTAGTGGGAAATCGGAGCCTGGAGCAGGAGAGAGCTCTTCTGCTAGAGGCTCCCGTTTCCCACTATGTTATACATTTTAATGTGAATAAAAACCACTTTCTGCACAAGATACCTAGGGTGTGCTGTAGATTCTGTATTAACAGTATAAACTACTGTGTGAATTTCCCATTTTGGATTTTACACAGATTTTAAAGCAGAATCTAAAAACGGAATTAACATTAAATTCCATATTCAAATCAGTTGTGTGAACAAGGTCTTAGGCAGTATGGACCAGTATACAAATCTTTTCATTATACAGCGCCGACAGTAGAGTGCGAAGGAGCAGGAGTGCGGCGGGGTGAGTAGCCACTGGTAGTATGAGTCGCCCCGCAGCCCGACATGCAGACCGCACTGACACTTGTCCCCGGCAGCATATGGGCAGAGGCGGTATGAGTGCACCAGCGGCCCGACATGGTGGTTGCAGGGCAACTCATAACAGTACCCCTTCTTTGGTCTCCCCCTCTTTCTGGACTGTAGAAATTTCAGCACCAAGTCAGCCCAGGATTTTGTCCTCCTTCTCCCATGACCTTTCTTCTGGCTCGAACCCATTCCAGTCAATGAGAAAATGTTGCCTCCCTCTAAACATCTTCATAGCCAAGATTTCTTTTACGACATAAACATTAGTGGAATTAGCTTCAGGAGAACTGAAGACGACTTTCTGAGAGAAACGGTTTAGGACTAAAGGTTTCGGCAGAGAGACATGGAAAGAGTTTGTGACACTCATAGTAGTTGGAAGCCGGAGCTTATAGGCCACTGGAATAATGCGCATCATTACCTCAAATTGCCCCAGGAAGCATGGGCCCAGTTTATAACTGGGGATCTTTAGCTGGATGTATTTGGCCGACAGCCACACCTTGTCTCCAGAAGGATAAGTCAGGGGACGTCTCCTTTTCTTATCTGCTTGAGCCTTCATACGTCGAAGCTTGTTACAGAGACTGGCGAGTCTGGTCCCAGATGGACGTCAAATGCCGAACCAGGACATCCACTGCAGGAACCTCGGAAGACAATGAAAGAGGGAGAGGCGTGCGGGGATGCTGTCCATAAACGACATAGAAAGGGGAAGCACCAGCAGACTCTGAATCCAAAGAGTTGTAAGAAAACTCTGCCCAAGGCAGCAGGCTGGACCAGTCATCTTGCAGTGCCGAGACGAAGTGGCACAAGTAGTTTCCAAGGACCTGATTGACTCTTTCTACCTGACCGTTTATCTGTGGATGGTAGGCCGAGGAAAAATCCAACTTCACCTGTAGTCGGCGTCAGAGTGCGCGCCAGAACCTGAGACAAATTGGACCCCCTGGTCTGAGATAATATGGCTGAGGAGTCCGTGCAAACAGAAGATGTGCTCAAAAAAAAGGTGGGCAAGGCATGGAGCAGAGGGTAAGCACTGCAGCGGGATGAAGTGTGACATTTTTGAAAAATAATCAGTGACCACCCAAATAATGGTGTTACCGGAGGAGGTAGGCAGATTGGTGATAAAGTCCATCGCCACATGAGTATTGGGATACAGCAGAGGTTGCAGCAAACCGGCCGGTTTGTGGCGAGGTGTCTTGTCATGGGCACAGGAGGTACGGGATTCCACAAATTCTTTGGTAAGATCTGGCCATCAATAGAAGCGACAGATTAGCTGATAGGATTTTCGAGGACCAGGGTGCCCAGCCACCAGAGAGCAATGTCCCTTGCTCTCACACATACGTCTTACCAGGAGGAACACTTTGGAGGTTTGGAGGCACTTTGGAGGCAGCTATGAAAATCAAATGTTCAGGGGACACGTTGTGCTGAGAGACTACTTCTTCCCCGATTATGTCCGAAGCAGGGGAGAGGGCATCAGCTTTGATGTTTTTCTCTGCGCGATGGAAATGAATCAGGAAGTTGAACCACGAAAAGAAGAGGGAGCACCTGGCTTGCGTGGATAGAAACGTTGGGTCGTCTGGAGTTACTGGAGATTTTTGGGGTCAGAGTAGAGGTTGATTGGGTGCCGAGCTCCCTCCAGGAGGTGGCGCCATTCTTCCAAAATGAATAGCAACCCCCGGTCTTCAATGGGGTCTTGTCTTTGTGACCTTTTTGTGTGAGGACTACCCAACCCCCACAGAAGAGGCTTCAACTTCTAGGGAGAAAGGCTTCTCGGTATCCAATTGGGACAGAATAGGTGCAGAGGAGAATACGACTTTAACTTAGCGAAGGCCTCCTCGACCACAGGAGCCCATAGCTCTGGGTTGGCATTCTTCTTGGCGGGAGCCACGATTGGTGCCACCAGCATAGAGAAATGTGGGATAAACTGCCAGTAGTAATTGGCGAAGCCCAGAAAGCACTGTATGGCCCGAAGACCAACTGACCATGGACACTTCCATGTACCCAAGAAATGGAAGACTAATCTGGTGAAAAAGGCACTTCTCCAACATGGCGTAGAGGTGACTAGCTCATACCCTCAGTACCTGGTGCACATGGATCCGACGAGAAAACCAGGATGTAATCCAGGTAGACAACGACACAGGTATAGAGGAGTTCCCTGGAGTGTTGCACAGACTGAAGGGCATCACCAGGTATTCAAAGTGTTCGTCACGAGTGTTGAAGGCCGTCTTCCACTCATCACCCTCACACATCCGAAAGAGATTGTAGGCCCCCCGCAAGTCCAATTTAGGAAAGATTTTAGCTCCGCGAAGCCAGCCAAAGAGTTCCGTGATCAACGGCAGAGTATAATGGGTGGTTATCTTGTTGAGACTGCAATAATCAATACAAGAGCGTAGTGAACCATCTTTTTTCTCTACAAAGAAGAACCCAGCACCGGCTGGAGAGGAGTTCTTGCAGATAAACCCCTTCTGAAGGTTCTCCTGAATGTAGGCTGACATGGCCTGGGTCTCTGGCACAGACAAAGGGTAGACCGGGGAGGACTTGAACCGGGCAGCAGGTCTATAGGAAAGTCATAAGGGCAGTGAGGTGGAAGGGTCTCCGCCTGTTTCTCTGAAAAAAACCTGGTATGCAGCAGGTAGGCCTAGCAGAGGCTTGAGAGGCGTCAGTGGAGAAGTGGGGCGCACCGGGTGAGGTGCTACCACATAGCGGGTCTGGCTGTCTAGTCCCCAGCGTGTAACTTTGCCCATCTTCCAGTTAAGCGTAGGGGCATGGCATTGCAGCCATGGAAGTCCCAGAAGGATCGGTGGGGAAGAACGGGGCAGCACATAGAATGTGATCTTCCCTTGTGTAACGCCCCCACGTGAAGAGATACTGGTTCAGTAACATATTGATTGGGGGTCACTCAGTAGTTCCCCGCTGATGGAAGAGATCACCAGAGGTTTGAGCAAGGCGGACCAGATAGGACTCCAGACCGAGTTGAAATCTGCACCAGTATTGTCAGATGTTTGGAGGGATTATTCTCACATAGGGATGCCTCTCCCACGTAACCTAGGTGAGTGCGTTTCCCGGACTTTGAGGATGTTATACAGCAGTTTCTGCTGTAATGCTCAGGGATGGCGCAGTAAAGGCACAGATTCTACTCCCGACATGGGGACAACTCTTGCTTGGTCAGGTGGGCCCTGTCCACTTGCATGGGCTTCTCAGCGGAAGGCTGCGGGATAGGCAAAGGGGACCTCTGGAACACCAGAGCAAGACGTAGTAGATGATGTGCCTGGACCAGATTGCATTCGTGACGGAGCTCCTCCTTCCTCTCAGAAAAACACATGTCAATGCAAGTGGCCAGGGGAAACAGGTCACTTAAGAAAGACGGAGGGTCCTGTGCAGCCAGCACATCCTTCACACTGCTGGAACGTTGCTCTTAGGGCTGCAACGTTCCAGGACAATTCTGAGGCCAAGGTACGAAATTGTACAGCATATTCTCCCACACACATATTCTTCACAAATCACCTTAACGTAGGTTCAGCAGAACGGTCTCGGCGGAGGAGGCTCAGGATAGCTCCTCAAAGACACTGCGGAACTCGCTCAGGAACATAAAGAGATTGGCCGTGACTGGATCATCTCTGTCCCAGAGAGGTGTTGCCCAAGCCAGGGCTTTTCTGGAAAGAAGGATGACCACGTAAGCCACTTTGAACCTTTCGGTGGGGAACTGAGTGGCCATAAGTTCCACGTGCAGGGAGCACTGGATGATGAAGCCCCTGCAGGGCTTAGGGTCCCTATCAAATTTCGTTGGCTTGAACAAACATAGTTTAGGGCCAACGGACACCGCAGGAACTTATGGTGTAGAAGGAGCCACAGGAGACAACTGTCACTGCTGAGCGGAGCTGCTGCATCATTGCGGTTAGCTGGTTGAGCTGCTGCGCCTGTTGTGTATTCTGTTGCAACTGCTGGGCCACGATGGTGGTGAGGTCAGCGACGCTTGGCAGAGGCACCTTGGTGGAATCTATGGCTGGATCTAACTGTAATGGTTAGAGTAGTGGATCCACTGGACCACTGGCGGTAGTGTAAGCCACACCAGGGAGCGGAGTCTAAGGGGCCGCTGGTTTTCAGAAAAATCAAAAAAAGGGACATTATTTACTCAAAAACACAACCACAAGGCCGTACCTACAGCTCAAAGGCTGGACTATAAACTGAACACAGTAGAAGGCAACACAGGCCCCTGTGCCACTTAGGAAAGGTGGAACAGGTGCAGATAACTGATGTGCACCTCACACACCCATCCACTAGGGCAGGGGTGTCAAACTCGTTTTCCCCGGGGGCCACATCGGCCTCACGGCGTACCTTAAAGGGCCGACCTAATTTTAGAACTGTGTAAATGTAACTTCTCCTTAACAGTTAAGAGAGCTATTAAGGAGTAGTTTCATTTGTACAGTATTCCTGTTACAATCAGCCCTTTGATGGTAATCAGGAAGAAGGTGAGGCCCAGGGGGGAGGCAGGCCAGATGGTGGAGGCCCAGAGGGGGAGGCAGACCAGAGGGTGAAGGCCCAGAGGGGGAGGCAGGCCAGAGGGTGAAGGCCCAGAGAGGGAGGCAGGCCAGACGGTGGAGGCCCAGAGAGGGTGGCAGGCCAGAGGGTGGGGGCCCAGAGAGGGAGGCGGGGGCCGAGGGTGGAGGCCCAGGGGGAGGCGGGCCAAGGGGGGGGCCCCAGAGAGGGGGGAGGCAGGCCAAGGGTGGAGGCCCAAGAGGGAGGCAGGCCAAAAGGGTGGAGGCCCAGAGGGGGGCGGGCCAGAGGGTGGAGGCCAGAGAGGGAGGCAGGCCAGAGGGTGGGGGGGCCAAGAGGGGAGGCAGGCAGGTAGAGGGTGGGGGCCCCAAAGGGGGGCGGCAGGCTAGAGGGGGGAGGCCCATAGGGGGAGGCAGGCGGCTGATTTTAGGCCAAAAGGGAGGCAGGCCAGGGGGTGGAGGCCCAAGAGGGAGGCGGCCAAGGGGGGAACCCAGAGGGGGGGCGGCGGCCAAAGGGGGAGCCCAGAGAGGGAGGCAGGCCAAGGGTGGGGCCAGAGGGAGAGGCGGCCAGAGGGGGGAGGCCCAGAGAGGGAGGCAGGCAAAGGTGGGGCCGGGGATGGGAGGCGGGCCCAGATGGTGGGGGCCCATAGGGGGAGGCAGGCCAGATGGTGGGGGGCCCAAAGAGGGAGGCAGGCCAGATGGGGGAGGCCCAAAAGGGGGGCACCAGAGGGGTTTGGGGCCCCAGAGAGGGGGGCAGGCAGGCCAATGGTGAGGGCCCAGAGGGGGAGGCAGGCCGAGGGTTTGGAGGCCCAGAGAGGGACGGCCAGGGGGTTGGGGGCCCAGAGAGGGGGGGCAGGCAGACCAATGGTGGAGGCCAAAAGGGGGAGGCAGGCCAGTGGGGGAGGCCCGGGAAGGGGCGGGCCAGGGTGGGGCCCAAGGGAGGCAGGCAGCCAAATGGTGGGGCCCAAGGGGGAGGCGGGCCAATGGTGGAGGCCCAGGGGGAACAGGCCAGATGGTGGGGCCCCAGAGGGGAGGCAGGCAGAGGGTGGGGGCCCAGAGGGGACGGCCAGATGGTGGGGCCCAGAGGGGGGAGGCAGGCCAGGGGTGGAGGCCCAGAGAGGGGGCCAGCTAGATGGTGGGCCCAAGGGGGGGAGGCCGAGGGTGGAGGCCCTAGGGGGAGGAGGCCAGTTGGAGGCCCAAAGGGAGGCGGCCAGATGGTGGGGGCCCCAGAGAGGGGGGCGGGCCAGTGGGTGAGGCCCAGAGGGGAGGCGGGCGGGGCCAGATGGTGCAGGCCCAGAGGGGGCACCAATTGGAGGCCAGAGGGGGCGGGCCAGAGGGTTTGGAGGCCCAGAGAGGGAGGAGGCAGACAGATGGTGGAGGCCCAGGGGGGAGGCGGCCAGATGGTGGGGGGCCCAAAAGGGGGGGAAAGGCCAGATGGTGGGGCCAAGAGGGAGGCAGGCCAGATGGGGGAGGCCAGAGAGGGAGGCGGCCAGATGGTGGGGCCCCAGGGGGGGGGAGGCAGGCCAGGGGGTGGACCCCCCGGGGAGGGAGGCAGGCTAGATGGTGGGGGCCCCAAGGGGGGAGGGCAGGCCAGTGTGGGGCCCATAGGGGGGGGCAGGGCCTTTGGGGGTGGGGCCCTTTTGGGGGAGGCAGGGGAGATTAGGCCCAAAGAGGAGGCACCAATGGTGGAGGCCCAGAAGGGAGGCGGGCCCAGAGGGTGGAGGCCCAGAAGGAGGAGGCAGGCCAGGGGTCCCGGCCCAGAGAGGAGGCAAGGCCAGTGGTGGGGCCGAAGGGAGGCAGGGCCAGAGGGGGAGCCCAGAGAGGGGGCGGGCAGACCAGATGGTGGGGCCCCAAGGGAAGGCAAAGATGGTGGAGGAAGGGGGAGGGAAAGGGCCAATGGGGGAAAGGCCCCAGAGGGGGGGCAGGCCAGATGGTGGACCCCCAGAGGGGAGGAGGCCCGTTTGGGGTACCCAGGGGGAGGCAGCCAGAGGGTGGGGCCCAAAAGAGGGGGCAGGCAGAGGGGGAAAGCCCAGAGAGGAAAAGGGGGCAGAGGGTGGAGGGCCCAGAGAGGAGGCAGGCCAGGGGTGGAGGCCCCAAGAGGGAGGGCAGGCAGGCCAGAGGTAAAGGGCCCCAAGAGGGAGGCGGGCGCCAATGGGGGGGAGGCCAGGGGGGAGGCAGGCAGGCAGAGGTTGGGGGAAAAGGGAGGAGGCCAATGGTGGACCCAGAAGGGAGGCACCCAAAAGGGTGGGGCCCAGAGAGGGGGCAGGCCGGGGTGGGCCAGAGGGGGGCGGGCTAGTGGGGGGAGGCCCAGTGGGGGGGGGCAGGGCCAATGGGGACCCCCATAGGGGGAGGAGGCCAGATGGTGGAGGCCAGAGGGGGAGGCAGGCCAGAGGGTGGAGGCCCAAGAGGGGGGCGGGCCCAGATGGTGGGGGGCCAGAGGGGAGGCGGGCGGGCCCAGGGGTGGGCCCAGAGAGGGAGGCAGGCCAGAGGGTGGAGGCCCAGGGAGGGAGGAGGCCAGAGGGTGGAGGCCCAGAGGGGGGGGCACCCAGGGGGTGGGGCCCAGAAGGGAGGCAGGCCCAGATGGTGGGGGCCCCAGAGAGGGAGGAGGCAGGCCAGAGGTGGGGGCCCCAGAGGGGGAGGCGGGCCAAGGGGTGGAGGCCCAAGGGGGAGGCGGGCCGTGGTGGAGGCCCGGGAGGGAGGAAGGGCCAGATGGGGGAGGCCCAGGGGGAGGAGGCCAGTGGTGGGGGCCCCAGGGAAGGGGAGGCGGCCAGATGGTGGAGGCCCAGATAGGGAAAATAGGGGGTGGGGGTGGACCCCAGATGGGAGATAGGGGGTAGTGGTGGGGGCCCAGGGAGGTGGAGGCAGCCGATGGTGGGGGCCCCAGAGAGGGAGATAGGGGGCTGAAGGTGGGGCCCCAGGGGGGGGGGAGGCAGGCTAACTATAAGACCGGTGGGGGGTAGGGGACTAGCGGTAAGGCCCCATAGGAAGCCATTTACCGCCTCAGTGAACGTCCTCCGCAGGAGCGGAATCTTTCACCAGCGGGAAGCTCCTCTGCTCAGCGTCCTGCCACCCTGCAGGGGGCGGGGCCGGAGCACTGGCAGGGGGACCAGCAGTCTGTGGTCTTTTAGGCCTCATTCACACGGCTTATTTCAAACGTATTTACTGGGTTTTGCGATCTTTTAATATTTCTGAAATTCAGTTAAAAAATCTTTTGCAAATAAGTGCCACTAAGTGGGCCGTATTTGTAATGTTTTTTGACGGATTCACCATCTCCAATCATTGTAGGTGGGAATCCGTCCGTAAAAATTGACATGCACATTGTTTTTCCTCCGGATTTCCGTCGTCAATCCGGCACGGAAATACGCTCGTGTGAACGCGAGCCCTATTTTTTTATTGAAATCAATAGAAAATAGGCTGTTACTTGTTTTCTGACTATTTCCCCCGGGGTTTCGATGTCATCCGTCGCAAATAGCGGCGAAAAAAGCCTTGGGGAACAGGCCTTACTGTGCACGGTGTGGCCGGGCCCCCCCCTGAGCTCAAAATGACCCGGCCCCCCCCCCCTGAGTCACTACGGCTGCCCCTTGCCTCCTGTTCACTGAGAGAAGCAGCCGTGCGGAGCAACTAGCAACAAGTCCGTGCTATAAAAAACAAGGCAACGGGCCCGGGTTTTGGCCCGCGGGGCCTTGTGTTTTTTAAACCTGTGCACTAGGGGGAAATTTAAAGACAAAACTACACCCCCCCCAATAGGTACCCAATTCATTCCTTCAAAAAAAGTCAAGTTAATACATGGGGAGGGCTCACTAATGTAAAAAAAAAATCGATAAAAAAAACCCTTCCTCATGCATTCTATGTATGGGGGTTAGTTACTGGTTTTTAAATTTCTTCACTTTTTTGCATGGTTTGAAAATGTGCTGTGTTTTAAATTTAAAAGGCATACCAAAGATGAGGGATGTTCTGCCCGGACTTTAGTATTTTTAGTACACTTGCTCTCCCTTCACACCAGAGACCTTGTAATACTAACAAGTCACATGACACTGTGGAGAGAAAATGGCAAATTGTGCACAATTTGTCCATTTTCACTTAAAGATTTACTCACTTTTGTTTCCAGTGGTTTAGAAAGTGATGGCTGTGTGTTATTTTAAAAGGCATACCAAATACGAGGGATGTTCTTCCCGGAATGTAGTATTTTAGCGAGTGCAAACCATGATGTTTCCACATTTTTTTCATAATCTTTCTTTCTAGTTTTCCCAGGATGGAGAGGAGAAGAAAGTTAATGCACGCACTACCAAGTGATCCACTAGTGCCATTAGCACGTGACTTTTGAGTGATCATGTTGCATTCTTTTCAACGTGGCTTTTGGGCTGTTGACAGTTTTCAAGAGCTGAAAGAAACTTATGACGATGATGCTCCATCTTAAACGATCGTCACAAAATTTGGCAGTGGTCATTTCAGCAGTGATGATGAAAATTGTGAAGCAAGGCCTAGGACATTAAGAGACCCAGAAAATGTTGACAAAGTTTGTGAATTCTTGAAAAATGATGGTTATGTGACCATCAGAAAGATGCAATGGAGCTGGAAATTCCTGGTCCAGATGTTGCTTCAAAACCCTCAGAACTCAGTGTCTCTCTAATGCCAACACAGCCGTTAAATTGAAGTTTCTTGCGCAATCAGGTGTTGTTCCCGAAGCTGAAAGAACCCCTGGGTGGAATAAACTTGAGAGATACTCATTGCTGGAGTTAGGGAACAGCTGAAATTGATGCCAAAAGCCAAAAAATGTGTTGCAACTGGAGTCATTGAAGAATAAGAGAAAAATGTTTAAAAAATTCTCCTGGTTCGTTTTATTGCCAAGTTCGGGTGGAAGTGGAGCATTTCTCGTATTATACTGTTATACAAGCTGTACTCTGTCAACTTTACATTGTATCAAAGTGTCATATCTTCAGTGTTGTCCCATGAAAAGATATCATACAATATTTAAAAAATGTGAAGTGTACTCACTTTTATGAAATATTGTAGGTAAAGGTCTGGATTCATGTCCGTTTTTAAGAACTCACAACTCCCGAGCCCATTCTGCTTCCCCATCAGTAAAAAACCTTGGTTGTGGTTGAACAGATATGTAGTGCTGCCTCCTGGTCATTACCTAACCCATTCATTTGGCACTACAGAGTCCAGGGGAGATCTCAGAAGACATCTCATTTGAGAGGCCAATTTTGTGAGCTGTGTATGAGGTTCCTCCCTAGGGATCTACTTGCTATATCCCCATCATTGTGCTGCTTACAGGGACTTAAAGGGAACCTGTCCCATAGGTTATGCCCCCCTTGCTGAGGGCAGCACAAGCTAGTGTCAGACCTGCTGTTTCCAGCACTGTGCCCCTTATTCTGTAAGATGCTGTAGTTTTAGAGCATTTAATACTCAAATCTTATTCATGAGCAGGTGTTAGCCCCGCCCACCAAATGCTAGACACACCCACTGACAGTTATTCACATGTTTCTACCTATTCAAAGTAATAGGTTTATCAGTTAAAGTAGGCGGGGCTAGCCTCCGATTGGCCGGGTTTGAAAAAAAATGACTCTTTGTAGGACTCTTCGAATGACTCTTCTGGCTGAAAACTGCAGATTGGAGAATTAAATACACGAAAACTACAGCATCTCACAGAATAAGGGACACAGCGCTGGAAACAGCAGGTCTGACACTAGCTTGTTCTGCCCTCAGCAAGGGGGCATAATCTATGTGACAGGTTCTCTTTCAGGGAAGTTTTCAGTTTAAATGTAAATCTATTTACCCTTAAGTCCTGTTAGCAGCACAAGGCTTCATTCCTGAATTAGACAGTTTGTAGCACTAAAAATAAATATAAGGGGGTAGAGTCTGGGACTGTGTCTTATAGTATAACATGCTCATTAAAAATTCCATTTGTCCTATCAGTCCACAGTGTGCAAAAATCCCCATTATTGTGTTGCTGACAGGACAGAGAAAAAACAGATTTACATTCTAAATTGAAGACTTTATTAACTCCATAAAAAAGCCCACACAAAAAAAAATTCTATTTCTTCACCGTAAATATTTTTGGGGCTTCCCAGTACATTAAATGATACCATAAAAAATGTAACTTGTCCAGCAAAAAAACCTAATAAGGCTAAGATGATGGGAAAAAAATCGCACACACCTATGGGGATTAAAGTACATTGGGAGCTGACGTATACATTAAAAGGAAGCAAAAGATGTGATATGAATGCCCCCTGAGTTATCATAAGGTACATCCGTTACTGTCTATGTGTCTCTCATACTGTATGCAGTACTATGTTTTCCAGCAAAAGTGACAGAACCTAAGACAGAGGCTTCGAACATTGATGTAAATGTAGCCTAAGAGACATTATTTGCAAGTTTCCTACATTATACAGATATATGTATAATGTAGGAAACTTGCAAATCTCCTGTAATCAGCAGCATTGTTATCTCTAGCTGTGAATTTTTCACAGTCTATTCCTAAAAGTATATTGCAGCAAAAAAGTTGGCTCAAAACACAAACGGGAATAAATAATATAAAAGTTCTAGTTTTATTGTTTCTCAAACTAGGATTCTTAGAATTTGTAGTGAGAACACCTACAACGTACAACGTGTTGGCTTTTCTCCAAACTCATTTCCCACAGTTCTGCGAGAGATTTCTCAGCTGAGAGCAACTTTTTTCTCCTCATTACCAACCGCTGCTCATGACCCAAGGCTGTTCCCTGTTTCATCTGAATTACAAGAATTCTGGCAAAAACCTTGAACTGCAACATGTTGCGCAGAACAGACGATAAACAGTGGAGGCTGATCTAAAAATACAAAACAAATAGCTTCATTGCCTGAATGAAAGGATTCCACATTGATCAGAGCATTTTCAGAATCACTATTGCACTGTGAGAGGCAAGTGCGAGCAACTCTCAGAAGTTTCCATTCTGCAGGCGGCGCACATGTGTAAAAGGGACCAGAGCGATGTGATGACCCCAGAACAGTGTGTAATAGCAATAAAGATTGGCAGTAAGGATGTAAAGCGCATCATTCAGAGCTCACTTTCTGTGTTAGTCTTAGGGGATGTTCACATGACATTTGTGGATCCGTTTGTAGATGCGAATTTGGTTCTGTGCTTTGGACCCTAAACGGACCCAAACACACATCTAACAATGTGCAGTGTCATTTACTTTGCTTTCAATGTAAAATACCCATCGGCGTTCAGACGAGTGATGACCGATGCGTGTTTACATGCGTCTTTCTGATACGTCTTTTGGATCCGTTCAAAGAATTAACATGTCAATTCTTCATCCATTTGATGCAGCAGGCACCCTATTTAAAACTATAGGGTGCATTTCTGCTGCAGCAAAACAGATCCAAACACGCACTTTTGTGCTGAATGCATGTTGGATGCATTCTTTGGTGCATTTTTTATGCGTTTCTTGTGCAGAAAGGAAGAGAAATCAATGATGTACATTTCTGCACAAAAAACGCCTTAAAAAGGCACCAAAAAAATGCTACGTGTGAAAGTACCCTTATGGACAAAAGAAAAAGCTTCATATTTATGGGGGTAGAATTATTGACTATGCTGTGTCAAAAAATAGTGGTGTTACAGATAGATTTGCATGGGCAGATCCACAGTGGATTATCCACAGCAGATCTGCAGAATACACTCCACACTCCTGTAAAGCTAAAAATCTGCACCCACTGGTGATGATTTTCTTCCAGTATTTCCAACAAATTTTAACATGGATTTTTCCCCGTATGCTAAAATCTAAGGATTTTGCCTTTTCCCATTAGGGCAGTTTGCATTTTCTGACGAGGATTTGATAAGGATTTCAGCAGCAGTTTTTAAGCATGGATTTTTGTCTAGTGGTCCAGCAAAGTGAAAATGGATTTGGGTTTTGGATAGCTTTTTCACTTTGCTGTGTGGACCTAGCCTAAGGCTACATCTACACAATGAATTACGACGCCGATTTACCGAATCAGCATTGCATCCTCATTGGAAATTCTGCACTTGTAAGATATGAGGCTGATTTTAGGAGTCCTATACTTAAATATTGTTGACTTGTGAAACTACTCAAACAATTTTTACAAGACTGCAGAACTTACCCTTACCTATAGCAGTTGCCTCTCCTGAGTCCTAACTGTGGCTCGCAGTACTCAGATACCCCAGGACATCAGTGGAACCAAATTGTAACCAAGCAGTTGCTGGAAACAAGAATATTGATCATGTATAAAACAAAATACTAAAATCAGACACTCCTAAGGGTAACAAAAGGGCAATGGAGGGGGTGGCAAATAATGGGTTCTTCTCCTGAATATAATATGAATGAACAGCAGCACCAAATAAGAACTGAATCTAACTTTCCTGAATCTTTCCATGTTTTTCCCTTTAAAGGGGTTTTCTCACTACAAGGGTGATTTTTTTTTAAAGATCTTGCAAAAACAGTCCCTTTGCAAATGGTCCATTAACATGCTACCTTTTCCTAAATCCCTTCTTTTATCTGCATCCTCTTCAGGGCTCTATAGCTACGACCCGTTTACTCCCTGATAGGGGCCGCACTGGTTTTTATAGCTCAGACCTATGGTTAAACAAAAGACTGCATGGCAGGTGGTAGCCATAAGGAAGCTGGCTACATTGAATGGATAAAAAGATGAAACAGCACATAGTAAGACTGATCAACTTTCCTGAATCTTTCCATAGACCTTTCCTTAACACTGACCCTATCATCAGATGACACTGACCCTATCTGTTCCTAAAAATATCCCTAAAGATGACCCCAAGATACAACTGACCCTAATACACCAGACACAACCCAGATTGACCACAACAAAAAATGAACACTAAATAATCAAGGAACTAGATAACTAAGAACTAAGGTAACTAAGTACAACACAAGAGCACCAGTCACAATTGTACAGAGATTATGCTAAATGTACCATTTTGTCAAAACCAGGGAACATTATAGAGAGGCTAACACTTAGCACCTCAAACTCTAAATGAGCTTTGGCTGCTCAGCATAGTCAACTAATCTGCCCTGATAGCCAAACTAATAAGAAGTAAAAGACAATATACTGGGGTATAGAAAGAGTCTTTTCCCATGACACAATTTGAAATTTAGGTGAACATGTATGGACTGGGCTGCACCAGATTTCTGGCGTTCTTTCAGTCAAAAAACCTGGCCTAGCCCTGTTCTATAGAAGTATGAACAGTTGTATGCCTAAACTTGGCGCAATCTGCACCAGACACAACACTTGCATGCACCAAAGATGCAGGGGAGTGACTGACTAGATTTTCAGTTTTTGACACTTTTATGAATGTGTATCACCAAAAGTGGGCACAAAACTGTTCTGACTGAGGCCAAAGTTATCATAGATGAACTAGAATTGCCAATAGGGCCAAAAATATCAATTGTTTCTTCACTTATACCACTAAGTAATAAAAACTAATTTATGATATTTAGTAAGCTATATAAAATTAAATAATATAAAACTAAACTATATCCCAAAATCTAAAATGATCTCATATCAAATTAATATAAAATTATATCACATAAAATTTGTATTAAATATAATAATCTAAAATAATTAAACCAATACAGCATCTACCATAAATCCCTTTCTCAATTGGGTAGTTAGAATTATCAGTGATAACAACCACAATCACAGCAGGCTAGAAATAAAAGAAAAGCTGTTAGTGAATAAAAAGGTTCATAGTGAGCTTGCTTGGCGCACAAGTCCCAGAAAGAGGTGCGTTACTTGGGTCCTAAAACATCTGGGGGACGGGCCCTCTATATTTTTCTCAAAATGTTCCTGCCATTTATTTTAAGTATTTTCCGCATAGATGTTTATACTGTATAACATAAATCAGCGCTGAAAATTTTGTGTATTTTAAAAGCCATGCATGTATACTAGTATAAAACCTGTAAATAGTCATGCAGTTACCAAATAATATAACTATATAAATATCTCTTAATATATACTACCAACATACTGTTACTAAAAAGCCCAATATACAAGACCAATAATACCATCAAAGGAGGAATAAAATTGCTAGATCATGACCAAATGTGACCACTACATGTGATTACCAGTTGCACACAGGCCCTGCATACATAAGTGATTACAGTAGACATCTAGGGACTCAAAGGAGGTCTTCTATGTCTGGAGTTGGTCTCTTCCACTTTTCTTCTCCATGTGGTTGCAATACGCCATGATGACTTCTCCCGACCAGGACTCACCTCTGCTAAATTTACCACACAAACATCTTAAACTACTCACTATTCCAACAACTCCCTACCAGTGACCTACCTCTGTATAAATTCTCCATTCATAGTGCCCAAAATCGTAATAATGACCCCCTTGTGTCCCAAACAGCCATAGTACCTCCAAACAGTAAAAGTGCCCCCTGATGGTTATAAAGTCTCCTGTTTGTGTACCCAGTTTTAGTCTTCTTTTGAGTGCTTATATAGTAGGTAAAGCCCCAATATAGCAGGTTGGTACACCAAAAAAATTAGATAGACAGATCCCCTTTTAGTAGACGCCAATTAGACTGCTAGGCCACTACATTAATAGGTTTCCTCTCCACCATTGAATAGGTATATAGGCCTCCATTAGATAGATAAGAATATAGCCTCCCAGTTAATTAGGTACATAGGCCATTCATTGGGTAGGTGTATTGGCCACCAACTAAGTTGGTAGGTATATAGGCTCCCCATTATGTAGGTAGGTAAATCAGCCCCCTATTAGGTAGGTAAATATGTAGGTCCACAGTAAGTAGCTATGTTTATAGGCCTCCTGTTAGTTGGATATATAGACCCCCCATTAGTTAAGCAAACATATACGCCCCCATTAGGTAGATATTTAGGCCCTTAATTAGTTAGTTTAACATATAGACCCACAAATGGTAGGTATGTATATAGTTCCCTGTTAGGTAGGTAGGTATATAACCCTCCATTAGGTAGGTAAATATACCTTTTAGGTATATAGCTTTCCCATTAGGTAGGTATATAGCAACCCATTAGGTAAGCATATAGAACCACAATAGGTAGGTATGTATATAGGCCCCCATTAGGTAAGCAAATATATAGGTTCCCTGTTAGGTAAATATTTAGGCCTCCAGTACATAGGTATATAGGCCCCCAATTAGCTATGTAAATACATGGGACCATCATTAAGTAAACATATAGGCTCCTGTTAGGTAGGCAGGTATATAACCTACCCTCCCATATAGGCTCCTGTTAAGTAAGTAGGTATATAGGCCACAGTAAGTTAGGTATACAGAGTTTTGTTAGGTAAGTAGGTATATAGTCCTCCCACCATTAGGTAGTTAGGTGTACAGCCCCCAGATCCCCATTTAGCAGGTATTTATACCCCTGTTCGGTAGGTATTTACCTCTTTCCCCCCATTTAGGTGGATACATACCCCCCATTTGGCAAGCATGTGTCGCAGCTAGCTAGATATATACTACCTTTCCCAATTTAGGTAGGTATATAGCCCCCCATTTTCAGGTATATATCCTGCCATTAAGTAGGTGTATCGCACCCCATTTAGGTAGGTATATAGCCCCCCCATTTGGTAGACATATATCCCCTCTCATCCATCCGTTTAGGTAGGTAGCCAGCCTCTTGAGTCTTAGATACCTCTACAATGTAAATTTTTTTAAAAATTACCTGTCCCTGTTCCCCCATTGTGCAGCTATGTCCGGTGCGGACGACGGAATTTAGTGAGGTCATCACGCCGTCGCTGCGTTCTTAACAAATGTCACAGTTCTTAAGTATGATTGACAGTAAGGGTGCGTCTACATGGCAAAAGACGAAAACAGCTCTGTTTTTACCTCAGCAGAACCGTTCATTACAACCATTTTTTGTACTGCTTTTGACCCAAAAAACGGTCTGTTTTTCGACAGTTTTGGTTTTTTGAACTGTTTTGTCACTTTTTTTGTCCTGCTTTCCAGCGGTTTTTCGACTGTTTTTCAAGCTGAAAAGTATACTGAGTGTAAAAGTATTCCTGATTGGTGCAAGAAAGCATGTGATTTTTTTTTTTATCTCCACAATTTAACAATGATGCACAAAGGCCAACTTTCACTTTCACTTTAAGCACATGTGCATGTTAACAGCATCAAAATTTGGTTAGTTTAGGCTAAAAAGTGGATTTAAAGGCTCTCATTCACACTGAAGAACTTTGCTGGACCTTCCTGTGTTAAAAATGTGCAAAAGGACCTGCAAAAACACACCCACTATAGGTGGGATCATTCTTCACTTTTTTCTTTGCAAAAACCTAAAACCGCCCAAAATCCGTGCCAAAAACATCCCAAAAACCGCTCACTGATTTTCTGAGCAGTTTACATTGACTCCTATGTTAATTTTCTGTCTGAAAGCAGAGCAGAAGAATGAACATGTTCTAGGTTTTTCGGACCACCGGCGGTGTGAAAGACGGCCGGTGGAAAAAACATTCAGTGGTGACTGCTGAACTGTTTTTCTATTGAAGTCTATGGGGAAGCATTGCTTGCAGGTTTTCAGACGGTTTCTAAAACAGCAAACCATCTGAAAAACCAACCAAAAACCGTTACCGTGGGGACAAGCCCTAATAGATACTTATCTCCTGCAACATTGTAACCATAAGATTAAGGCTATGTTCACACGGTGTACTTGCGGGGACGTATTTCACCGGCAATTACGCAATGTGCTCGGGTGCGGGGGGGGGGGCCGGCAGCCTGCCAGCCCCACAGACATTCATTATTCACGGCGCGTATACGCTGTGAATAATTGACATGTCACTTCTCTCCCCATCCGCCGTATTGTCCGAGTGGGGAGAGGAGACGTAATCCATAGTTCTCTATGAGAAATATGGATTACCCTAATGACTGGGACGTAGCTCGCCCATATTTCGCGCAGTACGGCTCGAAATGCAGGGCGAGATACGTCCCATTTTAAGCCGTGTGAACATAGCATTAGACTGAAACTTCTGTAGCAGGGAAAACATTGTGACGTAGAAGAAAGTGAAAGATTTAAAAGTATGATTGCCATTTATGAGCTTTTGTTCTTCTCTGTAGAGATTAAAGCAGTTCATGATTTTATTTTCTACTAAAAAATTATGTCATTAATAAAATTTTGTTCAGATTTTTATATTTTTCATTTTTTATGGTGTTATATCATACGTTAATTTTCATTCATCAAACTGTAGGTCACTGGGTCAGTAGGTCAGGATTTGGAATGCTGTATAAACTTTTTAGGAACCATTCCTTTTTTTTACTTTTCACTTTTATTACATTAAATGAAACACATTTTAATCCTGTGTTGATCAGTGTGGATTTTTTTTTCTACTTTCAGCCTTTATTCTACATATGGCAATAGCTGGCACACTACAAATCTCTGAGACTTGTGCGCCAAGCAAGATCACTGCTATGATTTCTATTCACTGACATGACATTCTAACAGCTTTTATTTTATTTCTAGCCTGCTGTGATGTGCTTGTAATCACCGATAATATTATGCTAACTTCCGATTGAGAACGTGATTTATGGTAGATGCTGTATTGGTTAATTTTTTAGATTATTTAATTTAATATTAATTTTATATGAGATCATGTTAGATTTTTGGGATATTCTATAATTTTAGATTAATATTCTGTTATTTTTAAAATATTTAATTTAATTTTACCTAGTTTTATAACTAACATAAGTTAGCATGGTCCTAGGTGGAGTGCAAAAAAGATTGATCCAGCTATCCTTTAGTAATAGTGGTCCATTAATAAGAATAAAATCCTATTTATTCAAAGTAGCATTAAAAGTCTTATGCCTTGCCTGCATTGTACCATTCTGCTTTTAATGCTACTTTGAATAAATAGGATTTTATTCTTATTAATGGACCACTATTACTAAAGGATAGCTGGATCAATCTTTTTTGCACTCCACTTGCCGTTTCTCCTTGGCACCGGGAGGATCCGTGCTGTCCGATTTGGAGAGGTGAGCTGGCTAACTACTGTGTGTTAGCATGGTCCTAGGTGTCAGGAATTCTGTGAAGCTGTCAGTCTTTTCTTGCGCACCAACCTTTGCAAATTTAGGTTTGGCACCAACATTACCCTGCACTCCATTAAGGATGCACCAAATGTATGAACCACAGGTACGACAGGTACATACAGCGATTCTAAAGCAATTTAGCACTGGCGTGTCTGTGCCAAGTTTCATATATGTTGCCCTTAGTTTTAAAGGGGTTGTCTCGCTACAATGATTGGGTTTTAATTAAAAGATCTTTAAAAAACAAGCAGCTTAGCAATATATGTTCATTACAAATGACCTACTGATTTTGAGTTATCCCTGTTAGTTAGTAGTGCATCAGCTCCTGAAATCCCTATAGCAGCTGACCTGTTGATCTTTATCTCACTGGCTGTCAGTGCTGATGACTCATCACAATCCAAAACCTCACCTCTGCCTGCCGCTCCACCTGAAAAACATCTCTCATTTCGCTCTTATTCTACTATGACACTACAAAAATGCTGGTCAGACTTGTCCAAATCACTGCTAGACTATCCTGCAGACATCTTCTCAGCTTTATTTTATTCTAGCACTTTTCTTGATCACCCTATATTCAAACTTCCATTGCCGACGTGTTTATTACCAGCTTATCTGCCCGTTAATCCTCTTAGCTCTTTCCTTAATCTTAATTTTAAATGGACCCACGTTGCTTTCTGGGAATTCAAATTTTAAGTTTTCTAATTTAAATATATTAACCTTTTAACTACAAGGCTGTCCATGACAAACTTGTCCCATCCATAATTCGTCTGCCTAATTTTTTCAACATAATTTATGCCTCCTCATTGCAATTCTGCTCTTCAATGCCCTTTAATCTTGATTTATCCTTATTAAAGCCCTATACTAAAGTCTGATCAATTTTTTTCTCCCTGCTTTCTCCTTGCACCTGGGAATCCGTGCCCAAATTGAGAGTCTGGCTCTACTTTCACCAGGTTCAAAAGCTGACCTGGACAAACCTTTCTTCAGGTTTGGCCTATAACCTGAAATTTAAATGCCCAATGTCACTACGACAGTCACATAACATTCTGCCATTTGCACCTTCTGTGCTTTTTATGTCCTTAGTTGTAAGGTCTCGCTACAAGGGTAGGGTTTTAACTTAAGATCTTAAAAAAACAAAGCATTACAATATATGTTCATTAAATTGACTATGATTTGATGTTATCCCCTCGTAATGTACAGCTCCGGGAATAATGCCTATACAGAATGACTGTAATCTTATCTAATGTGTCAGTGATATCATAGAGATGGGCGAATCGATTCTAACGAAGTGGAATTCGTTTAGAATTTCAGGAAAACTTCGGTTCGGAACAAAGTCGAAGTTTCTGGTACTTCGCGTGAACGAAGTGTGCTTTTGATTGATAAAATGGCTGCGAGCACATGGCATTACATGGGGCAAAGAACTCTGGGAGGAAGAAGGGCATAGCCTGCATAACATGTGCAGAGATGAAGCCAATCAGAGACCGGTGGGATTCTGTGACGTCACTGCACTATATAAGTCCGAGCGCGACGCTGGGAGCTCATACTGCTCTCACTGTACTGATTAGGGAAGGTGCTGCCGCGGCTGCTTGTAGGAGCTTTTACTGAATAACTGATTTTTATACAGCGATTTTTGGGGGGTGTCTCAGCTTGTCTCAGAGACTGCTTCTCTTAACGTTCTATTTCTGATTTTTTAGGGTATTGGATCTAAAGTCCAGTGTGCGTCCATTGCAGCTGCATATACATGTTAATGCTATCTGCTCACAGCACATTGAATATCCAAAGGGATCTAAGCCTGTTCCTGTTGTATTCATTTAAAGAAACAGCGTTTTTAAAATACACATACCACTTCATTTTTGGCTGCTCAATTCTTTTGCGCAATTTACATCCAGGGGTTAATTAAGCGTTGTTTTGCTGCTGTGGTGACTAAAATAAACAGTCTTTTTCACCGCCAAAAAATACATTTTTCCTGTAGCATAATTCACAAGCGAAGTTTAATTACAATTTTTTCTCTTGTTGTGTAGCGTAAAAAACACGCCATTGTAACACGCTACAAAGCTAGTAGTTTGTGGTTGCTCAATTGTTTGGCGCAATTTACATCCAGGGGTTAATTAAGAGTTGTTTTGCTGCTGTGGTGACTAAAATAAACCATCTTTTTCACCGCCAAAAAATACATTTTTCCTGTAGCATAATTCACAAGCGAAGGTTAATTAAATTTTTTTTCTCTTGTTGTGTAGCGTAAAAAACACGCCATTGTAACATGCTACAAAGCTAGTAGTTTGTGGTTGCTCAATTGTTTGGCGCAATTTACATCCAGGGGTTAATTAAGCGTTGTTTTGCTGCTGTGGTGACTAAAATAAACCGTCTTTTTCACCGCCAAAAAATAAATTTTTCCTGTAGCATAATTCACAAGCGAAGGTTAATTACAATTTTTTCTCTTGTTGTGTAGCGTAAAAAACACGCTATTGTAACACGCTACAAAGCTAGTAGTTTGTGGTTGCTCAATTGTTTGGCACAATTTACATCAAGGGGTTAACTAAGCGTTGTTTTGCTGCTGTGGTGACTAAAATAAACCGTCTTTTTCACCGCCAAAAAATACATTTTTTCTGTAGCATAATTCACAAGCGAAGGTTAATTACAATTTTTTCTCTTGTTGTGTAGCGTAAAAAACACGCCATTGTAACACGCTACAAAGCTAGTAGTTTGAGGTTGCTCAATTATTTGGCGCAATTTACATCCAGGGGTTAATTAAGCGTTGTTTTGCTGCTGTGGGGACTAAAATAAACCGTCTTTTTCACCCCAAAAAATACATTTTTCCTGTAGCATAATTCACAAGCGAAGGTTAATTACAATTTTCTTTCTTGTTGTGTAGCGTAAGAACACGCCATTGTAACACGCTACAAAGCTAGTAGTTTGTGGTTGCTTAATTGTTTGGCGCAATTTACATCCAGGGGTTAATTAAGCGTTGTTTTGCTGCTGTGGTGACTAAAATAAACCGTCTTTTTCACCGCCAAAAAATACATTTTTCCTGTAGCATAATTCACAAGCGAAGATTAATTAAAAAATTTTCTCTTGTTGTGAAGCATAAAAAACACGCCATTGTAACGTACAAAGTAGTAGTTTGTGTTGCTTAATTGTTGGCGCAATTTCATCCAGGTTAATTAAGCGTTGTTTTGTGCTGTGGTGCTAAATAAACGTCTTTTCACGCAAAATACATTTTCCTGTAGATAATTCACAAGCGAAGGTTAATTACAATTTTTTCTCTTGTTGTGTAGCGTAAAAAACACGCCATTGTAACACGCTACAAAGCTGGTAGTTTGTGGCTCCTCAATTCTTTTGCGCAATTTACATCCAAGGGTTAACTAAGTATTTTTCTGCAGTTGTACTCAGTAAAAGAAACTTTCTTTTTCACCGCCACAGAAGAAATTCTGTAACATAATTCATATCCGAAGGTTAATTAAGCCTGTTTGTGCTTTTACATTCAGTAAAATACACAGAGTTTTTAAACGGCACATACAAGTCAATTTTTCCTGCCCATTTGTGGAGCGCAATTTATATCCAAGGGTTACCCAAGCTTGTTACTGGGTTCATTTGGAGTCAAATATAGGGTGTGTATTTATCATATACAGTTAACTTCATCAAACAGTGTCTGTACATTTTAGAATAAACAGTATGTCAGACAGAGAGGTGGCAGGCTCTTCACCTGCGAGTGGCAGTGGCACAAACATTCCTGGAGCAGGCCCAGGTCGCAGCACAGCAAGGGGACGTCGCAGCAGGGGTCACTCGGTGAGGCCACAACTGCCGCTGTCATCTAGCGGCCGTGTGCTGACTAGTAACCCAAGGGTTCTTGATTGGTTGACTAGGTCATCCACTTCCTCCCAGATGACATCTGACAACCCCAGCCAAGAGTCGGTGGGAACGTCAGACACAACCCTTAGTTGGCATGGCCCGGGAGCGGGTCAGCGGCCCTCACCTGTCCTCAACCCACCTCTGTCCCATCCGGTTCCCTCAGCCAGAGATCTACTATGTGGTCTGGGCTCAGCGCCACTATATAGCGAGGATGAACAATTTGAGGAGGGCAGTCAGCAGCTACTTGGCAGCGACAAAATGGGGCCAATATCCCCTGCTTCTTGCAGTAGGCAGCAAAGTATAGATGTGGAGAGTGGCATGGGAGGTCATGTTGTGAGGGGTCAGCCTTGGCATACCAAGACCGGTGATGAGGACAGCAGTGACGATGAAACACAAATAGATGATGATGTAGCCGACCGCACTTGGGAGCCGGGTGAAGCAAGGGCTTCATCATCGTCAGGAGAAGAGGGCGTCAGCTTGCACGTCAGGCAGCGGCGCAGCCAGCAAGTGGGTTGTGTGGCCGTGAGTCAGCAGGGTAGCAGCAGTGCGAGGTCGGGAGCCAAGCGGCCACGGGGTAGAAAACCTGCTTCGCAGGTCCAAGAAAGTAGCGGCACAGGGGCTCAGTGAGGCAGCAGCGGCAGTAGTCACTCAGTGCGGAGCGTTGGCGGTAAAATCAGCTACTCGGCGGTGTGGCAGTTCTTTGCTAAGACACCGGAGGAGCCAAATCTGGGTATATGTAGAATCTGTGGGAAGAAAGTGAAGCATGGCCAGGGAGCCAGCGTTGGCACCATGGCCCTGCGTCAACATATGCAGCGTCACTATCTGGTGGCCTGGGAGAAACGTGGCTCAGATGTGGTGGTCCATCCTGCTGCCGCAGCAGCAGCCAGTGGCACTCATGCCATTGCAGCCAGTCAAGGCTCCACCACATCTGCAGAAGGGAGCTGTTTCTCCTTAACATCA
Organism: Phyllomedusa bahiana; assembly: GCA_025379985.1. Taxonomy (NCBI): domain Eukaryota; kingdom Metazoa; phylum Chordata; class Amphibia; order Anura; family Hylidae; genus Phyllomedusa; species Phyllomedusa bahiana. Next base: position 138,412 of record JAODAL010002290.1, on the reverse strand, counting down.
TCTCCCGGTCCAGATGTCCTTCTCCTCGCTACTCATGGCGCCAGCAGTCGTTCAGCGAGGCGATTGCAAAGAGACAACAGTATGCGTCCAACAATCCTAAGGTGCAGCAGCTGACCGTGCCCCGGTCCAAGTTGTTGATACTGCAGTCCCTCCCTTTCCAAATGGTGGACTCTGCACCATTCAGAGAACTAATGGCTTGTGCCGAGTTCCAAGCCGTAATTTCTTTTCCAAAAAGGCAGTACCAGCACTTCATAAATATGTAGAACAGAAAGTGGACCAGTCCTTGAGCTTATCGGTTTGTTCCAAGGTGCACGGCAGCGCAGACGTCTGGAGCTGTAACTACGGTCAGGGCCAGTACATGTCCTTTACGGCCCACTGGGTGAATGTGCTTCCTGCCCAGGCACACCAACAACTTGGACAGGAGATGCCGCTTTCTCCTCCACGTTGTCAAACTGCTGCTGTTGCGCCAATGTCTGCCTCCTCCTCCACCACCACCACCATCATCTCAGCCTCCACAAGTACTGTGCCATCATACCACATGTGTAGGGCACAGCGGTGTCACGCAGTTCTACACCTGGCTTGCCTCGGCGAACGAAGTCACCCAGGGGAGGAACTGCTCCGCGTCATGCAGCAAGAAATAGATGTGTCTTTCTCCGCGCCAACTGCAAATCGGAACCATGGTGACGGACAATGGGAGGAACATGGTGTCCGCGCTGCACCGAGGAGGGATGGTCCATGCGCCCTGCATGGCGCACATGTTCAATCTGGTTGTGAAAAGGTTCCTGAAGTCTTCCACAGATCTTCAGAAGATTCTGAAAATGGCCAGGAAACTGTGCATGCACTTTATCCATTCCTACAAAGCCAGGAACACCCTCCTCAAGTTGCAGCGGCAGAACGGCCTCCCCCAACACACTCTGATATGCGATGTTTCCACCCGTTGGAATTCCAGCCTGCACATGTTGGACCGACTGTATGAACAGAGAAAGGCCATTAACGATTTTTTGATGATCCAGGCGGACAGGAGTACTCCCCTGTGTAACTTTGATGTCAGCCAGTGGCAGCTCATGCGTGACACCTGTCGTTTGTTGAGGCCATTCGAGGAGGCCACGTTATTTGTCAGTCGCCAGGACTACGGGATGAATAACGTCATTCCACTGCTTCATGTCCTGGAACAGATGCTGAAAAATCTGTCTGGGCAGGGGACTGGAGACGTGGCGACTACATCTCGCGGCCACATGAGTCCAGTGGGGACTGAAATGGAGGAGGAGGAGGAGGACATTGGAGCAGAAGCATTGTCTGGTGAAATGAGTGGATTTTCTACCCAGGTGACAAGAGAGGAGGAGCAGGAGCAGCTGGAGGAGGTAGATGGAGATGAGGAAGACGAGGCAGATGACCCGCAAGCACCATGGCAGTATACAGTGGAGATGGAGGCAGGGAGCCCCTCGGAGTCACTTGTGCAGATGGCCCGCAGCATGCTGATTTGCCTGGCTAGTGACAGCCGAATAGTCTCCATCCGGCAGAGGGATGACTTCTGGCTCTCCACCCTATTGGACCCTCGCTACCGGTCCAAAATGGGAGCTTTTTTCCCAGCTGCTGAGAGGGAGGACAAACTCAAATACTATAGGGAAATCCTCCGTAGTCAGTTGGCCGCTGCCTATGTGCGGCATCGTCCCTCCTCTGACAGGTCTGACCGGGGGTTCTTCAGCGCTCACGTACTACTGCCGCGGCTGCTGGGGGAAGGTGGGGGGGGTAGGAGCAGTACCAGCTCCATCAGCAGCAACCTAAGTCTGGAGTCACTGATGAGCAGCTTCCTTCACCCGCCTAGTGAGGAGAGTAGTCACCAGCAGCAGCAGCAGGGCCTGAAGCAGTCCCTGAACCAACAGGTGGTGGCCTACTTGGACAGCACTCTGCCACCCCAGTTAGAAGATCTGCTGGACTACTGGGAAGCCAAACTGGATGTGTGGCCGCAACTTGCCGAGTTTGCAGTGGAGAAGCTGTCCTGCCCGGCCAGTAGTGTGGCATCAGAGCGGGTGTTCAGTGCGGCGAGGGCCATCGTTACCCCAAGGAGAACCCGCTTGTCCACGGGAAATGTGGAGCGACTGACCTTTGTCAAGATGAATCAGGCGTGGATCGGCCAGGATTTCCACACACCAACGCCTTAGGCGTTAGACTACATGAGCCATGACGCCTCACCCAAACTGTGAGAAATGAGTCTGGGTTCAAATTACCTGCCTCAGCCACTATTCTGATGCCGCCACCCGCCTGATGCCACACATCTGTCATTGTGCCACTCTGTGGCCTACTCCTGTTTTAGCCACCTCCAGAGTGTCATTGTGCCATTACCTGACCTCATGGTGTTGCTGTGGCTGCTGTCGTGACCTCCACACTGTGTCATTGTGCCACTCTGTGGCCTACTACTGTTTTGCCGCCTCCAGAATGTCATTGTGCCACTGTCTGACCTCATGCTGCTGCTGTCGTGCCCTCCACACTGTGTCATTGTGCCACTCTCTGACCTCATGCTCCTGCCGCCGTGACCTCCACTCTCTGTCATTGTGCCACTCTGTGGCCTACTCCTGTTTTTGCCACCTCCAGAATGTCATTGTGCCACTGCCTGACCTCATGCTGCTGCTGTGGCTGCTGTCGTGACCTCCACACTGTGTCATTGTGCCACTCTGTGGCCTACTCCTGTTTTTGCCACCTCCAGAATGTCATTGTGCCACTGTCTGACCTCATGCTGCTGCTGCTGTCGTGCCCTCCACACTGTGTCATTGTGCCACTCTGTGGCCTACTACTGTTTTGCCACCTCCAGAATGTCATTGTGCCACTGCCTGACCTCATGCTGCTGCTACCATGACCTCCACTCTCTGTCATTGTGCCACTCTGTGGCCTACTCCTGTTTTTGCCACCTCCAGAATGTCATTGTGCAACTGTCTGACCTCATGCTGCTGCTGCCGTGAACTCCACACTGTGTCATTGTGTCACTCTGTGGCCTAGTCCTGTTTTTGCCACCTCCATATGTCATTGTGCCACTGTCTGAGCTCATGCTGCTGTGGATGCCTCCGTCACATCCACACTCTATCAATAATGTTGCCACCTGAGATATCAGCTAGTTTTTTTCCAGCTTTCGCTGGCATGACTTTATCATTCTACATTCCCGCTTGAGTTTTTTGGTCAGTTTTGCCCTCTTAAGTGCCCAGGGAATTTTATAGTGAAGCGAATCTAAGAGTGACGGCAGTCATGTGCGTGTCATACTAACACACAACATTGTATGAAGACCAAACCAAGCTCCCTCTGCATATTTAAGCATGGCACAACGTTCTACTGCACCATTCAGTCTCTGGGAAGCCTGTAAATAGCTGTTTTTTAACGCGATTCGTGTCGAAGTAATTCGGACCGAAACAAATTTTGTCAGAAAATTCGGCTGATCTGTAGTCAGTAGATGTGACAGCAGTGAAGTGTGTTACTATAATCATGATGTGTCTGTGGAGCTCTGACTATACTAATAGAACAGATCAGGGGGACATGTGAATGGTTCATGCTCTGCTGTATTAATGACACATCTTGATTATAGTAACTCACTTCACAGCTGCCCTGTGTCTGTTGTGATAGGGTTTGTTTGTTGTTGCTTATGATGGAGATTTGTATGCTAAGCAGGGGGTATAGGAACACTTGCATCCCCCCTGCTCTGCTATTAGCAATCACAGCTTCACAGACCTCTCCACACTCATAGATCAGCCCTCTCCTGTCTCCTGACTCTGTGGAGAGGAGCAGCAAGAGCCTGCAGCAGACCTAGGCAGGCACACACAGGGATAACTCTGGCAGCAAACCCCCTCGCCCTCCCCCTGCTGTATAGAAGTTATGGAGGAGAGCTTTCTGTGTGCTGAGGGGAGGAAGAAAGAGTGAGGAGAAGAGGCAGACAAGAAGCACGCCCCTGAATTGAAAAATTTGTTGCTGCCAGACAGTTTGAAGCAGGCTGAAAGCCTGTAATGACACAACTCCTTTAAGTCAAGTTGATACTTTGGTACAATTTTGAAAAGCTTTTGACTTTAGACAAAATTCTGTTGTGGTCTATGTTTTGTTTAACATAACCCACAGGGTTGGTACATTGTGGCCTTAATAGAGACCCTAAAATGTGAATGTATTTTAAGATATAATATTAGAGAATGAGTACAGACAGTTATCAGAGAAGAAATCCTTTAGGTTATAATTTCAATGTTATTGCTGTCTCATAGCCAAAAACGGACATATGCATCCAATCTAAAGGCTTACCTTTGAAAATAACACGAGAAATGAATAAGAAAAACAAAGGAATTGCTAATGATCATTCAATGTAATAGGTGCAATCAATTTACTGTAGCTTATGACCCACTTACAGCATAATGCAGTATTAGGTACTTATAGCATATGCCTACTAAGACTGCAGCTCAGCAAATATTGCCTTCCCCCACCAGATAGCAAAAAAGTGGTAATTGTATCTCTTCTACCTCGGGGATCTGCTCATTTTTTTATATTTGAAAGACGTGGAAATCTAAAACTGCTTGAAATGTACTCTGTGTACCTCTAAAATTGGGACTGCACTATATTACTTTTATTATTCTCCAAATTGCATACAATACGCTCCAGACATAGAGGTATTATCAGATAAACAACAGAAAAATAGAACGAGCAATTCTTGTTTTTTTATTTTTAATTCTGTTTTTCTGACAGCAACAAGCAAAAGGAGGAGGTTGTGCTGATGTTAAGGATGATTCTATATTTACTAATGCAACCGGCATGGGCTACTTTGGCTTAAGCATAGTCAACTAATTATGTGAGGGATGTACGGATGATTTTTTGCGTAGAAATTAAAGCTTTCAAAATACAACATGTTCCAGGAGAAGAACAGGAGCGAAACTAACAGAGAGCACTAGACACCATTCTCTGTGATTGACTGCTAATGTTTATGATTCAGAAAAAGGATTCTGAAAAAAAACAGATTTGGGTTGCTATTATATATTAGCTAGCAACCCCAAGGATAGCTGGCAACATCTGCGTCCATGAAAGTCAATGCAGTGTCAAATGAACATTTTATTACAAAGGGGCACATGTATGAAAGTGTTATTCATACAATATGGTGTTCTTGTTATTGTATGTGTCAGACTCATGATCATCTGTGACTCATTTTTGTTATTTTTGTTCTCAGTAGGAGTCACCTTAACAATCATAGCAGGTGCTTTACCAGTTACTATTAAAGAGCGCTTCAATGGTACTCATGGCTTCGGCATCCAAAGCTTGCACCCCAGATCGCACACTTGGGGTCACATGTATGAAAACTGTCTAGGTCTGAGACTTTATTTGTTGTTTATACCAACCAATCAGAGCTCTCCTTTCAAGTCATATAGTGCTCTGAAAAAATGAAAGGAATCTCTGATTGGTTGCTTTGGGAAACAAAGAAACATGTTCTACAGAATGGCCTTAGCTCCCAAAAAAATTGTTCTCCAACAGCACTGTAAGGCCTCGTTCACACGGCTTATTTGGGCACGGATTGGCGCCGTACTCTGCGCCGGATTTGCGCTTCAGTACGGCGCCAATCCGTCCCTGTCATTACGGTAATCCACTGCTCTCATAGAGACCAGTGGATTCCGTCGCTCATTACCGCTCGGCGAATCCGCCGGGCGGGGAGAAAGTGACATGCACATTATCCAGGCGCAATACGCGCCGTGGATAATGCAAGTCTATGGGGCCGGGGAGCGGCGCCCCCGCCGCGCTTTGGCCCCGCCCCCGTCCCGCCCCTTATTCACGGCGGATTTGTGAGCTCACAAATCCGTCGGGAATAAGCCGTGTGAACACGGCCTAATTGTGAGTAAAAACACATCTCCAGTGCTGCGCCAATGGAGCACATGTCCTGCATGCTGGGTGCCTCTCTGACTTAAAGGGGTTGTATCGTTTGAACTGTTCATGCTCTTGAGCTTATTCTATGAGATTGAGTTTGAAATCCAGGGGTGAGTCTCTCCTCTCAACAGGCATGCCTCTCCTGCCAGGAGGCGTGTCTCTCCTCACTGAAGCTGTGACCTCATCATTGTGTGTGAAGCAGGAGAAGAGGAAGGATGTCTGGACAGGTATTCAGCCCCCTACAATGTTCTCTTGTCTGCAGAGCCTTCAGGCTCCACAAGCTCCTTGCTGTGCTATAACCAGTTATAGATATACAACCTGAACTGATGAAACACATGTGAGGAAGCACACTGCCCTCCTCTCCTCCCCTTCTGTTATCAGGCAGGAGACTGTGACTGTGGTATATGGAGGAATACACACTGCCCTCCCCTCCTCCCCTTCTGTTATCAGGCAGGAGACAAAGATTGTGTTATATGGAGGAAGCATAGGATGTAAGACTGTGTTATATGAGGGGATCTATAAGTTTAACAGTCAGTAATTACCCAGATCATTCACCTTAGAGCTGGGAGATGGGTTTACAGCCAGCAGCCCTCTCACATAGATGTTTTACTTTCAGTTTAAACAGCTCAGAGGGGAGTAAGCACAGTGTGTAGGCAGCCAATCACAGCGCAGGGGGCGTGTCTGGGGTGTTTCCTTCTGGGGGCGTGTCCCAACAGGCTGAATGAAATGTCAGTCAGCCAATCACACTGCAGGGGGCATGTCTTGGGGGCGGGATCCGTCCAGGGGGCGTGTACCGACCAGCAGCAGAAATAGAACACAGATTCACAGAAAAGCTCATATCTGCTAAACCAAGTGACTGAGGTAATGCAACCCAATTACAAAAGTGCTTATTTTTACTGTCCCCTTAATCTGAGACATGATCTTTGTAACGATACAACCCCTTTAAGCAGGCTGAAAGAATGGTTAACTCATAATGCTAGTGGATGGTGATTGGTAGGAGTCTTAAAAAGTGTGTTGGCATCAAATGGAAAAAGTGTGCACAGTATATCTATGTACTGTAAGGTGTCAAAGAAGGTCTGTGAGAAGAGTAGGCACAGATCTAGGCATTGTAAAGCTTACCAAAGCTCATCAAAGGCTTAGGTTAGAAACAAGTGAGAGAGGCTACACAGCAGGGTCATTAATTAGCCAAAGTAAGATTGCTCTGTGAGCTACAGACTGAGCCAGAGAACCTTAGTGTCAGAGGGGCTGCACCTCAAATCTAGAGTGGCATCACCCAGGAGAAGCTCATAGTCTGTGAGGTTAGTAATGACCTCTATTTTTCTTTATTTATTTATATATACCGCGTGTTTGCATAGTTAGTAATTGGAAGCCATTGCTAGGACATTTAGAGCCGAAGAGATGCCAAGTTAGAGATAGGAAGGCAGCATAAAGCTAAGGCAACTATAGACCAGTGGATCGTGCAAGACTGGTTACTCTGGGGGCTAAAGAGAAGCCTCAACATCTGAGCCCAACAGAAAGAATATACTCATAGAAACTAAACAAGTTGTAACCCTTTCTTGTGCTCAATTATTCAAATAGTTTTTTTGCCTTCGTTTCATGATACATTTTTTTTTTTTTTTTTAATTTTTTTTAATTTATAAAGAGAAAAAAATTTTTTTTTTTATATAAAAACTTTTGGGGAAAATTTTAAAATTTCCCCTTTTAATAGGTTTTTAAATTTTAAACATTTTTAGGAAAAGGGAAGGGGCTAAAAGGGTTTCCGGTTTTTTACACATTTTTTCGGTTTTTCCCCTGAAACGGGGCTAATTTCCCCAATACAAAATAAGTAAACTACTGCAAGCACATCAAAGCCCCAGTAGAACACAATGGGGAAAATGTTACAGGGGTTCGGTAATCCAAAAACAAAATTTTTATTATTTTAAAATTTTTAATAAAAATATGACTATTTCCCATAATTTGGGAAAAATTTTTTCAAAAACCCCTTTCATCCAAGAAAAACCCACCTCATTAAAAATTTGAAAAACCAAAAAAAAACAAAAAAAGGGGAAAACCCCCCCCGGGCCCGGAAAAATTCCCTGAAAAAACGGAAAAACCCAAAAAAGGGTTAAAACGTTTTTCCCCCTCCTTTTCCCCCCCCTGGGGGGGGTCCCCTTTGGGCCCCCCCCCGTGCGCCCCCCCCCCCCTTTCGGGGTTTAGGGGGCCCCCCCCCCGGGGTTTTCCCGCCCGGGTTTGGGGGGGCACCCCCTCCCCCCCTTGGTCGGGGGGGGAAAATTTGCCCGAGGGGGGCGAAAACCCCGGGGGGTAGGGCCTTTATTTTATTAAATGGTTTTTTTTTAAAAAAGGGGGGGTTTTTTAAAAATTTAAATTTGGGGGCCCCGGCTATAAAGGGGGAAAACCCCTTTAAAGGGGCCAAAGGGGGGGGGGGGGGGCAACTTTTAAAGGGGGGAACTCCCGGGGGAAACAAGGGCCCCTGGCTAAAAAAGGGGGGCCAAACCGGGCAAAAAAGGGGGAAACTACCGGAAAAAGGGGAACCCCCCTTTTGGGGGGAAAAACCCCCGGGGAAAAGGCAAAAAGGGGGAAAAGGAAAAGGGGGGAAAGGGAAAAAAAAGGGGGCCCCCCGGGCTAAAGGGGGCAAAAAGGGGCCCCCTAAAGGGGGAAACCCGGTTTAAAAAGGGGCACTCCCGTATGGGGGAACCCTCCCTGGACAAGGGGGATCATGTAAAGGGGGATCCCTTGAAAGGGGCACACCATTTGGGGGCCCCAAAGGGCTCTTAAAACCTTTTTTTTTTTTAAAAGGGGTTTTAAAGGCGGGCCCCCAAAAAAAAGGGGCTCCCATAAAATTTTTTTCCCCTTTCGCCCCTTTTTTTTTTTTAAAAAAGGGGCCTTTGCAAAGCCCCTTCAATCAGACAAGGGCGACTTTTAGCCCTTTTCCCCCTTTTAGGCGATTCCCCCCGGCCCCCGTTCCCGGGGGGGCGGGGCCATTCGTTTTCCCCCCCCCGCAAAGGGGCCAGGGGGGGGGGGGGGAAGGCGTTGGGGGGCCCCGGGGGCCCGAAAACCCAGGCGACATGCGAGGAAAAAGGGGCGTAAAACCTCGGCGCTCCGCGGCAGAGTTTTTTTGGAAATGCCCCAAAAGGAACGGGTCGAAAGGCAAAAAAATAAAATTAAAAAAATCCCCCCCGCAGAATTTTTAAAAAAATTTTTTTGGGGAAAAAGTTAAAAAACTGAAAAAAAAAAAACATATAAAAAAAAAACCCCAAAAAAACCCAAAAAGAATTTTTTTTAAATTTGGGAAATCATTTTAAAAATTTGAATTTCTATTTGCAAAAAAGGAACAGGGGGGAAAAGCCCCATAAAAAAAAGGAAAACCAAAAAAAAGGGGGAAGAAAAAAAATGAAAAATTTCGAAAAGGGTTGGAAAAAAAACCGGGGTTTTAAGAAAAAAGGGACCAAAGCCCCAATTCCCTATGGGGAAAAAAAAAAAAAAAAAAACCAAAAGGGCAAAGAACACATAAATTTTTCCTCAGCCCCGCGGGGATATTAAAAAAAATAAAAAAAAAAAAATTTTTTTGGGGGGGGCTTTACCCCACCATAACCGCATTTTCCCCATTTTCGGAGGGGCATTTGAAACCCCCCTAAGGGGGAAATTTAAATAAAAAAAAATTTTTTTAATTAAAAAATTAAACGTGAGCTAAACCCTTCTTTTAAAAAAACAGAAAAACCCCACCCCAATTTTTTTTCCCCAGGGGGGGCCCATGTTTCAAAGAAGTTTCCAAATAAAAAACCAAATTTTTAATTTAAAAAGGGCGAGAACCGCCCAACAAATAGGATTTCAAAACCCTTTAAAAATCCTTTTTGGCCAAAAAAGGGGCCGTGGCCCCCCCCCAAAAAGGGTTCCCAAATCAAAAAACAAAACCCTTTTAAATTAAAAGGGGACCTTAAAAGGGGGAAAGCAAATAAAAAAAAGACAAAAAGACACCACCCGGGGGTTCCCCCCCACCCAACCAGTACCCCCCTTTGCCCCTTTTTGAATTGGGCGCCCCCGCCGTGGGGGGTTTTTAAAAAAAAAAAATATTTTTAAAAGAAAAATTTCAAAAAAAACAAAACCCCTTTTAAAAAAAAAAATTAAAAACCCAACAAAAGCTTTTTCCCCAACCCCCCAAAAAATTTTAAAAACCCCCAAAACGTTTCTTGTTTTAAACCACCCTAAACCGCCAAAAAATGGTGAAATGCCCCTTTTTTGGAAAAAGACCTCTTTTCAAACGGGCTTTAAAAATAATAAAAATCAAAAACATTTTTTAAAGGGGGGGGGCCCCCACTTAGAATCCCCCCCTTTTTCTCTAAGTTCAAAAAAAGTTCGGGCGCGCCTTTTGGGAAAGAAAAACCCGAACCAATAAAGGGGGCGCCCATTTTTTCTAATAAATCGAAAAAAAATTTAAAAAAACCCCAAAAAAATTTTGATCAAACCCCCTTTTTCAAAAAAAAGGGGGAAAAAAAAAAAATAAAAAAATTTTTTTTACTTTTTTCCGAAAAATAATTTTAAAAAAAAAAAAAAAAAATAAAAAATTTTTTTTTTCCCCTTCCCAAAAAAATTGTTTTATAAAAAAAATTTTTTTAAAATTTACCCATGACGGGTTTTTTTGGTTAAAAAATGGGGTCCCCGCCCCCTTTTCCAAAAAGGGGGCCCCCTTTTTTAACTTAGCCAATCACCCCGGGCCAGAATTTTTTTCCCCAAGAACCTAGAAATTTGCTCCGCTCTGATTGCTAAGCGACGGCCCCCGCCGCTTCAACAATCAAATCTTTCTGATTTTTCTGTATTTTAAGTCCCCCCTTTTAATATGATTTTGGCAATTTTTCCCATAGGATTAAAAAGGGGCATTTTCGCTCCTATTTTGATTGGTCAATTCTCCTCCATAGGTTATAATGGGACATTTTCGCTCCTATTCTGATTGGGGTTTTTTGCCGCCAATGAGAATTGCTTAAACATTTTTAATTACTGTATTTCCCGGCAATTCTCTCTATTGCAATTCCCTATGGCGCCGGTCTCGGGTTTTTAACTGCTTTAATTTTTAAAGAAGGGTTTGGCTCTTTATCTGATAATGTTTTACATTTTAAAAAAAATTTTTTTTTATTATATTCATGCCCACGGCGCTAAACGCCGAATTTTTAGGAGCCCATTCTCCTAGACTATAAGGGGGAAAATAGCTCGCGCTCTATTGGGGGAAAGCCAAGCCACCCACTCAGCCAATCAGCTCTTTTCTGTCTTTTTTACTGTATTTGAATTATCCCCCCGTGGGTTTTGATTGGCTAAACTTTTTCCATAGACTAAATGGCTTTGTCGCCCATCGATGGTCAATAAATTTTCCATAGGTTTTTTAAAGGGTTCCCCTTTTTGCTCCCATTCGATTGGGTGAGCTAGCCGGCCCCCCTAGCTCACCAAACACCCTTTTCAGCATTTTTTTTGTATTTTGAACTGTCCCCCCCCGTGGATTTTTGATTTGGTCTTCTTCTCCATAGGGTAAAGGGGCCCCGCTCCATTCGATTGGCAAAAATTCCCATAGGTTTTAATGGGGCTCTGTCCTCCTATTCGATTGGCGAGCTTGCCAAATCCGGGAACTTAAACCCAATCAGCTCTTTTCAGCATTTTTTTCGTATTTTGAACTATCCCGCTTTTATTCTATTGGTCTAAACTTCCCCATATTTTTAATGGTTTTACTGTGCTCCTATTCATGGCCGGTTTATTCCGACCAATCAGAATAGCTTTTTGAATTTGAATTACTGTATTTCCCGGAATTTAAAAACCCAATTCTTAATTAGGGAATTGGAAAATGATTTTTTTTTTAGATTTTTTATTTTTTAGGGTTTTAGCTCTTTTCCCCGAGAATTTTGGAGCCTTATAAAGGCGAAAATTTTGATTCAACTCCCACCGACATCGGGAAAGATTTTCTCGCTGTTCCAGCCTGTCTCGCATCGAACTTTTTTTTGGCCCCTTCCCCGCGGGCGCCTAGCCCCCCTGGCCCAGTCCCCGGGACGTGCCCCACACACACTGGCGGTGCAGGGAACTTTTGCCCGCAGTACAGGCCACCGCCCAGACGGAATCTTAGGCGCACCCCCCCCTGCGCCTCTCCCGCATGCGCCCCCACACTCCACGCGGCGGGCTTTTCCCCCATGTAGACCGCACTACCCTCCGGTGGGAAAGTCAGGCCGCGCCCCTGCGCCAAGTCCCACACTCGCCTAACACACGGGGGGCGGCGGCGGGGCTTACAAGGAAGTTTTCGCCCCCGGGCCCCACATAAACAGGGGGCCGATTCGCGGAAAACTGGGGAAAGGGGCGCCCCGACCCGGGGAATTCATACATTTCGCCCAAAGTCGGGATTATGAACGGGGCTTTGGGGAGAAATCCCGTCTTTTCAGCCTGAAACAGGCCAGCCCCACACTACATTTTTAAATGACCCACAAACTAGAACCATTAAAACTATAGAATTATAGCTTCAGACGCAATTCTAGGCACTTACGCTGGGTCGGGAAGCACTTTAAATGGTTTTCCTGAGCCATAAAATTTCCTACAAGCCTAAATGTCCGATTTATGTCCGCTTAGAGCGGGTTTTATAAATCCGCGCACATTCTACCATTATAGCACATGAAATTTTCCTTTTTAAAACCCCCAAATTTTTATACGTGCCGCCCAAGTGCCTTCAAAATTGGCCAGCATTTTTATGTTAATGAACCTTGATCTCCTGATATCAGTCATGCATGCGGGTAAGTTTTTTCAAAGGTAAGATTAAACTTATTAGACTGAATGGCTTAATGACTCAATGAGTGATGTCCAGAAGATGCAAAGGTAGCAGTTGCACTCAGGCCCTGGTGATGGAGGGTGTAAATGGCTTCTTACCACATAAGAGAGGACACCAGAAAGTCAATGATACATGATAGGTGGGGGAATTTGAATTTTAGCCCAGAGGCTTTAAATTATGGCCTTAGTAACATCCGAATAAAGAACTGCAGAAAAAATAATAATAACCAATGTGAACATAGGTAGCAATCAGCAGTAAGTACTAACCTACATAGTAGATGCCACTTTTAAAGTCACCTTTGGTCAGTTGCATTTTACACATAAATTCAAACTTTCATAGTTTGTAAGGTCGAAAAAAAGACAGACGTCCATTCAGTTCAGCCTATGGTCCTATAATGTTAATCCAGAGGAAGGCAAAACCCACCATGGGTAGAACCAATTGTCCCCCGTTTTAGGGAAAAAAAAAAATTTGTACCCAATCTGGCAATCAAATAAAACCTTGGATCAATGACCTTTCTTCAGAAACCTATCACAAAAACTATTATGTATTTTTGCCTAGAAATGCATCCAGGTCCTTTTTTTTCCTGTTTAGTTAATTCACCGAAAATTTCCTGGGAGCGAGCTCCACAGTCCACTGCCTTCAGTAAAGAATCCTTTCTATTTTTATGTAAAACTTCTTTCCCCCGACTTAAAAGACCCCCTTGTTCTATATACAATCCAAGGGAAAATAAATCTTTTAGCGAATACTATATTGACCCTTTAATATATCATAATATTTTTTATTTCCCCCCTGAAACCGTTTTTTTTTCTAAACTAAATAACCCTAATCTTCCAATCTTTCTGTTACTGTATCCCCCAGTCCTTTTATTATTTTTGTTCCTCCTTTTTACCTGTTCAAGCTCTACAATGTCTTTCCTGGGCACTGGTGCCCAAAACTGTACACAATTTTTCCGGGGTTCTGACCAGTGACTTTTATAAAGGGGAATAATGTTCCATCTTGTGCATCTTGCCCCTTTTAATACACCCCAACCTATTTCATTGGCACTGCTGATGACAATGGGGTCTACAATTAATTTACTTCCACCAATTTCCCCCGTCCTTCTTTTGTCACTTTTACCCAGTAATCATGGAATGGATTTTTCCCTCACATTTACATAACCTTGCATTTTTCCATGTAAAATCTCATCTTCTAATTCTCTGCCCAGATCTCCAATATATCCAGATCCCTTTGTAATAGAACATTGTCCTCTATACTGTTGATTAATTTACAGAGCTTAGTATCATCTGCAATGATGGATATTCTACTGCACAATCTTTTAAGCATTTAAAGAATAATTAAAGAGAAAAGGGCCCCCTATTTTCCCCGTGGGACCCCCCTAGTAACAGGACCAGTTCGAGTAGCACCATTTAAACACCACCCTTTGTTTTCACCTGAACCTAACTACCCACTTACAAATTTTTTCCCCCAATCCAAGCTTTTTCCCTTTTTCTTACCAACCTTTTAGTGGCACCGTATCAAATCTTTAGAAAATAGATTAAACATCCCAAAGCTCACCCCAACCATCTAAAAAAAAGCTCCCATAGAAGCTGATAGATTATTTGACAGGACCGATCCCTTTTAAAACCCTGCTGAACGGGAAATTTTCATTATTTCCAGTGAAACTCCAGGATACATCTCTTTGAAAACCTTCAAACATTTTACTACAACAAGGTTAAATTACCGGGCCCATATTTTTCCCGGATCGCTTTTTACCCCTTTTAAATTGGCACCACATCTGTATGCGCCACTCCTTTGGGACATACCCTGTTAATTTTTACATAATATAATAAATTTATATTAGCAAATTAAGGGAAGGAACCCTATGAAAACAACTACTGCAAAGAAAATAGTTTTTGTTTGGAAAAAGCTTTTAAAGATGGGCAACCCATTTGTGGATAGATCTTAGGGGGGGCCCAATTGAGTCATAACTAAGGGAACCCCAAAAAACTATGGAACTTATCCTTGACAATAACATCATAAAAAAAAAGAACATAAAAAAGTAATTATACACTGTGATAATCAGATATTCCAAATGTCAAACAGGGCCGTTCCAGGGGCGGGGTCACCCGGGACACCAGGGCTCCGCCCCCGAGGGGGCGCAGGCCCCCCCTCACCCCCCTTTGATTTTGTCCTGACTCTGCAAGCCATTGTAAAACAGCCGGCAGAATCAAAGCCACACTGCCACGCCTGTGCAGCTGCTCCTACAGGGAGGAGGCAGGACGGATGGTTACGCTCCTGCTTCCTCCCCTGTATGTACAGCGCTCAGTCAGCGCTGTACATACACAGCAGTGTCGCAGCGTCGCTTTCACCACGGCCCCTGCGTGGTGACCCCGTGAGCTGAGTGCTGGGTGTAAGAGGCGTGAGGACGTCATGCCGCTTACACTGATCACCAGATCCCGGACTTGGCAGCACTGCAGGGAACCTGGAAAGGTGAGTAAGTTTTTTTTTTCTTTTATTATCATTAGCTATAGGGGGCAACTATTGGTTACGGGGGGGGGGGGGTTAACATGGCTACAGGATCAACTATCTGGTACAGGGGGCTAGTTCTGGCTAGAGGGGGCTGTACATGGGGTACAGGGGGAACTATTGGGCTACAGGGGTATTACATGGCTACAGGGGGCTGCTATATGGCTACAGGGGCAACTATCTGGCTACAGGGGGCTGCTACATGGCTACAGGGGCAACTATCTGGCTACAGGGGGCTGCTAAATGGCTACAGGGGCAACTATCTGGCTACAGGGGTAGATAAATGACTACAGGGGGCTACAATCTGGCTACAGGGGCAACAATCTGGCTACAGGGGCTGCTACATGGCTAGTGGGGCAACAATCTGGCTACAGGGGGCTGCTATCTGGCTACGGGGAAACTATCTGGATACAGGGGGTATTGCATGACTACAGGGGGTATTACATGGCTACAGTGGGCTACTATCTGGCTACAGGGGGCTGCTACATGGCTACAGGGGACTGCTACATGGCTACAGGGGGCTACTATCTGGCTACAGGGGCAACTATCTGTCTACAGGGGGTATTACAGGACTACGTGGGTATTACATGGCTACAGTGGGCTACTATCTGGCTACAGAGGCAACTATCTGGCTACAGGGGTTATTACATGACTACAGGGGGGTATTACATGGCTACAGTGGGCTACTATCTGGCTACAGTGGGCTACTTTCTGGCTACAGGAGGCTGCTATATGGCTACAGGGGGCTACGATCTGGCTACAGCGGGTATTACATGACTACAGGGGGGATTACATGGCTACAGTGGGCTACTATCTGGCTACAGTGGGCTACTTTCTGGCTACAGGGGGCTGCTACATGGCTACAGGGGGCTGCCCTGGCTACAGGGGGCTGCTACATGGCTACAGGGGGCAAATAGCTACCTACAGGGGCCTATATAAATACATAATAGGGATCTATATTTCTACTTATTGGGGTGTCTATATAACTACCTATCCGCTTAATAGGGGACTGAGATACCTACCTATTACAGGACCTACAAGTTTACCTACCAAATTGGGCGCCATACACCTACTTAATTGAGGACTGCCTACTTAGTTTGGGGGTGTACCTTCTGCACTTTTACTGTTTGGGACACAAGGGGGTAATTATTACCATTTGGGACGCTAGAAATGGAGAGTTTATACTAGATAGGAATTGATAGAGAAGCGCTGATAAATTGAGGAGTCTAAGATATTTGTTTTGTAACAGTGAAGAGTTGTGGCCAGGAGAAGACATTATGGCGGTCTGGGACAGATGGAGAAAAAGAAGAAGAGAAAGAGAACAATTCTTCAGAGACGTCTCCTGTAAGTGCCTGGATATAACTTTACTGTAATCACTTATATGTCTGCAGAGCCTGTGTACAACTGGTATGGTCACTGTATGCTGGTAATATAGGTTGTAGTATAATGGTTTGTATTCAGTCATGGTATTGTGTATTATTCAGTCACTATGTGGTGGTGATATGTGGCCAGGGTTTGGTGGTATTATTCAGTCAGTATGTGGTGGTGATATGTGTTCTTGGTGTGGTGGTATTATTCAATCACTATGTGCTGGTGATATGTAGTCATGGTGTGGTGTTATTATTCGACCACTATGTGCTGGTATTCTGGTTTTGTGTAGCAATGGTATTTGGTAACTGTATGGCTACCATTTTGTTATTTTATACATAGCACATTGTGTTAAAGCCTATATTTTGGCTTTGGTTGATGGTTATGCACTGTGTCACATTGTGGCACATTATGTTACGGCGGGGTGGGGGGGGGGGGATTTCTTCACCTCGCCCTAAGTGCAATTTAGCCTAGGAACGGTCCTGGTCAGGATACTATATGGAACATGTACTGGCTTTTATCAGATAAGTGAATGATGAACACTCTCACCCCCCCCCCCATACATAATATCAGCCCAAAACTGCATATCAAGCCAACAAGAAAGTTTAAAGGGAGGTTGTTTTAAACCCCCCACTCCCTTCACAAAAAAAAATATGGCTTGTCATATTTTCTTTACTTATTTGTTTTTTTTCTATACTTTGTAGCCTCCTTTCTGTGCACCTGGGCAATAGTAATGTTTCCTGTCTTCCACTGTAAAGCCACAAGATTCTTTCTGTGCTCCATCTGTCCTTCCCCCTCCCAGCCTTAATTTCAGTAATTGCCTCCTCTTTCATCACTTTATGTTTAAAGCTTTAGGAGGCAGGACAAAGGGTGTGGTATCAATATCTACCTTTAAAAAAGCCAAACCCCTTTGGTTACTTGATCTTCTGGGTTCCACACACAGCTGTGTCCTGTGTGTTGAGAGAAACAGAAGTTCTTAAAAATAATTGCTATCAACAGCTGATGTAGAACTGCCAGGAGATCACAGATACTTTATTAGGAATACCTCAGAAAAGTGCCTAACTACTTTGTTTTTTTCTACTGGACAACTCCTTCAAGGAAGCTGAATTCCGGGGAGAGCTTAGAACTGAAGAACTGCAAAGTCTAAGTGCAAACCTAGTCTCAAAATAAGATTGTAAGCGACCCTCAGGGCGCCGAACAGACACAGACAGTTGAGGCCTGCCTGTTCCAACCCCTGTCCCTGCCTTTTGGGGTGCCCGACTCCTTAATAGGTGGGCCCCCAACCAAAACGGCACTATACAAATATGTAAAAACAAGAGCAGATAAACAATACAAACACAATAGGGAAGGGTCAAGAAAGCCAAGTGGGTAACTATCGGAACCCGGGGTACAAACAAAAGGCAGAAAATAAACGTGATCCAAGCAAGAAAGGGAAACCCAGGGGCAGCCCGGACTGCCCATAGGGCAACCCGGGCATTTTGCCCGGGCCGCTGGGGGCCCCGGCCCCGCAGGAGGGGCCGGGATCGCCCCGAGGGGACCATTTTTCCCCCCGGTGGCCCCGAGTCCTGGCGCCGGTCTGTGGGCGCGAAACGGGGCCGCAATGGTCGCATCAGCACCGGACCCCTGGGCGGGGGCCCCGACGGGCCCCCCCGCCAAAAAGGGCCTGCACGCCGGGTCACCGACCCACCCATGTAGCCATCACGGCCCCCGCCTGCACCCGGGTGCAACACGCCGAGGCCGGAAACGCGGGGATTTCTGATCCTGTCTGTTCAGCTCCAGGAGGCCGGGGGCGGCCGAATGTGAGACGTCATCGCGCGCCCGCTCCGCGGCCCTGCAGTCTGCTGCCGGCGGCCCCGGGGAAAGACAGAAGAAAAATAGAACCCCGGGTAAGTATTTTTTTTTATTTATTTTTTTAAAACTCCCACCCGGGGTAGCTATATACCAGCACCTGCTCCCTATATACCAGCCCGTCTACTTATCCCACCCCTGTTGCCTATATACCCCCCTGCAGCTATATACCAGCCCCTGTCTACTAAACCCACCCCTGCTGCCTATTTTACCTGCCCGTCTAGCTAATACCACCCCTGTCAGCAAAATATACCAGCCTGTCTAGTTTATACCACCCTGCTGCCTATATACCACCCCCTGTCTCCATATACCAGCCCTGTCTAGCTATATCCCACCCCGTCTGCCTATTACCACCCCTGTTAGCTATATACCACCCCTGTCTAGCTACATACGCCCTGTCTACTTTACCACCCCTGCTAGCATTCTAGCCCGTCTAGAAAAATACTCCCCTTTCTAGCTATATACCTGCCCTGTCTGTTTATTTTGCCCTGCCCTAGCTATATCCCACCCCTGCGCTAAAACCGCCCTGTCTAGTAATACCCAGCCCTGTTCTATATACTGCCCTGTCTACTTTTTTACCAGCCTGTCTAGCTATATGCCAGACCTGTTTGCAAAATATACTGCCCTGTCTGCCTATTACCAGCCCTGTCTCCTATATACTCCCCGTCTGCCTTTTAAAACCACCCCGTCTCCCTATATACCACCCCATCTCCCCATATACCTCCCTTCTACCTTTTTACCCCCTGCCTACCTATAAGGGCCCTGTCAAATTTCAAAGCCCTGGCGGGCTAAACGGGCCCCTCCCTTTCTATTTGCCCTGTGCCTACATATCCCTTTCGGGCTAATTACCCCCCGGCCCTACCTGGTTTAATTACTGTCCCTACATGGCTAATTACTGGCCCTACCTGACTGTTACTGGGGCAGCCCTAGCTACCGGCTGATTCTGGGGGCACCCCCAGCTACCCGCTATTTAAAAGGGGGCAGCTGCAGCTAGCGGCTGTTAGGGGGCAGCCCACTACCTGGCTATTACTGGGGGCACCCCACTCCCTGGCTATTTTCTGGGGGCCCCCGGCTACCTGGCTTTTTTTCCTGGGGCAGCCCCAGCTCCGCTGTTTACTGGGGGCAGTCCCGCACCGGCTGATTACGGGGGGCGCCCCCACTACCCGTAGTTACTGGGGGCAGCCCCAGCTACCCGGGTATTACTGGGGGCACCCCTTGCTCCCGGCTGTTCAGGGGGGGCCCGTCTACCCCCTAATGGGGTCTACGTTTTACATGCCACTTATCTGACATTTTTTAATTTCAATTTTTTTTAGGGTCTAACATATGCTTTTTGGGGGAAATTTGATAGGAAAGTGCTGGAAAAAGAGGGGAGCTAAGATTATTTTTGTAAATTCCAGGGACGGGTGACCCTAAAGAAGAAATTCATGCGGACGGACAGGAAAGAAATGGAAGGGAACGACTCATCAGGGAAAAATCGGGAGGTTTGGGCCAGAAGAGGAAGAAAAGGGAAGAAGACACCCCTTTTTGAATGACGTCCCCTGTGACCCCTGCTTCGGGGGTCTTTTACTTCTGTGTTAATCTGCTGTTTCCTGTGATGGTGCCTGACACTGGTGATGTGATTGGGGGGGTGTAATTATGCTGATGCTTTTGTAGTGCATGTGGGGCTTGTCCCTGATTGTAAAGCAATGCACACCTACCTGTGTGAGGAGTTCTCTGCACCATTTTTCCTTCTTGTTTTGTGTAGGTGCTTTCACTCGGAGCGGTTTTGGTGCATTTTGATGCTTTTTTGTGCAGAAGTACAGCTTAACTGCTCTGCCCTTTTGCCCCCAAAACCGCACCAAAAAAACATAAAAAACACACCAAAAACAAGCAGGTGAAGCGCTTTATATGTGTTTATTTTAGAAAGTGGCGAGGTGCGAGAACAAGGGCATTTTGTAACGGATATTTATGTGGGTGGTGGGAGCTTATGCCAGGGCTGATTTTATTTTCCCCGTCCCGGGGCCCCGCCAGGGGGGCACAAAAAGAGGTGATAAAACAAAAACAACCAGATAACCAGCAAAGAGAGGGGACAGAAACCCTTAAATACCTTCCAGGAGAACTAAGGACAAAGGCAAAAGGAGGGAAAAAACGGAAGACCAGGTTAGGAAGGTAAGCTGTCAAAACCCCGGAGCAAGAACCAGGTTTAACCCCTGGATGCTGGAAGATTCCCCGGCCCAGCGTGGGGAAATCATCAAGATAGCAGGGAGAAAACCCCTTCACACTATAAACACAAATGAGACACTAGTCGAAACCCTGGCTTAGTGCTCGGCCGCGGCCCGGCGACCCGAACTAAAGCGGGGTTCTTCTGGCATGATCATGGCAAAGATAAAAAAGGAACAAAGCTGAAGTTTGCAATGTAAGAGAAAAGAAAATGACAGGCATGAATGAATGAAGTACTTTCTGGAAAAAGAAGAGGAACATTCTGGAAGAAGAACATGATGTCTTAATGCAGGCACTTACATTATAGACATTCAAATTCAAATAACAGTGGACAAATGGACAAGGAAACTATCAAAAGGACATAGGAATTTTTGGAAAAAGGGATTCCTAACAGAATACTGAAAAATTTTTGAGGCTCTTTTGTTTTACAATTTTGGCCAAAATGCTTTTGCCACCCCGCAACTCAGGACCCCATAAAAGGGGGTCCTACGCTATTGTTACTCTATTGGGGGCCCGCAACCGCAACTTTAGGGAGCGAAGATACCCGTTTAAAGAACACGCACTGATTTTTAAAACCCGAGGAAGTGGGGGGGTGTGCAAAAACCAAAATGGGGGCAACCACTCCTCCCTACGGGCATTTGTTTTTTTCAGCAAAGTTTTTTTGGCAAAGCCAAATGTTGTTTTTGATTTTTGTAGGAGGGGGTGGGTTTCCTCCATTTTGGTTTTTGCACACCCCACCCACTTCCTCAGGTTTTAAATCAGTGCAGTGTTCTTTGAAGCAGGTATCTTCGTCCCCAAAGTAGCACTGAAAAGGGAAACCCAATAGAGGAACAATAGGTAGGACCCACCTTAAGGTCCCGGTGAAGTTGCGGGGGTGGGCTTAAGCAATTTTTTGGGCCAAAAATGGAAAATAAGACCTCAGAATTTTTTCAGTATTTAAGTTAGCGTAATGCCTTTTCCCCAAAAATTTCCCAGCCTTTTTGATATTTCCTTAGTCCCTAGTCTCCACTGTTTTTTGAATTTGAAAATTTTATATGTATTGCAGCCACACCAGTGTGCATTTGTTTTTTCAAACAAAGTTCTTTTGTGCAAAGCCAAGTGTTGTTTTTGGCACTTACATTATACTCATGGTATAGAGGACATATAATACTCAGATATAGTTTATTTATATGCTCTACTGCATTTTGTGGGTAAGGCTTTGCAATGATTTGATATCTGGAAGGATCAAATTAGTGTCTTCCTGACCTGAAAATGAGTAAATAATTTAATTTATTTTCCTACATGAAATAAGACCCATGATAAACAATGTTCTTCAAAGTAAAGCTCATCTGAAAGGGCTTAGGTAATGGTTAAACGCCTTTTGGGTTAGAAAAGTGTGGGTTCCCCAAGTAATCCATCTGTATAATCAACCATATTGGGCAATCCTATTGCTTTTCGAGATACAGGCCCATTATAGGAGGTAATGATGGATGATGATGACAACCTCACTGAAGGAATGTAATTACTGTTCTGTCCTAAGACTAAATCATTGGTAATAACTGTTGGGATATGTGGTTTTCATTCTGACATTCTTTATTTCCATGTTCACAATTATGTTAATTCCTGTACTGTAATTCAACAAGGTCCATTGTTCATTTGTATATGTTATTCATCATGGTGGACCCGTGGTTAGAATTATTGCTTCGGTGGGTTTCATGGGACAATTTCCCAAACCCCACATAGTTTGCATGTGTTCTGTTGATTCTTTATGGTCCTTTTCCGCAAAAAGTCCAAATGCCTACAGACATATTGATTTCTCATAAAAGGTATGGAATTAGAAGTCTTTTTATGAGTTGACTAGGAGTATCCACACATTCAATACTACAGTAAAAGCTAATAAATGTATATATTTGGTATAAACCTTCATATTTCTCCAGAAAAGTGGATACCTTGTCCTTTCTACTAAGTTTACTGAGACACTATAAATATTACATAAAAGGGATATTACCCTCTTGAATATTCATGGCACAACCACAAAACATTCAATAAATGTCCAACAGACATAGGTCCCACATCTGGTGGCTGGACCTATCTTGAGAATGTCCCATTAACCCCATCCTCAGTTGTGCCACAGCTTCAGTAAATGGAGAGGTGGCCCGCATGCAAAGCTTACTCTGTTCACTTCCATGGGAGTTCATAGAACACTGACAAATGGATCAGGAAACACAATAAGGCCCCATTTGAAAATTTTTTGGTCTAAAAAATCACTTTTTGCCCATAGCAACCATTCAAGTGCCCCTTTCTTTTATATAATGCTCTGGAAAAATTTAAGAGGTCTCTGATTGGTTCTATGGGCAAAAAAGTAATTTTTTGACCCCAGGGGGCATTAAGATCGGGGGTTGTGCTGTTTTTTTGGCAAAAAAAACCCGGGCCACCGATCCGAATCCCCTAACATGAAGGGGCTGAAATGGGCGGGGGGTGTGGGCATTCTGGGGCGGGACGCGACACTTTCGAAGACTCCGAGGCATGCATGAATGCCGGTCGGCAAAGTGAGGCGCATTGCATCTCCGACAGGCAGACCTAGTTGTATGTAGTCTACCTGAGTCGGAAGAGGCGAAGTGAAGCAAGAACATAATGGAATGGGGCAAAATATGCTCTAGGTCGACTGTTACAACAGTACACAGCTCTCAGCTCCGTGAAACATGGCGTATGATTCCAAAAATCGTTTTTATTAGGTGTAAAACATTATCTGAAAAAGAGCTCAAATCTTCTATAAACATACATAAATAAAATCACTAACAATGCGTTTGTCACTGGTGCCACATCAGGAATTGCGATATAGAAAATTGCCGGGAAATACAGTAATTCAAATTCTGCAAGCTCTTCTCATTGGTCGGCATAAACCAGCCAATCAGAATAGGAGCGACAGTGTCCCATTATAACCTATGGAGTAGTAGTGACCAATCAAATGAAAAGGCGGGAAAGTTCAAAATACAGTAAAAAAGGCAGAAAAGAGCTGATTGGTTGAGTTAGCGGGGGCTTGGCTATCCCGACCAATCAGAGTGCGAGCTACTTTGTTCCATTGTAGTCTATGGAGAGGGTCGGGGCAATGAAATCCTCGGCTCTCAGCTCCGTGAGACATGGAGTATGATTTTTAAAATCGTTTTTATTAGGTGTAAAATATTATCTGTAAAAGAGCTAAAAACCCTTTTAAAACATACCCTCACTCAAATCCCTAACAACGCGTTTGTCCCCCGTCACCGGCGCTACATCATGAATTGGGATATAGAAAACTGCCGGAAATAAAGTAATTCAAATTCTGTTTAAACTCTTCTCATTGGTCGGCCAAAAACCAACCAATCAGATTAGGAGCGACAGTGAACCCTTTTTAACCTATGGAGAAAATATTGACCAATCAAAATGAAAAGGAGGGCCCGTTCCAAAATACAGTAAAAAAGGCAGAAAAGAGCTGATTGGTTGAGACCAGGGGTCAGATATGAAATCCACCAATCATATTTTAGTGCATCTTTTTTGAGTGTGCAAGAAGGGCGCGATAGAAGGGCGCCTAAAAGTTATTACTGTCTATGGGAAAAATTCAAGTACTGTGATTGGTTGGGGGGAAGAGGGCTCGTCCCACTTAGCCCAATCAGCGGGTGAGCTACATTATCTCATAGAGTTCTATGGGGAAAAGAAATGCAGAGCAAGCTCTGTTTGTGATTGGCTAAGTTAAAAGAGGCGCGGTTATTTGGGCCAATGGGAGAGCGAGCGACGCTCTTTATGGGTTTTCTAATGCAATCTATAATAAAACTGTACATGCCGAAATCAAATGATAAGACTCACAAAGTTGTACCGATCTCTATATAAAATGAACAATAATAAGGGGGTAATGAAAATAAACAAATAAATATGAATTCATTGAGTTCATTTTTATTTCTTTAATTTCGTTAGCCAATGATCAATAATATTTTTATTTCTTTATAACACCCTCCTTACTCTCTATTTCAGCCACATATAGGAGAGGTAGCTGGACATGCACATGGTCCTCCAAACTGGAGACATCTATGTCAGCAACTTATTTTGATTTAAAACAAGAGCTTTTTAAGGAGCTGTATCGTCCTTACATGAGTGGTGTACAATGATCACCAGTGGCATAACTAGGAAATACTAGGCAGGGTGGAATAAGACAACTGGCCTGGGCATAGAAGTTAAACGGGTTTTATCGTTACAAAGATCATGTCTCAGATTATGGGGACAGTAAATATATGCACTTTTGAAATTGAGTTGCATTACCTCAGTCACTTGGTTTAGCAGATATGAGCTTTTCTGTAAATCTGTGTTCTATTTCTGCTGTTGCTGGTAGGACACGCCCCCTGGATGTTTCCCGCCCCCCCTAGACACGCCCCCTGTGCTGTGATTGGCTGCCTGCAAACTCTGTGTTTACTCCCCTCTGAGCTGTTAAAATCAATAGTGAAACCAAGGTCTGCTGGCTCTATATACATCTCCCAGCTCTAGAGTCTGATCTGGGCAATGACTGCCTGTTTAAAGGGCTTTGGCCAAGAGGTTGATTCACCTCCTCACAGGTCCAGTCCTTAACCTTAAGCTGCTACTTTGAAAGGAGGGCGTTCTGTTCCTCAGATCTAATGCTAGCCCCGCCTCCTTATGACGTGATCATCTATAGTGTTAGGAGTTCAAGCCCCATCAGTAGTTTTTCTTTTATAAATTGTACACATGTGTAAAGATTTGAAAATATATGTGTAGACATCTATAATGTTATTTATATACACACACAAAGCTCCCCTGTACAGTGTTCCATCCTCACAGTCACACCAAGCACTTCCAACATATGGGATACAAAACATATACTCTGGGGGATGAGACATGATATAGGGGGAGCTATATATGTTTATCTATATCATTATAGAGATTGACATATATATTTTAGGTCTCTCTACATATGTGTAGAATTCAGGGTGAAAAAAAAATACTCTGTGAGGGACTAGAACTCCAAACCCCTTCATTGTAAGAGCAAAGCTCCACCGCTGCACTAACAGCCCAAGTTAGTTACAGGTTGAGCAGGATCTTCTCTCAAAGCTGATTGCTTCTCCCCAAATTGTTTTCATTCACATATCACTGACAGCAAGCAGAGATCTTTACTTGAAGCTGACATTTGTCCTTGTAGTTGAGTAAAGATCTCTGCCTGTTGTCAGTACAATTTGGGTGAACACCACTAGAACAGAAGTAAAAGCTTCTGGCTTTCAGTGTAATTTGTGTGCAAACCAAGAGATATAACAGGTGCTTGCTGTCAGTGAACTTTGAGTGATAGAGTTGACATCTTTACTTGGGTGAAAGCTGCTTTTTTTTTTTACACTTTTTTCAATGACATGCATTTAGGAAAGTGTCTAACTTATGATTTCAAAGCATCCCACGTCGACATTACATGGTGGCAAAACCCATTTAACTAGTAGAGGCATGCTACTGTACATACTAAAGGTGGTGGAGACACCAAGGCAGTTTATGCCACATTGTATTACTCATCTGTTATGCAATGTACATTTGTTATGAATGTGCAATACATGCTCTATAATGTGCTACAGAAAGTGCTATAGGACATAAAATATATAGAAAAGAGCTCCTTAGGCTGCTATGGGGCTCTCCGCCCCAGGAGGCCCGACGCATAATGCCTCACAATGCCTGAGCATTCAGAGACAGTGACTGCATGCCTATAGCATCTCATAGTGCCACCGGCGCTCTGCTCTACTAATCCACCTGGTAAGCGTAGAGCCCTAGTAATGACGTGGGAGGTGCAATGACATCATATCATTGCACCTCCCACATTAGGCTTCATCGCGTCAAGGGAGCAGGAGAGAGGTGAGTTAATAATTTTTTTCTTTTTTGTTTTACTGTGGTGTCGCATTTAGTCACGGTCTTGCAGTATTATTTGGTCCTTAAGTAATATTATTAGGTCTTAGTATTGTAGGATTTTCTTTAGTAACAATCATACTTAAGGTATATTTGCTCCATGTATAGGTATAATATTCGATACCTGTATGACTATTATTTAGGGGTATTACTGTATCATATGTAGGTGAGAGGTTTTGAAAAAGTAAATTTGTCAGCGCTGATTCTCACTCTACACTGCACTGCTGAGTTGATGTAAAGGATCTATGTGGATTAAGTGGAAAATAAACTGACAGGAACATACACTATTTTCTGTAAAAATACATGCCACATTTCACGAAGTGGTGTAAAAAACACAGTGTGAACTCATCCCTACTGAGCAAAACATAACACAGAGAGCCTGGGCCCCGGATGTTTTAGGACCTTAGCAATGCCTCTGGGCCAGCCTTCCTATTTGCCTACCTATCAGGGGTCCACCTATAGCCTATCTACCAGGGGCCCACCTATAGCCTACCTATCTACCAGGCGCCACCATTAGCTTACCTACCAATCTACCTACCAGGGGTCAACCTATTGCTTACCTACCTACCATGGGCCCACCTATAGCCTACCTATCTACCTCCCAGGGGTCCACATATAGCCTACCTACCAGGGGTCCTCCTATAGCCTACCTACCTACCAGGTCCCTCTTATAGCCTACATACCTATCAGGTGCCCACCTATAGCCTACATACCAGGTGTCTACCTATCGCCTACCTACCAGGGTCCTACATATAGCCTACCTACTCACCAGCTGTTCACCTATAGCATGCCTACCAGGAGCCTGCGTATAGCCTACCTAACAGGGGGCTACCTATAGCCTACCTGCCTACCAGGGGTCTTCCTATAGCCTACCTACCTAAAAGGGACTTGCCTATAGCCTACTTACCTAAATATCAGGTGCCTACCTCGAGCCTAACTACCTACCTACCTACGTGGAAACCATCTATAGCCTACTTACCAGGGTTCCACCTATAGCCTACCTACTTACCAGTAGCCCACCTATAGCCTACCTACCCAGGTGGGGCCCATCTATAGCCTACCTACCCAGGTGGGGCCCACCTATAGCCTACCTGCCTACGTTAGGCCCACCTATAGCCTACCTTCCTACATTAGGCCCAGCTATAGCCTACCTATATGGGGCCCATCTATAGCCTACCTACCTACCTGAGGCTCACCTATAGCCTATCTACATTTCTATTTGTGTGGGGCCCACCTACAGCATATCTACTTAGATACCTTTCCTACCTAGCTACCCTGGGCCCACTTATAACCTACCTACCTGGGTCCCACCTATAGCCTGCCTACCTGGGGCCCACCTACAGCCTACCCACCACATGCAGCCCAACCTACCTACCTAGCTACCTATGTGGGGCCCACCTACAGCCTACCTACCTACCCACGGGGGATTCACCTACAGTCTACCTACCTAGGGCCTAGCTATAGCCTACCTGGGGCCCACCTACAGCCTACCCACCACATGCACCCCACCCTACAACCTACCTACCTACGTGGGGCCCACCCACAGCCTACCTACCCCCGGGGGACTCACCTACAGCCTACCTACCTGGGGCCTAGCCAGGGCCGGGACAAGGCATTTTGGTGCCCTAGGCAGGTACAACCAATGGCCCCCCCCCCCCCTCAAAAAAATAAAAACTAAAAATTAAATCTGACCCTAACTTAACAGACATACCTGTGCCCTCCCCAGCTAGGTAGAATAAGGGTGGAAAAAAACACACAATTCCAACACACAACATCTATTGGGATGTATTTATATGAAATATGCTGTGTATGAAAAATCCATACATTATACCGATATACAAGGAAGGGTAGGGTATAGGGGACATATATATATAGGCAGGCAGGGCATAGGGTAGGCTATATGGGCCACATATATAGGCAGGCAGGGCATAGGGTAGGCTATAGGAGCTATATATAGGCAGGCAGGGCATAGGGTAGGCTATAGGGGCCACATATATAGGCAGACAGGGCATAGGGTAGGCTATATCAGCCACATATATAGGCAGGCAGGGCATAGGGTAGGCTATAGGGTCATATATATATATAGGCAGGCAGGGCATAGGGTAGGCTATAGGGCCATATATATATAGGCAGGCAGGGCATAGGGTAGGCTATCGGAGCTATATATAGGCAGGCAGGGCATAGGGTAGGCTATAGGGGCCAAATATATAGGCAGGCAGGGCTATAGGGGCTAGATATATAGGCAGGCAGGGCTATAGGGGCTAGATATATAGGCAGGCAGGGCTATAGGAGCTAGATATATAGGCAGGCAGGGCTATAGGGGCTAGATATATAGGCAGGCAGGGCTATAGGGGCTAGATATATAGGCAGGCAGGGCTATAGTGGCTAGATATATAGGCAGGCAGGGCATAGCGTAGGCTATAGGAGCTATATATAGGCAGGCATGGCATAGGGTAGGCTATAGAGGCCAAATATATAGGCAGACAGGGCATAGGGTAGGCTATATGAGCCACATATATAGGCAGGCAGGGCATAGGGTAGGCTATAGGGTCATATATATATATATATATATAGGCAGGCAGGCAGGGCGTAGGGTAGGCTATCGGAGCTATATATAGGCAGGCAGGGCATAGGGTAGGCTATAGGGGGCCAATATATAGGCAGGCAGGGTTATAGTGGCTAGATATATAGTCAGGCAGGGCTATAGGGGCTAGCTATATAGGCAGACAGGGCTATAGGGGATAGATATATAGGCAGGCAGGGCTATAGGGGCTAAATATATAGGCAGGCAGGGCTATAGGGGCTAGTTATATAGGCATACAAGGCTATAGGGGTTCGATATAGGCAGGCAGGGCTATAGGGGCTAGATATATAGGCAGGCAGGTCTATAGGGGCTATGGTCCACTATTTTGAACCGTTGGTCAGTCACTTACTGTATACCAGTCCTTTATTGGACTTGCTTCAGTTCTGTCCGCTGGGCAGGTAGAGTCGGAGCAATCAGAGACAGTCAGTCAGCCACAGTCTTTGACTGCTCCAACTCTACCTGCCTGTCCGCCGCCGCTGCCACACAGAAGAAACATGCGGGCGCCCGACGGACAGAACTGAAGCAAGTAGCTGTGCTGCGCCTGTACTCAGCGGAAGACGGCACCGCGCAGCGGAGTAAAGGGCGGGCCGAGCAGCAGCAGCCGCCGCCGATAACAACGCTGAGGTGCAGTCCGGCAGCCGCAACTTTATAAATCAATAAAGAACTGGTATACAGTAAGTGACTGTGCGCACCCCACGTGACAGGCAGTGGTGGCGCCCTAGGCCATTACCTACCTCTGCCTACCCATCGTTCCGGCCCTGGGCCTAGCTACAGTATACCTATCCACCTAGGGCCCACCTATAGCCTGCGTAGTGACCTGGGGCCTGCCTATGCACCTAACTGGGGCCTGCCTATGCACCTAACTGGGGCCTAACTACTGCCTACCTATGGCCAATCTTCCTAACTACCTTACTCGGTCCTATGTACCTACTTATGGCCTACATACCTACTTACCTAAGGCCAATCTGCCTACCTATGGCCTACCTATTTACTGCCTACCTACCTGGGGCCTAACTGCTGCCTACCAATCTACCTTTCTAGGGCCTACAAACTTATCTAATGGGGGTCTACCTAGCTACCTGGGCTTACCAACCTATCAAGGGCCTACAAACCCATCTAAGGGGGATCTACCAACCTACCTGGGGTCCATCTATCTACCTGGTAATATAAATCTGAGGGGTACAGGCCTTAGCTGAAGCACAGTCTCCGGGGGGTCAGTCCTCTGTTCCTCCCCAACCCTCTAGAAGACTGTGCCTCTAAGCTATGGCCTGTACCCACTCTCTCACCAATGAGAAGTTTGTGCAGAGGTGAGGAACAGTGAGGGAGGTGCTGTAAAAGTGAGGATTCTAATATATTTGTGTCTAAATCCGCAGGGACGAGTGGTGGCTGCGAGAAGTTATCATGGCGGTCTGCACCATATGCAGAAGAACGACTTATCAGAGAAACGTCACCTGTGAGTCACAAGATATAACTGCACATTAATCACTTATATGTCTGCAGAGCCTGTGTACAACTGGTATCTACCACTATATGGACACTGACTGTATGGCGTTAATATACAGTCTGCAGAGCTTGTGTATGCTGGTATCTACCACTATATGGTCAATGTATGGAGTTAATATACAGTCTGCAAAGCCTGTGTACACTGGTATCAACCACTATATTGTCACTGTATGGAGTTAATATACAGTCTGCAGAGCCTGTGTACACTGGTATGTGTAACTATATGGTCATTGTATGGAGTTAATATACAGTCTGCAGAGCCTGTGTACACTGATCTACCACTATGTTTTGGTAATATTGGTCTTTGTATACTGATTTTTATTCAGAAATAGTATAGGGTTATGCAGTCACTATGTAGTGGTAATTTGTGGTCATGTTCTGTGGAATAATTGGATCCTTATATAGTAGGGTTATTGGTAATGTTGGTCATGGTATAGTGGGATTTGTTTAGTAGCATTATGATGGTGATATGTATGGTGAGGTATTTGCTCTTTGTATTATCTAGTAACTGCATAACTGTTATTAACCGGCACCGGTAAATGTTTGTGGTAGGGAAGGGTGAGGGAGGGTAGGCATCCAAAAGTTTTCTATGGTGCCCAGGCTTCTATAGCTATACCTCTGATCCTTAGTCAGAGACCTCAGACATACAAAACATAATGACTTTTAGTCATCAATACTGCTTAGTGAAGTCACAAATGCATTGTGTTGTCAGAGGTTATGCCAAAAGATAAACTGAATACTGCTGTTTCTGACAAACTCAGCTCTGCTGCATGTGAAGCTACTTATATAGATGTGGAGTGTACATATAGGGGAATTTAATGTGCTGTATGTCTGTATATGATGAAATATACCGTAGAATTGCATGTGGCTCTACATAGCCATAACTCTCTAGATGAACTCTATAGGTCCATCTTTCGGCACAAGATGTATTGCAACCTTGGAGTAAAATTAATCTTATTCAGAAGTGGATTATAAAGGGGGAACAAGGGGCACATTCCCAAGGGCCTATTTCAATTAACCTTCATGCCTAGGCTGGTTTTCCCTATCCGTCCTGCCCAGTATCTTCTAGTTACACACACTGCAGTCACCATTTATAAAGGGAAATTACATGCTACTGATGTCTGGCACCCCCCCGCCTCTCACAAAAATTGGTTTTCCCCTGGAGGTTTTCCAGGTATCCTATCCAGCTAAAGAGAGGTGACCTCACATGCACATGATTCTCTCTATTGAAGTTTAAAGGAATTGATGTTTTGGCCATCTCCATATATTACAGATTTCAATATATCACGTAGTGTAGCACTTCGGTTTCAAGTCAAGGTTAAATTCTACCCAAAGAGGGACAATACCAGTTGGGTCATCCTAAATTAAATTTTTACAGACAGTAATTACAGAAACAGCATCTCTAACCCTACCCTGGGGTTGGAGTTAGAGTAAAAGTTAGGGTTAAGATTAGGGTTTTTGCACTTGTTTACACTATTACACATATGGTCCTACAGCACTTATTAGATATACATTGGGTCATAGGTCAGCTTCACATATTCAGACATAACAGCTGATGTCTACAAACAAAAGATGAAGGTTAGAGCTGGGGTAGGATTAGAATTGGGGTCAGGGTTAAAGTTGAAGTTGGGTTAGGATTAGGGCGGGAGTTGGGGTAGGGTTACAATAAATACGAATTAAGGTTGGAGGTTTCTTTGAGTTGAGGGTAAAGGGTTAACCTTAATCATGTGCAAATTGGAGGCATTTGGCGGCAGTAAGTGCCAAATACCTTCAAACTGCATTTACTTCAGCAAAATGCCTCCAAATTGCACAGGATTAGGGTTAACCCCTTAGCCTCAACTCAAAAAAACACACGTACAGAATTTTCCCCCAGACTTTTAAGGGAATCAGGTTTGGGACATTCTATACCCTGAATATTGTGATGCATTGGAATGCTGTAAAACAGAGACCAATTAGAGCAATTCTCAATTCAGGCATGACACAAGGAGTCTCTTTTTGGTATTCTTTTACCATCAAACCAGAAAATTCACCAAGGAAATTCCAGCGGGTTTAAGGTATTTCACGAACTTTTATTTCATTCCTCCACAAGATAGCGTTAAAGGCATTAAAACGCCGACGCGTTTCGGGACCCTCAGGACCCTTTTTCACGGTATTCTTTTACCACTGTGTCATGCATTGCCCCCTAGGCATTGGGCAGAGTACTACACATAATTTTTTCCAGTGTTTCATTAAGAAATTACTATGTATTCAAAGAATCAATATCTTTGATCACCGTTTTGGGAGTAGATTGGGATGTAATGAGACGTGTCTGACATTTGCCTAAGCTGATAGTGTCCGCATGAGTATTACTGAACCCTAATACAAGATCCCTTTCTTAGCATTTCACCAAGAGCACAGTGTAGCTGCTGTATAGAGCATATTCCGTTTATTACAGAACCATTGACAGTCTGCACGGCCAAACATCCAGATTAATGCCTGAATTGAGTAATTAATGATAGTGACTCTCTATGCATGGTGCATTTACATCAAGTTGAGAGTGTATTAAATCATGAAAATAATGGCATCTGGACTCTGGCATAACAGCGAGAGAACATAATCCATTTGTCTTTCCTTTCATTTTTTCTTTGTGTGCCAGAGGAACTTTGTAATTCTGAAATAATAATTCTCAGAGATTTCATCTTCACCATAACCAATTAAATATTTCAGATCAAATATCTTTTGTAACCTTGCGGTCTTTACCCGTCCCCGTTATAATTACAGATCATGTGCAAATAATATGAATAATTTGTTGTGGGTATTTTTTGCTTGACCTTTTGCCTGACTGCACATTGAGTGTCCTTGAATGATCATAAATTAACTAAAGTAGCGTATCAAGGTTAAAATCTATTTTTAGACTAAAAGAAGAGCAAGAAAAAGTTTTTCATTAAAACTTATATATATATATTTTTTTAATCGGGAACTTAGCAACTCTGATATTTAAATAAGAACCTGTACTAAGATTGCAGTACAAGACTAAAACCCATGATGTGAACCATAATGCGTGAACAGGTTTATGTTTATTTACTTAGTGTAACTATAGGTGGAGTACATGCTGAAAAGACATTTAGGCCTCGTTCACACAGCTAATTTGGGCGCTGATTGGAGCCGTACTGCGCGCCGTATTTGCGCTGCAGTACGGTGCCAATCCGTCTCAGTCATTACGGTAATCCACAGTTCTCATAGAGAACTATGGATTCCGCCTCTTCTCCCCGCTCGGCGAATCCGCCGCAGGAGGAGAAAGTGACATGCACATTATTTACAGCGCGTACGTGCCGTGAATAATGAGTGTCTATGGGGCCGGCAAGCTGCCGGTCCCCCGCCCCGCCTGCACGGCTGCCGGCGTAATTGCGGGGCGAAATCCAGCGCCGCAATTACGCCGGCAATAAGCCATGTGAACCGGGCCTAAGGGTGAAATGTATGATCGGGGCTGCGGCAGATATTTGGTGTCTTTACAGCCTTATATCGGGCGCTGCCCCATTTACACATTAAATCTCCCGCATACCACTCAAGGGCACATTACATAGCACCTGCAGCGCTTTGCAACTGTGCCTGATCTGTGGGAGGCGGGGCGCACTAGAACCATATCGAAGCTACATATTTATAGCTTCGCTACGCCATTTCTGGGCGCATTACAGCTGGAACAGGTAGAGACCTTTCAAAGTGGTATATCTGATCCCGAACTGTTGCCCGAGCGCTAGCATGCGCCTGATTTATGACCCGCCGTAGAGCAGATTCAGAAATCAGGCGCATTTTACACTAATGTTAGGTGCATGATATTTGGCGTGTTAACATCAAATTTCACACATGTCACCCTAAATCAAGTTGTATGAAATTAGGAAATATAGCTGCGTTCTTACAGAAACAGCACCACTATTGTCCACAGGTTATGTCTGGTATTGCATCTCAGCTCCAT
This sequence comes from Phyllomedusa bahiana, assembly GCA_025379985.1. Taxonomy (NCBI): domain Eukaryota; kingdom Metazoa; phylum Chordata; class Amphibia; order Anura; family Hylidae; genus Phyllomedusa; species Phyllomedusa bahiana. Next base: position 103,894 of record JAODAL010002290.1, on the reverse strand, counting down.
TTATTCACATTGAGAAGAGCTACAATGTCACATATCACTTCTGTTACACTTTGGGTTCTGGTTAAGGTCAAATTAAAACTGAATCTGAATGTTTTTGGTAACTAATTCGGAATCAGGGTTACAGTTTGTTTTGTTTTTTTTAAGTGACTTCAAGCTCTGATATGTAATTCCGTTTTGAGTAAAAATTTCTCGCTATAGTCTAAAAATTCAAGAATTTGGGAAATGTGTTTTCTGAATGTTCTGGTAGTATCTAGTGGGCTCCAATTATTTGTATTCAAAAGATTTTAAACTTTATCTTTTGGATACTAAAAGGGAATGGTAGTTTATCTGAAAGCAGGATGTGATAGAGCGAGGGGAGCTGAGCTCTGTGATGTATAGAGTTATAGCATTTGGAGCAGGATTTCTGAGTAAAAAGCAGAGAAAGTATTGACCAAACTCGTTAAGAGACATAAGGAGTCCTGCTTACCCTGCCCATATACAGTGATTGACAGCTTTCCCCTGTATCAGTGTGTGTACAGAGGAAACTGTCAATCACTGTATGTGGGCGGGGTCAGCACTACTTTCAGTTTCACAGATTCACTATGCTTTTTTATTCAGAAATTCAGCATCATATCAAATAAATTTATACAGTGGGAAAATCAGTATTTGATACACTGACGATTTTGCATTTTTCCCACCTACAAAGAATAGAGAGGTCAGTAATTGTTGTCCTAGGTACACTTCAACTGTGAGAGACAGAATCTAAAAGAAAAATCCGGAAAAATCACATTGTATGATTTTTAAATAATTAATTAGTATTTCATTGCATGAAATAAGTATTTGATCACCTACCAACCAGCAAGAATTTCGGCTCTTTCAGGCCTATTAATTTCTATTTAAGAAGTCCTCCTACTCTGTACTCCTTACTCATATTAATTGCACCTGTTTGAACTGGTTACCTGAATAAAAGACACCTGTCCACACAATCAATCAATTACACTCCAACATCTCCACCATGGCCAAGACCAAGGAGCTGTCTAAGGACACAAGGACACAATGACACAAAATTGTGGACCTGCACAAGGCTGGGATGGGCTACAGGTCAATAGAGAGCAGCTTGTGAAGTTGACTTCAACTGTTGGCACAATGATTAGTTAATGGTAGTAACACAAGTTGACTGTCATTCTTCCTCGGTCTGGGGCTCCATGCAAAATCTCACCTCTTGGAGGATGATTCTGAGAAAGGTCAGGAATCAGCCCAGAACTACGCAGAAGGACCTGGTCAATGACCTGAATAGAGCTGGGACCACAGTCTCAAAGATTACTGTTAGTAACACACTAGGCCGTTATGGATTAAAATCCAGCAAAGCACATATGATCTTCCTGCTCACACCAGTACATGTCCAGGCCTGTTTGAATTTCACCAATGACAATGTGGGTGATCCAGAGGAGGCATGGGAGAAGGTCATGTGGTTCGATGAGACCAAAATAGTACTGTTCGGTGTCAAGTTCACTTGCCATCTTTGGAGGAAGAAGGAGGATGAGCAACGTCCCAACCGTGAAGCATGGGGGTGCTTTTTTGCAAAGGCGACAGGACAACTGCACCGTATAAAAGAGAGTTTGGGTGGAACCATGTATCGCAAGATTTTGGCCAAGAACCTCCTTTCCTCAGTAAGAGCACTGAAGAAGGGTTATGGCTGGGTTTTCCAGCAGGACAACGACCCAAAACACACAGCCAGGGCAATTAAGGAGTGGCTCCGTAAGAAGCATTTCAAGGTTCTGAAGTGACCTAGCCAGTCTCCAGACCTGATCCCAATCGAAAAGCTTTAGAGGGAGCTGAAACTCAATCTAGCCCAGTAACACCCCCAAAACCTGAAAGATCTGGAGAAGGTCTGTATGGAGGAGTGGGCCAAAATCCCTGCTTTAGTATGTGCAAACTTGGTCAAGAACTACAGGAAACGTCCGACCTCTGTAATTGCAAACAAAGGTTTCTGTACCAAATATTAAGTTCTGTTTTTCTATTGTATCAAATACTTATTTCATGCAGTAAAACCTAATAAATTATTTAAAAATCATACTATGTGATTTTCTGGATTTTTTTTTAGATTCTGTCTCTCACAGTTGAAGCTTATCTACAATAAAAATTATAGACCTCTCCATTCTTTGTAAGCGGGAAAACTTGCTAAATTGCCATTATATCAAATACTTTTTCCCTACTGTATATCACAAAACTCAGCTCTCTCCTCTAGCATATAACCCTATATATCACAGAGCTCAGCTTCTTTCCCTCTAGCATATAACCCTATATATCACAGAGCTCAGCTCCTCTCCTCTATCATATAACCCTATATATCACAGATCTCAGCTTCTCTCCACTAGCATATAACCCTATATATCAAGAGCTCGATCCTTCCCTCTATCATATAACCCTATATATACAGAGCTCAGCTCTCTCGCTCTATCATATAACCCCATATATCACAGAGCTCAGCTCCTCTCCTCTATTATATAACCCAATATATCACAGAGCTCAGCTTCTCTCCTCTATCATATAACCCTATATATCACAGAGCTCAGCTTCTCACCTCTATCATATAACCCTATATATCACAGAGCTCAGCTTCTTTCCCTCTAGCATATAACACTATATATCACAGAGCTCAGCTCCTCTCCTCTATCATATAACCCTATATATCACAGATCTCAGCTTCTCTCCTCTATCATATAACCCTATATATCAGAGAGCTCAGATCCTCTCCTCTATCATATAACCCTATATATACAGAGCTCAGCTTCTTCGCTCTATCATATAACCCTATATATCACAGAGCTCAGCTTCTCTCCTCTATCATAAAACCCCTATATATCACAGAGCTCAGCTTCTCTCCTCTATCATATAACCCTATATATCACAGAGCTCAGCTTCTCTCCTCTATCATATAACCCTATATATCACAGAGCTCAGCTTCTCTCCTCTATCATATAACCTATATATCACAGAGCTCAGCTTCTCTCCCTCTATGATATAACCTATATATCACAGAGCTCAGCTTCTCTTCTCTATCATATAACCGTATATATCACAGAACTCATCATCTCTCCCTCTATCAGATAACCCTATATATCACAGAGCTCTGCTCATCTATCATATAACCCTATCTATCACAGAGCTCAGCTCCTCTCCCTCTATCATATAACTCTATACATCACAAAGCTCAACTTTTCTCTCTCTATCATATAACCCTATATATCACAGGGCTCAGCTTTTCTATCATATAACCCTATGTATCACAGAGCTCAGCTTTTCTCCTCTATCATATAACCCTACATATCACAGAGCTCAGCTCTTCTCATCTATCATATAACCCTATATATCACAGAGCTCAGCTCCTCTCCTCTATCATATAACCCTATATATCACAGAGCACAGCTTCTCTCCTCTATCATATAACCCTATATATCACAGAGCTCAGCTCCTCTCCTCTATCATATAACCCTATATATCACAGAGCTCAGCTCCTCTCCTCTATCATATAACCCTATATATCACAGAGCACAGCTTCTCTCCTTCTATCATATAACCCTATATATCACAGAGCTCAGCTCCTCTCCTCTATCATATAACCCTATATTACAGAGCTCAGCTTCTCCCTCTATCATATAACCCTATATATCACAGAGCTCAGCTTCTCTCCCTCTATCATATAACCCTATAACCAGAGCTCAGCTTCTCTCCTCTATCATATAATCCTATATATCACAGAGCTCAGCTTCTCTCCTCTATCATATAACTCTATATATCACAGAGCCCAGCTCTTCTCATCTATCATATAACCCTATATATCACAGAACTCAGCTCCTCTCCTCTCTCATATAACTCTATATATCACAGAGCTCAGCTCTTCTCATCTATCATATAACCCTATATATCACAGAGCTCAGCTCCTCTCCCTATCATATAACCCTATATCTCACAGAGCTCAGCTTCTCTCCTCTATCATATAACTCTATATATCACAGAGCTCAGCTCCTCTCCTCTATCATATAACCCTATATATAACAGAGCTCCGCTTCTCTCCCTCTATCATATAACTCTATATATCACAGAGCTCAGCTCCTCTCTATCATATAACCCTATATATCACAGAGCTCAGCTTATCTCCTCTATCATATAACCCTATATATCACAGATGTCAGCTCCTCTCCCTCTATCATATAACCCTATATATCACAGAGCTCAGCTCCTCCCCTCTTTCATATAACCCTATATATCACGGAGCTCAGCTTCTCCCACTCCATCACATCCTGATCTCAGACAGGGCAGCATAAACCATCTGACAGGTCTCCTTTCATGGCACAACTTTTTAAAAAATCAGTCCAGCTCAAGGAAAGCATCAGCCATTTCAAAAGGGAGCAATGATGGCGTTTGGCCTGTCTTTAAGAAAGAAATCATAGTAGCAGAAATTTTGTCAAACTACTTCCTTTTTAAACCCTAAACACGATTTATAATAAAAATAAAAAGTAAGCTAAATTACATAAAGAAGTTAGCTAGAAACTCGTTTTATATATTATATATTCATAATATTTTTTTTATTGAAAAGGTGCACTGTCTCTTGTTTTTTATCTTCTCTCCACATACAGCACGAGAAATTGTATCACAACTCGACAAAGAGGGACAATGTGTTTTCTCATACAACTCTCTTAAGTCGCTAGAGTTTTAAAGGAAGTCTAAGGGTATGTTCACACGGCGTGTTTTACTCCATGTTTACATACGTTTTTAGATGTGTGTTTGGAGCTGTGTTTCGGACCCTAAACGGACCCAAACACGCATCTAACAACGTGCAGTGTGATTTACTTGGCTTTCAATGTAAAACACGCATCAGCGTTCAGACAAGTGATTGCGTGTTTTACTTGCGTCTTTCTGATGCGTCTTCCGGATCCATTCAAAGAATTGTCATATCAATTCCTGATCCGAAAGACGCAGCAGACGCCCTAAGCTTTTTTTCTAAGCAGCAGCACTTCCTAAGGAATACAGGGTTAGATGTCCCTTCCTATACAAATAAAATGTGTATTTCAATTCTTAGTATTTTTTTAAATGTTTACAACTTCCACTAGTTTAAAGGGGTTTTCCAACCACATAAAAATTGATGTGGGAAGCTTGCAAATTAAATAATAATCGTTTTAATCAATAACCATTCATCATTATTAAAAATTCTATACCATTTTTGTTTTAGCTTCAACCATAGTGATCCATAGTGTACAGCTTATCCCCTCTGGATACAACCAGTGACGAGAGATCCTCAGTGCTGGCCGCACACACATCACCTCTGCTCTCAGGCAGCTACTGTCAGTCTGTTCTCTATCTAGTAATCACATACACTCACTGAGCAAGTGTTCAAAACCAGCTCCTGTCCTCTGTACTTCTTAGTAATTAGTTAAACAGTGCAGTTAAGTTATCATCATGCTGCTTGTTTTTTGGTCTATCCACTGGTATTTTTTATCCTCTCCCCCCCTTCCATTCCCCCCCCCCCCCCCCCCCAAAAAAAAAAAAAAAAAAAAGAAATCTTAATCAGGTATGTACATTGAGAAAAAAAAAAGTTTGGTTCCTGCAGAGATTTGAACCTAGGATGCCTATACTGAAGTCAGAAGTGTTAGCATTCAGGTACATTGTAGCTAATCATAACTTTTGTATTTTAGGTTCCTTGTGTAATGTTGGAGGTGTGGATTCGCAGAACCAATGCAAGCGGAGGTGTAAGCCATGTCTGGGAGCGGTCTCTGAGCCTCCTGGTCTTTGCTATAGTCTGCCACAAGGCCAGTTGATCTTGTGTGGCGGGAGGCTCCCAGGTCGCTACCCCTGACACGACTTGTTTGCGGTGGCAGCTGGCAGGCGGAGAGGTAGGGCAGATTGCAGGCAAAGTGGCTGGAGGAAACAGGCAGGAGAACTGCTACAGGGTAATGGAACACTAAATACATGATTTCACAATGAATACGAGCACCAAGGATCTGGCAAGGGGGTCAGGAGTTGGAAATAAGATAAAGGGTCAATGCTCGGCAATTAACCAATTACCAGCACACACTAGAGGCGCACATGGAAGCAGGAGCGGGGAGAGGTGAGTAAGCAGCAGCAGGGACCTGAGGAATACAAGCGTGTCCATGACCCAGCATGGGGGCCACGGCACAACTCGTGACACCTTGACTTTATATAAACACATATTTGTTTGATTAGAGACTAAGTGGTGAGCACACTGTGTTGAAAGGCATGGTGAAGCCAGGCTTGCTGTGTCACATGCTATGCAGTTCAAACAAATTGTTCTCGTCACCGTATGTAGACATTGAAAACTAAAAAGAGTAAAGCAGGACATAAAATGATAAATCATGCAGCGTCATGAACGGCTGCAGGGGGGAGAGGGAGTGGGGGCTGAGCAGAGCCAGAAAGCAGAGAGCGTCTGCAATGTTTACACAAATAATTACATTACAACCAGTGGATTCTCTATACAAAAGACACAGGCTCATTCACTGCTTTTTCTCCACAGTCCCTTGCAAGCTCATTCATGTTTCCTGTCAGATAAGAAGTGCAAACACGCAAGTGCGCCCAGATCTGCTCTTGTCAGTGTACTGGTTGTGTCTAATGTAAACTGTCAGGAAACTAAGGGGGACTGAGCAATGCTGTAGCTCTCAGAGGCTTCACTTTTTGTAATCACATATATTTAGAAAAGTGATTCAATACCCATTTTGGAGGATCCCACATCAACATTACATCGTGGCAAAACCCCTTTAAGGTCCATAAATGGTCCTGGAAGGGAGTGTTACTGCAATTGGATAGCAAAGGTCAGTTCTATTTCTAGTTGGGGATGCCCCACTTCTGAAGACAATATGATGTAAGAGGCTGAGGCTGGGCAAAGTGCTGAAGAAAAAGTAAAGGTCAGCATTGTGGTACTGAAACCTGTACCTGTATTGTGTAACAAGAAAGTACGTATGTAATATAAGTTTGAGTACCATGAGTCAATGCCTGAAAAATCACAAAAGCTGAAGAGTCTCTGAGGTTACTTCCTCACTGGCACATCACACATCCCAGCTCATCGCTGGAAAGCCTAACAGCATTGACCTCTGCACTCCTACCATACTGGGGGCACTGCTTCATCAGCACCCTTACATCTCGCTCATTGCACCTGTAGTTCCATACTAGTAAGCCTGGTGGCCTTTCTAGGACTACTATGTCTTGAATCCTGTTCACTGTCTCTTCTAAAGTCTTTGGGCAGCTTGGACTTTTCCCATGACAAACACTCAGTGGTTTTCAATTGCTTCACCCATCATGAAATGTAGTTTCTTTGTGGAGAACATTTACCAAATTTATTCTGAAAGTTTCACTGTACAGTCACAGCAGACCCCATGCTTGCAGATTCCAACACGCAAGAATCTTTTTCATGTTTTGATGTCGCCATGTTATGTCACCCTAGGAAAGCACATTTTACATTTGGCTCTTGAAGATGAAAGCTGTGTTGTGATTGATTGCTATAGGCTGTAAACCAGTTTGCTTTGATTTTTAGTCACTGATCATTTACCTCTGATGCTACTGTAATTACAAGCTGGAACTACTGACATTGATCTTTCTGAATCGCCCCTTACAAGGGGGTGGAATTTATGGAGACTGGGGCAAGTCACAGAGCAGAAAAGGGGGTCAAGTGTATTAAAAGGGGCATAACTCTAAAAACAATTGGTGCTCAAAGCCAGAAATTGGTGCCATATATTTCACCATTTTCTGGTTTTAAATGATCTAATGGAGACCATGCCTGCTCCAACTAAACTCCACTCACTGGGCACCTTTTAAAACTGGCAATTGGGAAGAAGTTAAACTGTTATGCTCAACATTGGTGCCATTATGGTGTAATAAATTCCTCCCACCCCAATAGCATTATCACAGCTGCTCGCAGAATGACACCGGATTCATTCTCTTTATTGAGTTAGACCCTACATCTTTATTTATTCATTTCTTTGTTGCCAGATGAATAATCCTGCACTATTATGCTAATATCACATTCACAAATAAAATGACACCACTTGTTAAATTAACACTAAGCGTGCAGTCGATCTGCAAAGGGGTTAAACTGTGAACCGTGCTGGGAGGCGGGTCATGCCATGTCATGGCTGTTTGTGCATCTTGCTGAAAGGTGTAATTTCCCTGACATTGATTTTCTGAAAGAAAACAGCATGTTTGCATGTGGTGGGAGCTAATTTTGTGGAAGGAATGAGAGCCCCGTTCATTGCACCTTGATTGGCAATTGTGATAAATTTGCGTAATTATCTTTTGACTCGAAGCAGAGTTTGAATGTGTTAAGGAGTTGCAGAAGGTGACAGATAATCTGCTCGCTTTATCTGTGTTACTTCTAACGAGGCGTGTTTAATTTTAATGAAGTTTCTGGAAGGGCATTGGCACAAGTAAAAATATTTTTTGCAAGAATTAGGCTGCTGTCTAGACGTTGACGTATGCATTTATATTACTTTTATGAGATCATTTGCACTGTGGTTGTAAGCTGCGGCCGTATAAGAGGTTGCAGAATCACAACTTGTATGGAGAGGAACGCTCTGAGAAACACAAGTGCCTGAGGTAGCAGAGCATGACACAGGGATTCAAAGATTACCAAAGATACCATCCATTATATACTTTTTTGGATATCTAGATGGAGACCTTCAACATAGGCCTTGAAGAGAACCCACACGTCATGTTAACATACCCTAATTAAAAGAAAAGGATTGGACACCCGGTGTAAATATAGAAGTAAAAGTCAAAATTAGTTAATTTTTCTCTAACCCCTTATACATCTCCCCGTTACTTGTATGCTAACGGTTCTATGATTGAGGATATTAGGGACAATATGTAAGTTTATACAGCCCATAACAAAGTGGAAAAGTCAAACCCGAGCTGCACATCATGCCATGGCTTAAATATTTGCATAAGAGGCTGAAAAAAGACATAAGTCCATCAAGCACAACCTATAACCTTACTTTTTGATAAAGAGGAAGGCAAAATCCTATATGAGGTGGACCCCAATTGTCTCACACTAGAGAAAAAATGTATGTGCAAAAGTACAAGCCACACAGCCACAAAATGTTAAAAGCTATAAAGAAAGGGCAACTGCACGTCTTGACCAAAAAGAAGCAAAGAGGAAAAAGGTCCTAAAACATAAATTTTATCAGGGGCGTTGCTAGGGTCCCAAAACATCCGGGGCCCGGGCCCTGTGTTAAGTTTTGCTCAGAAGGGCGGGGTTCACACAGCGTTTTTTACGCCCATGAACCGCGGCATGTGTTTTTACAGAGAAAAAACTGTGGCCAGCGCGTCCCTCTGAAGCTCTCACTAATATTTATTCTCACAAAAACAGGTAATCATAGTTCTCAGTGACAGCTATGAGTTACCATAAAGTCGGCCCGTACTTCGGGTATATTGAAGCGCAATTACCCGCCAAAGTACAGATCAACATTACATCATGTGAACATACACAGCGTATTTGTGGGGCATAGCTGTGCTGTAATGTGCCCCACAAATATGGTAAAATCATAGCGGCTATGATTACCTGTTTTCCCTGCACACAGAACCCGCCCGTAAAAATAAGTGACCTGCCGCTTCATTCGGGGGGAAAGTGAAGATGGATGGGAGGTGGCCGGAGCGCTGCTGAAACTACACGCTGGAGAGCACGTACTTCCCACAGCAGGCGTATAGCGGTGCGCACAGGTCCCTGTCACCATGCGCTGTGTGAACAGACCCTTAGGGCAGTACACCGTGTGTTTTGGAAGTACATACTGTTCAGCGTGTATTTTCAGGCACAGGGGGCCGGTCCATTCACCTCCACTATCAGTGCTGTAAATAAGTGACATGTCACTTCTCTCCCCCGGTGTACAATATATGTGTATTGTACACATGGGAGAGACGAGATGTAATTCATGGCTCTCTGTGAGAACTATGAATTACAGTAATTGCGGCGTGCATGTCGGGCGTATTGAAGCGCAAATACGCCATGAAATGCGCCCCATGGTTTACGCAGTGTGAACATAGCCTTAGTCTGGCTGCAGCAGCTAAAATCATACGTAACCCTGAATAATGACAGGTATAAAAAATTATATTCAAATAAAATTCATCATCAGGTTGTAGTTTACATGTCTAAGGGTATGTTCACATGGCGTAATTGCGGTAATCCATACGCTCATAGGAACTATGGATTACACTCCTCCCCCCCTGCGTACAAACGATCGTATTGTAGCATGGGGAGATAAGTGACTGTAAATGCATGTCTAAGGGCTTGGGGCTGTTGCCCCCTCCCCCCTTCGAGAAGACGTGCTGGTTTCAGCGAAAAAGCTCCTGAAGCACCAAAGTGTATTGCGGCGCATACTGTAACTCAAATACCCGTAACATACCCTAAGGGAACACAAGCGGATTTTTTTTTTTTAGTGATGTAATAAAAGTGATATTGGGATATGTGGGTAACAAATGACATACACATTTACATACATACAAAGGGCAATTTTTAAAAACATACATACACACACAAAAAATCATACTACAAAATACAGTGCATACACACAGATACACATTTTCATAAACGAATCTATCCCAAACACATGCAACTCACTTCATACAGTTACATTGGGAACATTATTTTGTCTCCCCTTATTAAAATTAAAAATTTTATTGTTACACGGAGACTCCTCACTCACTTTTTGGGTCTGGCCCCCCGGGGGGATTAACACACGCGGGGAGTGAAGACCTCTGGACAGCGACTGCATCCTGACTTCCTAAACTCATGCACTTGTGGCACCGGGGCCCCCCCTTTCCTCCCCCCTATTTCTGTCATCCCGGCAGTCGCCCTCCCCTCGTGCCTGCAATAGCTGCCCCCTGCTCTAATGTATGAGCGCCGGGGGATGCACAGACATGCAAAGTTTGTCCTTCAGTCACGTAAGACCGGGAAAAACCGGCGCTCTGGACTCGGGGCACGGGGAGTTGCCGGGGGGTTTCCCCCGAACAAAACCACCTAGCGACGCCCCTGAATTTTATTAAAGTTTTTCTAAAATATCTCAACCGAACAAACAAAAAATTGATTGATAAACAACAGTAGGGGAATATGTCGGGACCAGTGGTATACAACACCTATATGGCCCTATCAACCTGATAAGGGCGTTTCTGGAACCTCACCCTGTTAACACACAAGCCTAACAAACCGTACCAACATGTTTCAAACAGCCCCACAGATTAAAAAAAAATTGAAACCCTGGGTAAAATGGGGAAGGGTTTTGACCGGGGGGTTAAAGATACAACAAGCAGTGAATCCCCCCAAAAATTATGTTTAGAGGGGGCCCACTGAAAAATAAAATAATAAAAATAATAAAAATAATAATCTTTACTTTTTCCCGCATTTTAAATATGGGGGGATAACCGGGAAAACAGAATTACTTTAAAAAAGCTTGACAAAGAACAAATGTGGGGGCCCCCTGCTGCAAGAGCTTACAATCTTTAGGGTGTTTTGGGTGAAACAAAGGGGGAAAGTGTTGGTTAAATGGACCAGCCCCTGTTTCATAAATACGGGGGGATATAATAAAAAGTGGATAACCTGCCTCCCCAAAAATTACATCTAATACAGATAAGTCCTTGGGGGCCAAAGTGAGGGAAATGGGGCAATTGTGACGAATTTGGGGGGTTGACAATTAGGGATCTTGATGGCTTGTTTAAGAAAATGGTTTTTTAGAGCGCACTTAAAATGTGAGGGTTGTGAGTGTGCCCGTCACTGGGGTAATTTTTCAGGAATGTGCAATACGTGCAAAACTTGGGAGGGGGATGGGAGGTTCGGTGGTGAGGTGTGTAGTTTAGATCAGTAGCAGAGCGGGAGAGGGGGGGGGGGGGTGGTAGACAGAGTAAGGGGGGGGTGTATGGGGGTGGAGCCTGTGGGGAGCCTTTTTGGGGAGATATGATTTATATTGTATTCTGTAATGAATAGGGGGCCCAGTGCAGAGACTGACACAGGGTAGAGGGGTGTTAGGGCTGGAAAGAAAAGACAAGCCGGTGCTGCATTCAACAGATTGGGGGGAGGGGTTTACAGAAGAGGAAGCCAACAATAGGGAGTTACGTAGTTTGAGACGAAAAGAATAAGACAACAATGAGAGCCTGAGCTGTTGTAGTGTAGTGACGAGATGCTGTTATAACCACACAGGGTTGGAGAGAGATTGATCAGGGGATATATCTGTATTGACAGCGTTGTGAAGATTGCCTTGTCAGTCTGCTAAGCCCATAATTGATCAGGGATGCCGGACACTATCTACACAAGGTACTCTGTATATTTTATGTTCATATATTGGTTTGTTCCCTTGCATCTTATAATTACACATTTGCAGTGCCCTTATCTCTAAACATAATTTTTGGGGGATTCACTGCTTGTTGTTCCTTTAACCCTCGATCTACCATTCCCCTATTTGTCCCCTAAAGCAATCAGTTTTTTTTTTTGGGGTCATCAAAACCTTGGGGGTGGGGGGCCCAAGGAATTTTTGGGGGGTGTGTTAAAGGGGGAGGTTCCCCGGAAAACCCCTGTTGTCTTTGTGTACGGGTTCAATAGGTTGATATTGCCATATAGGTGTTGTATACCACTGGTCCCAACATATTCCCCTACTGTTGGTTATAAATCAATTTTTTGTTTGTTCGGTTGACTTTTTGTAGTATCATTGATTTTAGACTAACTTTAATAGAAGTTATGTTTTAGGACCTTTTTCCTCTTTTGCTTATTTTCTTTTGGTTCAGTATGACATCAAATAAAAACCGGACCAAGATTTTTTTTCCAAACTCTAGTAATAATTCTGTTTTAACAATTTTTTTTAAAAAAAGGCCATCAGGCCTTTAATTTTATTTAATGCATCCACCTATAAAAAAGTGGGCCCCTAGTTTTAACCATTAATTGCCTTGTTTTCAATTAATCTGTAGAATGGGTAATTTTTTTATAATGCCATAATCTGCAAATATCTGAATTCTGGGAAACTAACTGGTCATGAGAACAAAGGGGCCACTGTGCTCATTGATCATAAAGACACATTCAATGTTTTTCCAGGCACAGTGCCAATATAAAGCATGCCCTTATGTAAGAAATTTCCACTTGCCCTAATAAAGGGGAAAGGGCCAACCTCTCTGACCATAAAAAACTTGTGTGTTTCCCATTATACCCATGTAAAGACAAACCCATTTAGTTTTTTGAGCTGGATTATATATGTTCTCTTAAAAAAGAGAACAAAAATTAGCTTAAAAACATGTAGGTAAATAAAGAATATTAATCAATACATTGCTGTTCTGGTTTTGCTTCATTTCCGAGCTAGAGCAGTTTTATCTCGCTTTGTGACACCACTTCCCTAGGGGCCAACCATTTCTCTCTGCTCTAGCAGCAGGGTCCAGGATTGGGACATCATTTCCTGCTATGTATTATCAACAGCACAGGAGATTGTTTATCTTTCTTATTAACAAATTTTGACCCTTTAGGCTGAATTCACACGGCGTTTACCCAACATGTAGTGGCCGCTATATGCCGGGTTTTATAGAAGCAGGCGCTGGCCAGCTCTTATTTCAAAAGCGCTGTGGCCCGGCCCCCATACACTTTTATTTCATTAAATAGCTTTAAACATGTAGGCAAAGGTAAATCAAGATTATTACGAAATACACTGTTGTTCTGATTTTACTTCTCTTCAAGGTCAGTAGGGGATCGTATCTCCTGCTTTTGTACACATGCTTACCTAGTTACCGGCCACCTATCTCTGCTCTTACAGGCTGCAGCAATGGTCAGGATGGTGAGGTAACTCCCTGCTGTGTTTCTTATCTGAAAGATAGGAGCTTGTTTACATTACTTACTGACAGAGCCATTTAGAGCTCTGTAGCTTTGTGCACTGCTATTTACAACCCTACATCACTCATATCCCTCTAACATGATCAACTTGGAAAAGCAGAGATGATATGCCAATCATATGATAAACACCATGGTGAGATTACCCTTTTAATTTTAGAGCATGCTTCTTCAGTTTTAGTAAGGGTGCGTCCCCACTGCACAGGACAAATACCGGTCGGTTTGCCGGCCGGTATTTGTCCTGTTTTGCGTCCGTCCCCACGGCCGCAGGGGGGGCGGCTTTTCTTCGCGATGAGCGGAGAAAAGCCCTCCCATTTCACAAGCACAGATTCCGTCCGGAAACCGGACGGAAGATTGTGCGTGTTCAATGTTTTGCGGCTGGACCGCGGGCGGAAAAACCGCCCAACGGAAAACCTGTGCAGTGGGGACTGCTGCACGGGTTTTCCATAGAGCACCATTGTGCTAGTTTCCGGCCGGTTTTTCAGGCGGTCTGAAAAACCGCAAACGGGCTGAAAACCGGCCGAAAACCCGTGCCGTGGGGACATGCCCTTAAGGTCTTTAAGCAAGCACCAGTATCTTTATTCAGTGATAATTAGAGAGGGCTTTGACCAACGATGATCACAGTCAGAATACACTCTGAGGGCATTCAAAAGTTGTCATTGTATGTGTTGTAAGAACCGTAATAATATACAGTTGAAGCCAGAAGTTTACATACACTATATAAAAAGACACATATGCATGTTTTTCTCCCTATTTGACATGAAATCAGAATAAACCTTACCCTTTAGGTCAATTATGATTAACAAAATTATTTATATTTGCCAAATGCCAGAATAATGAGAGATCATTTTTATTACTTTCTGCAAAGTCAAAAGTTTACATACACTAGGATTACTATGCCTTTAAACAATTTTTTGATATCTCACATGATGATGTGATGTCTTTGGAAGCTTCTGATAGGTTAATTGTCTACATCTGAGTTAAATATAGACACAACTGTGAATGTATTTTTTTAATGCACACCAGAAACACACTGCTTCTGTATGTAACATCATGGGAAAGTCTAAATAAATCAGTCAAGATATCAGGAGAGAATTGTGGACTTGTAGAAGTCTGGTTCATTCCTGGGTGCAATTTCCAGATACCTGAAGGTGCCTCGTTCATCTGTACAAACAATTATATGCAAGTACAAACAAGATGGGGATGTCCAGCCATCATACTGCTCAGGAAAGAGATGGGTTCTGTGCCTCAGAGATTAAAGTGCTTCAGTCCGATGTGCATATCAACCCAAAAACAAAATCAAAATAAGTTGTGAAGATGCTGGCGGAAGCTGTAAGATTGTGTCATTGTCCACTATCCATCCTTAGGCTTTGAAGCCTAAGAACACCATCCGAACTGTGAAACACAGGAGTGGCAGCATCATGTTGGGGGGTTGTTTTGCTGCAGGAGGGACTGATACACTTCACAAAATAGATGATAAGAAAGTCAATGTTTTGGAGTGGCCATCACAAAGCCCTGATCTCAATCCTATTGAAAATGCATGGGCAAAGCTGAAAAGGCAGGTGTGAACAAGGTGACCTACAAACATGGCTCAGTTACATCAGTTCTGTCAGGAGGAAGTTGCCAAAATTCCTACCAATTATTGTGAGAAGCTTGTGGAAGGATATCCAAAATGTTTGACCCAAGTCATACAGTTTAAGGACAATGCTACCAAATACTAATGAAAATATGTAAAATTTTGACTTTGCAGAAAGTGGTAAAAATGCCTTAAAAAATCTCTCTCTCATTATTCTGGCATTTGGCAAATGTAAATGATTTTGGTTCCTAATTGACCTAAAACGGGTAAGGTTTATTCTGATTTCATGTCAAATAGTGAGAAAAAATGCAGATGTACTTGTTCATGCCATAATCACCTTGCAACAATTTTTTCAGCCTGCCTTCTGTCTAGCACTCCTGCTCCATTTCCATCCATCCTCAACTCCATTGTCTGTTTGGATCACCTCTCTCCTCACTACTTATCTGCCTCTCCCCTCTGTCAATCCCACTACTGGCTACCCATTGCCCAGAGAATTCATTTCAGGCTATTAACAATGACATATAACCTTCTCCTTAAAGGGGTTGTCTCGCTACAATGATTGGGTTTTAATTAAAAGATCCTTAAAAAACAAGCAGCTTTGCAATATATGTTCATTACAAATGTCCTACTGATTTTGAGTAAGCCTGTTAGTAGGAAAGTACATCAGCTTCTCCAAATCTCTATAGCAGCTGACCTGTTGATCCTTATCTCACTGGCTGTCAGGTCTGTATGACTCATCAGCCTCTGAATACAGGTTAGAGCAGAGAGCCCCTCCCTCACAGAATGCTTCTGTAGTGGAGGGAGCGGGAGGTCTTTGGCTTCTGTGGCCTTGCTGCCTGGATTAACCCTGTGTGTGTCTGCTTCCTCCTGCTCTCTACACAGATAGATGTGACACAGTGACCCTGTGTGTTACTATAATCAGATGTGTCTGTGGAGCTGTAATAATATACTAATATTACAGATCAGGGGGCATGTGAAGGGTTCATGCTCTGGTGTACTAGTGAACCATCCTGAGTATAGTAACACTTCACAGCTGCCCTGTGTTTTTTCTGACGGGGTCTGATTGTTGCGGGGAGATGTGAAATTTTGTATGCAAAGCGGGGGGTATAGGAACACTTGCCCCCACCCCAAATAGATCACCCCTTTTCCTGTCTCCTGACTGTGGAGACGGCAGAAAAGAGCTGCAGCAGCCCTAGGCGGGCACAAACAGAGTTAACTCTGGGCAGCAAAACCCCCCCCCCCCTCTCTGCTTATAGAAGTTACTGCGGGAGAGCTGTCTGTGTGTTTGAGGGGGGGGGGGAAAGAGGGAGGAGAAAGAGGCGGGGACAAAGGCCCCCCCCTCAAATAAACTCCCGGCTCACTGTTTTTGGCTGAGAGCTTGAAAATGAGAAAACTCCTTTAAGTCCCCCCCCTTCCCATCTCTATTTTAAATTCCCCTGTTTACCCTTCCTTTAAGGAATCTGTGCCCCTCACGGGGAACTTTTCTCTGCTCCCCTCTTGTCGGGGCCCCTTTTTTACAACTCTCTCCAAGATTTCTCATGCTTCCCCATACTCTAAAATCTTTAAACCCAACCATCAGACTTTTCCACCCCCAATTCTAGTTTCAAATGCACCCTAAAAAACCAAATCCCTTAAGATAACCTAAAATTTAAAATTTAACCCTTTTGCCCCATAATGCAAACATGCCCAAATTTTACCTTCTGTTTTTCCCCTTTTCCCCTTTTTTGATTGCAACCCTCTTGAGGTCGGGGTTTCCTTCTTTTTCCCTATCAGTGTGTTATTTGTGTTATTGTATTTGTTTATATTATGTCCCTAAACCCCTTTTTTTTGGAAAAAACCCCAATTAAAATTTGGGAGGGGTTTTCTAAAACAAATAGTAATCTCTTCTTACCATCACATGGGCTCATTTTATACATATTTATGGTGTTAGAATATAACTTAATTGTCTTTTAGAAAAGTGGCATTTCAATGATTGCATACTGGACTCCCAATGATTGATTTAAAAGCGGGATTTTGTTTTTGGACAAAAAACAAATTTTTTGCACAACGACTGCGGTACTGCTTGGAAAGGATGGCAAACGTACAATAAGTGAGCGAACACGGGGTGTTTGAAAGGCCTGTACAGCAGAATAAAATTTCCAGGGAAAAATTTCCCAAGGTCCCCCTTTAAAAAAATTTGGGCCTCTGTCACTTTTTTTATGAAGCATTTTAAGAAAAAAATGGGAGAAAAAGCCCTGTTCTCCATTTACTGAATTCCTGGGGGGTTTTTTGCAGAAAGCAGACTGGAAAGGGGGGCCCGGAAAGAAACATGAAAACGGGAAATAAGAGGTAGAGGGGGGGTTTGGGAAAATGGGTTCAAGGAAAAAATTTCCGGGTTTGCAGCCATAGGGGGGATACTGTCAGGCCTTGTCTATGGGGGAACGGGGGACCCCGTGTTCTGCGGACCCGGGACCGGGTTTTTGAATTTTTAAGGGGGTTTCCGTCCCGTATCACCTTGCAGTAAAGTGCTCTTTGTAAACTGCCCCCCCCCCCGGTTTTTCCCCTTTCTTTTTTAGACACTTTTACTGCTCCCTTCAATGTATTCATAAATTCTATCTTATTTCATGTCTTGGAAACGACTTAATACACAGCTACACCTATTGGACATACATGACAGAAGATTAAAGCAAAGAGTAACGTTCTGCTGCTCTTGTGTTTGGTACCCGATCTTAGTGGCCAGGAAAGGCGCTACCATCACCTTACAGAAGTTGGGTCTTGCATTTACCAATAGGTGTTCCATTGCAGTCACTTTTTCCACTCGCCCCTGCAATGAGTTTGGTTACTGATATTGTAGTTTGCCCTCAAATTTTGGGCCCAAACCTGTTTGACTTTCTTGTTTTGCGCTCCAAAATATGTCCCATATCGGGCTTTTTTGTGATCATTTTTTAAGAAATTGATCATCTGACTATACCTCTAAATTGCTACTGTAGAGTTTTCCCAAACCATATTTAAATAATTTTTTAAATACTGGGCTTATTTGACTTTTGGTTTTTACCCGGTCTCCATGTTACTTGTTTCCCCCTTAGTCCCAAAATTACTAGTACTTCCTTTGGTTTAACCCCGGGGGAATTACCCTGGGAATTAACAAAACGGGGAATAGAGGCATGAAAAACCTGAGGGGCCACCCAAGTTTTTCCCAATTTTAATGGCGGGGGGCCCAAGGGGTTTGGGGTTTTAAGGTGAAATTGTACAATCTGGTTGGTTAAGTCCCTGTGTATAGCAAAAATCGATCTAATTAGCCGGGAAAAAAGGCTAGAGCCGGGTCATTACAGTAAAATTTTAAAAAAAGTTTACCCCCCTTTCCCCCACCACCGCTTTCCGCGTCCGATGCCCCCCACCATCCCTCTTCCAGCGCCCCAATGCCCCCAGTTTTGTTGTTCCCATTCATCATCCATTTGGAACCTTGAGCTAAAAAACTTCATTAGACACATGATTGTTACGTGATGTCACTGTGGATGACGGGGGGGGAAACACTGGGAAGCTAAAAGGGGGCAAGGAACGCGGCAGTGGGGAGGGGTGAGTATATGTTTTTTTATTTTTTTTTCCCCCGGGCCTTTGCAAGTGTTCGGGTTTTAGTTTTTGCACGGGGGTTGAGTTTGAGGATGAAAACCCACAGTTTTCCAATAGCCAAACTCAGGGGCCCCCTTTCCCACTGTGACTCCCCTTTAACTGAAAATGAATTTAATACCCCCTTTTCACCCACCCCTTGTTTTCTGCTATTTTTGTTTTCTTTTCTTTAATGTGCTTGGATGTTTGCATGCCATTTTTCACTGTCCTATTCTATCATGTACAGTGGTCACTAACTTCCCTTTACCTCTAAGTGCTGAGCATGCATGTGCATTTCAAGAGGGAGGGGGGGTTTTATAAGGCACTTTTTTGGAGAGGCCCAAACCAAAATAGGATGATTTCAGCGGGAATTTCCCCGAGGTCCTTTAAGTTGTGAAGGGAAGGGGGCTTATGGATCGATTTTTTTTTCCAGCAGATCCCAGAAATGCTTTAAAAGAAACTAAGATTGGGTTTCTTTGGTTTGATTTAATATTTCGAAAATATTGTTATCTTCCTCAAGCTATTCCAGAACATTTTTTGCAGTGTGACAGGGGCATTTTCCTGCTATAAGAAGCCCTTTTCATTAAAAGTTTTCCCATTGCCCCCTGAATGGGGTTTCTTGGTTTTCTACAAAAAGTTAGGTAGATGGTAAAGGGTTTTAAAGTTAAAATCCACAGGGAAAAAGGGACTTTCTGCAAGGGCTTCTGTGCATGAAGTCCTGTCTTTGAAAAGTAAGCTAGACAAAGGAAAAATGTTTCATTCAAATATACTGGTATAACCCGTACTTTGGGAAAAAAATGCAAGAAAACCACAAACCCAATTTGGGGGATAACTATAGCCCCTTGCAGGGTGCTCCAAAGGGGGCCCTTGTGAGGGGGCCCCAATCTGGTGGGAAGAAATTAAATCGTTTTTGCTGTTTTGGAGTTTTGACCAAAAATGGGCTAGCCATTACAATTTAGCTCTTGTCAAAGTTGCTCAGATCCTTGTACTTGCCCATTTATTTGTCTCCAACACATTAGCCGGGCACACTCACTCAGCTATATTTGAAACTCCCATAGAAATGAATATGGAAGACAGCTGCAAGAGCCTCATTTTTTGTTAAAAAGCTGGATCACAGTTTGTTTGAGCAATATTCCTTTGTGGGAACCCCCTTCCGGGGCTGACTATTTTTAAATTGCTGCCTTTTATTTCCCTTTGACAAAATGATTTAAAGTTATTAATTCAAACCCGTTAGTGGTGGTTTTAATGTTGTGGCTAGTAAGGTAAGACGATTATAATCAAGCACATGTGTATCTGTGTATCTAGGTACATACAGTTGCCCAGCTAAGGAGGTGATTTTGGATAAAAATGCCCCGAATTTCTAGGTATGAGAGTCGATGTCTTGGACAGGTAAAAGCAAAGCAAGAAAGTGACTTTTCCTTTTGCCAATAAAAAAAGTTATTTTCGGTGTCAAAGTTGCTTTTTAAAAAACTAAGATGGCATTTTCCAAAACAGTTTCCCCCCATTAAACTTTTGAGTTAACAAATGGAAGAATTTCAAATTAAACTTTCTCCCAGAAGAAAAGAAAACTTTATGCTTGTGCCAAATACTGCCCGGTAGCTTTCCCTAATGTTTAATGTTTTAAACTTTTGCGGGCCCTTGCAGCTTGACCCAACCCTTATAACCAAGCCAGATACCCCTCTATAGACAGCTGCGTCAGGGTACTTGCTCCTCATCAGTACAGAGCACAGTTTTGACACAACTGAAAGATGACTAATAGAAATGATAAGGCATACATGGTGATAACATTGCCATTACCTGACTTTTAAAAGGGTTTGAAAAACATTAAAACCCATTGCTGCATACACTGGTTTTATTGGAAAGTGTGCTGCAGCAAGATGCACCAAATGTATTAAGAGCTACAGGTCTCTTAATAAATTTCGCAACAAAATGGAAATCTAAATTCCCGTTAAAAAGGCTTTTCCGGGGTTTAAATTTAAAAAAAATTTAAAAAATAAAGTTTGATAACCCCTGAGAATAAAAAAAAAGTACTCACCTTCCTCCTCACCTGGTTCCAGCGCTGGCTCTCCCTGATCCTGTTTCTTTTCTGCAAATTTGGCCCCCCCAAGGTTGGGGTTTTTGGGTGTGGCCCGTCATTTTGATTGTATTGTTTCCTGAGAAGTGGGAAAAGTTCACTTGGGGTTTTTTGACAGTGTCATGTGTCCATTTGTATTGTACCTTATTATTTTATTTTTAAGTAAACCCGGGAAGGGAAACCCTTTTTCTGGAAAAAAAATTTCTGTTTTCATTTAAGTACTTCCCGCTGTTTTAAAAATTTTTTTTAAGGGGGTGGGGGGAATATTTTTCGTCTCCTCCACAAAAGGAAACCCCAGGCAATACCGTATATTGCGCAGGTTACAGGCATTTCATGAAAGGGGGTGAGGGGCGTCCCCCCTTTGGGTGGGTTGTGAATTACTTTGGACTTCCACAAGTCGGGCTTCAACCCCCCCCCCCCCCCCCCAGGGTGGGGGCTCCCTCACAAAACGGGTGCCCTTTTAGGTAAAACCCCGGGGGGTCTCCCAGTGTAAGCGTAGGAGCTTTCCCACTGATCCCACCCAAGCCTGTTACTACAGGGTTTAATACTGTATTATTCCGAAAGTTTAAGCGTTATGGGGACTTAGCCAATCTCCTGTACCCTGGTGGAAAAAGGAAAATCGATGCAAAAATTTAAGAGGGAAAAGTAACCAAAGATTTCAGAACAACTTCCAAAGAGATTAGAGGTAAATTCCACAGTCAAGGTAACTCAGTGTCAAATCACCATCCATCACTGTCTTTGCCAAAAAAAATGGAAGACGGACTTGGGAAAGGAAAACCACAAACCAAAAATTTTAAACGAAAGACTGGAAATTTTCCCCAAAAGGGAAAATTGCAAACCACAAAACTTCCGGGAAGCTTTTGGACAGGAGAGCAAAATGGAGCACCAACAATAATTTCAAATTTAAAAAACCCTTTTGGGAGGCTAAGGATTTATTTACATTTCCGGGGGCCATTTCCCCAAAAAATTTTCTTTTTTTTTAAAAATAATAGATCTTAAGCTGTAATTTTTTCCCGCGCTTGGTTAAAAAGGGTTTGTGAGAAGCAGTATATTGGGCACAAAAGGGGTTTTTTATAGGGTCTTCACCCTGGGCTTTGTTTTTGTGGGAGCATTGTACCCCGGGAGGGCCCACGCTCTGTGTGGTGGAAAAAAAATACCCACCCAGGGGGATTTTTTAGAGGGAAATCATGGGAACCCCCGGTGTTCATGGTTCGGGGTTGTTCGGCAAACAAAATTTATTGGGTTTGTTCCCGTGCCGGTTAACCCCTTAAGAACTGGCCCTTCGAAAGGGGGGGGCCTTTTACTGGAAAAGATCTGGGTCTGTAGCTTGCCCTAAAAAAATTTGGGTTTCGCGGGGAAATTTTTTTAAATAAGGGTATTAAAAACTGAGAAAGGGGTTTTGCGCGAAGTTAGAAGTAGCTGGACCTGTGGGCTATAGAGGGACGCCTCGCCGCCACAGTGTGGTTCCCAGGTAGATCTCTCTATCTTCGCTGGCCGCTTCTCCCAGCTGATGTTACGGAGAGATGAAGCTGATAAGATGTCTGGTGCAGCTTGGACCTGTATATGGGGGCACCCGTGCACGGTGTCGATCTCAGGATTATCTCTCTATCTTCGCTGGCTCGTTGTTACCAGCTGATGCCGATAGATGATGCTTATAAGATGCCTGATGAAGCTTTAACCCCTCAATAGGTGTGATGTAAGTATTTGTAATCCATATTATGCGTGCCTTGCCTTTATAATCTGTGTTATGCAAAAGTATACACAATATCACACTATCTTCTTGTAGTTTTATGTAATCATTGAGTTACTCATATAATAAAGTAAATAAAGCATTGGATGTTGCCTTCTTTAAAGCCGTATGCGACCCCACAAACAGTTGGCAAAACAGGGGGTGCGGAGGGGGCTGGTCCCCCCACTTTTTTCTGAGTGGGGGACGGTCCCCCCCCACACTTTTTAGCCACTTCAATAAAAAATAATCCATATGAAAGCAAGAGAATACGGTAAGTGGGGAGAGCAGAGCACAGAGGAGGAAGAAGTTAACCCTTTACCTCCTATATTTCTGAGGGACATAGTAGGTAGCAGCCTCAAGTGTAAGTGCAGAGTGAGAGCAGCGGTGATTGGTAGAGCAGGAGTCAGCAGGGGCTACTTCACCAATCAGAACGCTGCTCACAGTCCAGCACACTCTGTATCTGGGGTTGTATCTTTTCCTCCCATTGTATACCACTTCCCCTATGCTCAGCCCTCAGAGAAGAAGGGAAGCTCTTGCTGAATGCCAACTACACCAGACAACAGGAGACAAGTAAGGAAGGGGCAAGGGTGCCAGGCATTGTGTGTGCATGTGAGTAGGGCATGTACTGTATATGTGAGATGTGTATATATATACTGTACAGCCATGTGACTAGCCATGTCACTTCTTCCCTGCCCCTAAGCACCAGGGAAAATGAAAGTGAATGGGGCTGGCCCCGCAGCATTTTAGAAGTGTGGACTGGCCAGCGCGTACTTCTAAAACACCCGGCATATCCTAGTACGCCCTGCTATGTGCCATGTGAACATACCCTAAGGTACGTTCACATGGAAGATATAAATGCTGATTCTGGGGCGGATTCAGTGCTGGATCTACCTCAGAACCGGCGTCCAATCCGACAGGAAGCTGATTTACATTATACCCTATGTCATTTAGATGACACTGATTTTCGGCGCTTACTGTTAGCACCTACAAAGAATTCTTCCAGGTGTTTTATGCACTAACAGCACTAATGGATAGGAGGGAGAAATCTGCCTTGGGCAGTCTGGGTCATTTGCTCGTTGGAATTCTGCGTTTGCAATATCCGAATTTCAAACAAGCAAACGGCACTGTCAGTGCCAAAAAACTATGTGAACCCTAAGGCTGTGTTCACATGGGTGAAATTGGGATGTATTTCACGCCGTACTGCTCTTAATACGGGACGAGATACGTCCCAATAATTATGGTAATCCACAGTTCTCATAGAGAACTATGGATAACGTCTCCTCTCCCCGCTCGGATAATACGCCGCGGGGGGAGAGAAGTGACATGTCAATTACTAGCGGCGAATACGCGCCATAAGTAATGAATGTCTATGGGGCCAGCGCGAGCTGCCATAGTCCCGGTGTAAATATGCCCCACAATTATGCCGTGTGAACATAGCCTAAGTGTGTAGTATGTCTGTGTTCAATATATGTATATATACACACGCACACAATTTCCAGGGTACCTTGTCTAATGTAATCTCTGGGGTACAGTATGTAATATAATAATCTCTGGGGTATGGTGTAATATAATCTCTTTTGTACAGTGTGTAATGTAATCTCTGGGGTACAGTGAATAAAACAGTAATATCTGGGTACGGTGTGTAAACTAATCTCTGGGGTACAGTGAGTAATGTAATATCTGGTGTATGGTGTGTAATGTAATCTCTGGGGTATGGTGTGATGTAATCTCTGGAACACAGTGAGTAATGTAGTAATTTCTAAAGTTCAGTTATTAATGTAATATCTGGTGTATGGTGTCTAATGTTATCTCTGGGGTACAGTGAATAATGTAATCTCTGGGGTACAGTATGTAATGTAATCTCTGGGGTACAATGTGTAATGTAATCTCTGGGGTACAGTGAGTGATGTAGTAATTTCTAAAGTGCAGTTAGTAATGTAATTTCTGTGGCGACCATGTGACATATAATTAATTTCTGGGGTGCAGTGAGTGATGTAATTTCTGGTGTATGGTATGCAATAAAATACATTTTGGGGTACAGTATGTAATATAAGTGATTCCTAGGGATACAGTGAGATTGGGTTCTTTTATTTTCCTCATTCTGTTGTGTGTGTGTGTGTGTGTGTATAACAAATTTAATGGAGTAGAGATGGGGGATGGGAGGTGTTAAGCGAAATTGGCTGCGTTGCACAGCATTTTTTATTTCTATCTAGAGGAGGAAATATTGTAGGTGGGCTGGTTCGGTTTCATTGCCAGGGCTGCTTTTTAGTCCCAGTCCAGCTCTAAACTTCAGTAATTAGAGAGCCACTCATAGCCTTACAGATTACACCAAAAGTGTTTGCCATAAGGACTCCGCCCGGACCTGCTGGGGGAGCTCACAGCACTCCCTCAGACCTCCTAGCTTCACTGCAGGGAGAGGAGGGGAGAGAAGGGAAGGGGGGGAGTGTAAGGGTAGGCGAGTGAAGGAGGGAGGGGGGAATAGGAAGATAGGGGATGAGAGGGAAAATTGGTCCCCCCCACTTTTTGCACCAAAGTTACGCCCTTGTTAGTTGGTTTGGGGACATCACTGTACTTTTTTGCCCCATGAAGCAATATAGCTAGTATAACCACCTGCCTATGCATCATTGAAACTGGAATACTACGTTAAGCAAGTTTCCAGAGTTTAGCCTGCCTGTTGGTTTCCCGAGAAATGTCTCAGCTTTAAAGCCTTACGTCTATCCAGGTGAGGGAGATAACAGAATCAAGCTGATCTGCGATTCATCAGTTAATAATGTCGTCTCTTTATGGTATTAAGGAATAGAATCTACAGCAATAGTGTGAAATCATTCCCTTTTTATGGACGTATTGTATCCATTTATGGCTCAAATGAGCACAAGAGACTTCATTTCTGCACTTTTGCCATTTTAAAAGACCTTTATTTGGCGCTAACCTCCCTGCCCTCATTTTGCATGGCTGTTGACAAAAGATAGACGGAGATAGGAACAGAACCCAGGTATTGAATTGAAGTGCGAAAGAGTTGGCAGAAAGGTCAGTGCTTTCAAATCGCAATGCCATTTGTCCCCTCGCTGCCCTCTGCAGACTCATACTATCTTTCTGCAACAAAGGATGGCATTTCTCTTTGGAGAATAGGAGAAAGGTATTTTTAGAGATGCTGCGCGCCACTAGAGGATTAACCCCTCCAGTCCTGGTATGCTTATTGCTTAGTTTAAACAATGTGTAACATACAGTAGTAAAGCTGCTGCTACATTAATACTTATATTCACACAGTGCAGAAAAAAGGTTTAAGCCTTTACACTATAAGGGTAAGTCCACACGGCACGGTGTTTAAGTCGGTTTTAAAATATTGAGACCGTCTGAAAACTGACTGTCAACCATCCCCATAGACTACAATAGAAAATTCAAGCTGAAGTCTACACAGCTCAGATTTTCTGACGGTCGGATTTCAAATGTGAAAACTGTCTAAAAAAACTTGGAACATGTACATTCTTCCACCTGGTTTTACAGCGAAAAATGTACTATTCAATGTGTAGAGGGCGGGCCAAAGCCGCAAACCACAGCCAGAAACTGTCCCAAAAACTGTTCAAAAAACAATAAAATACTGTATTTTTTCTATGCCATGTAGCCATACTTTATAAGTATATATATGAAGTGTTACATTCAAAACTGAATGTGTCCTTTCTATAGATTTGCTTCTCCGATGACTATGGCTTACAATAATCGATTACATTTTCTGCAGCCTTTGAACCTCAACAATGCTAACAAAGGTATAAATACTCTTATTGACCAAAAAAATAATGCACCCAGATAGAAAGTCTGATATCTGCAAAACATAACATGTAGTTTTGTCTCAGGCACAAAAGTAAATAATTACAGCTGTGGTCTGATTAGACATTGGGTCTTGCCCCAAATTGGTGCATAAGTGCTTCCCCCAATGAGCTATAGAAAGGCTACTTTCAAGTAGTATACCTCTTGGTAAGAGTTCACTGATGGCTAGACATGCCTCTACAAGTGCATTAAAAGACATTTTGCACAGTTGGCAAATTTTGAGATGGGGTGCATCATTGGACCGAGGAAAACAGGTCGGTCATTTCGACAAATGGTCACTACTACTAAGGTGTTAGGAGCTGTTCTGTATCAAAAGCCCATACTGCCCTAGGTACTGACTGAATATAACCCATTAACTCCTTAACGACCACTCACCAACTTTTGACATCGGGCATTTAAGGTCGTTGGTCTTCAGCGACGTCTTTTGACGTCGCTGCAGACATCGGAGTTTGCGTCTCCCGGCGCCGCAGCAGCGCTGAGAATGGGGCTGAACTACACAGCCCTGATCCCAGCACAGCTTCTGCAGCTAATTTAACCCTTTGATTGCCGCAAATCGTCACCACAGCGCAATCAAAGGGTTTCCCTACTCTGTCGGGTGATCAGAACAGCCGGTGACCCAACAGAGCCCGGGGAACGGCTGCACAGTCAGCCCTGGGGACCTAGAGAAGCCACAGGGCTGTCTGTGTCACAAACCAGTGATCAGGGCAGACTGTGAGCTGTCCTGATCACTGCCTGTGTCAGGCTGACACAGATTATAATGTATTAGCATATATGAATATGCTAATACATTACCAAGTATAAAAAAAAAAAAAAAGTAAAACAGTTCTCCCTTAATGGGATTTAAAAAAGAAGTAAAAAACATAAAAAGTGTAAAAAAAAAGAAAAAAATAATAAAATAAAAATATTTAATAGAAAAATAATTGTGCATACGTTACATACAAAAAAACCTACACATATTAGGTATTCATATGACCATAATAACCTGTAGAATTAATCTAACAAGTTATTAAGTGTGAAATATAAATGGTGTAAAAAAATAAATTTAAAAATTTAAAAAAAATTCTGCCATTATTTATAAGTGAATTTTAACTATTCCCCCATAAAGTACAACTTGTCTGGAATAAAACGAGGCCTCATACAACTGCGTCATTGAAAAAATAAAAAAGTTACAAATGTTGAAACACAAGGAGGCAAAAACTAAAAAAAATTTATGGTCATTAACTACTTTTCAAGTGTGCGGCTTAAGGGGTTAAGGGTCGATTTCTACAAATGCGGACAAAACATGGCCAAGTCCAATCACCACAAGGCATTCGGATTTAGGTAATACTGCAGTTTTACAGGCAAAATTGACTACCATGTGCCCCTTAATTAAGTAAAAAAAAAAAGTTTTGAAGCATAACACCCCTTTGTACAGCCCAACTAATGTAGGTCTTTCTGGATGCAGTCCTCTATCTGCTAATGCAACTGTATAAGCAACTGTTCAATAGCATACAGGGTACTGCATGTGCAGAAGCCAGCAGTGGGCTCCTGGAGAGGTGCTTTGTTCTAAGCAGAGGCAGTCAAAGTACCGTTATATGGTTACACTCATCATTTCTGATGCTGCTCAGCACCTTCAGGAAATGACCCTCCATGTGTGCAAATGAAAGCAGTATCAAAAACTTTGCACTTGTTTTACTGATGCTATCAAAAGCACTACTGCCCGAAGCATCCGTCCTCAGTTACCTAATGGAAAATACAGCTCTGGTTAGGAGGTGTCGGGAGCAGTGCATATGAGACGGCACAAACACATGGTGAACAGGCACCAGGCATCCCTGACAGACCACCGATACAGAGGATAGGTTGATCCACCAACAAGCATTGGCAGCTCCCACAGTTTCTCTTCCCACCATCCAGACACAAGTGGTCCGGACCATTTCCACATACAGCTCTGCAAAATTTTCTGTTTCTCTGAGTTTTCTCTTCAATGGTATGTATTTTTGAGAAAAATGTACATTGTTATTTCATTATATAAACTACTGACAACATGTCTCCGAAAGTCAAAGCAAAAAATGTTGTATTTATTTGCAGTAAATGAGGAATCTTCAAAATAATAAAAAAGAATGCATGCTGTCAGACCGCAAATAATGCAAAGAAAACAAGTTCATATTTCTTTAGAAACAATAAGACTAATGTTTTAAGTCAGGAAGAGTTTTCTTTTCAACTCCTTTGGCATGGTAATAGTTATTTTTTCATTCAAATGCCTTTTGGCCTATTCCTAGCACTTGTTTTGCCATCCAGTTGTCCTATTGCAAGAGGATTGTGAAGACCACAGCAGTGTTTTTTATACTTTCCTTCATGAAATTAGATTTGGTTCAGGTGATCACCTAATCAGAAGCACATTAAGTAGAATGAGGTGGACTTTGGGTGGAATTCAACCTGACACTGGAATGGAATGGCTGTCAGACATGTAGAGATGCTGATTTTTAGAAAACTGTACAGTGTTCTCTTAATTTTTTCCAGAGCTGTACTTAGCAGTAGAAAATTTGATGTCTTGGTGCCCATTATGTGTCATGCCACTGACAGCTAGCCACTGTTGTTTTTGTTTGCAGTGGTGTCATAAGGGGGAAACTGAAATGTTATGGACTTTAATTGTGTTGTCTTTAAAGGGGTTCTCTCACCATAGATATTAAAAAAGGGAAAGGAGAAAGGTTAGAAAAAGGGAAGAAAAAAGGAAAGGAAATTATATAAATATATATAGCCTCTTGTAGAGATCACTGCTCAGTTTAGAGCTCGCTCTCTAGCCTCTCCTACCCTTTGTGACTTTTGTCCTACTTCTTCAAACAGGATATACCAATACCAATAAGTTGTTATACCAGAATACTCATTTCAGATTAGTTGCCAATCGCTATTAGATGAAGCACTCTGCCTGCTGTCCATCTTGAGTGGAGGAAAGGCCTGTGCATGAAGAATCTAGGTTGGCAATAACAATAAATAA
Source organism: Phyllomedusa bahiana (assembly GCA_025379985.1). Taxonomy (NCBI): domain Eukaryota; kingdom Metazoa; phylum Chordata; class Amphibia; order Anura; family Hylidae; genus Phyllomedusa; species Phyllomedusa bahiana. The sequence goes on along the minus strand of JAODAL010002290.1, from coordinate 74,294 downwards.
TGCGTGGCTGGTGCACTGAGGATATCAATGACAGTGCATTTAGCTGATGGCTTTGTATTGACTACAGATGGATCTTCAACAAAAGCGTATGCTTTTGCAGATCTTGTTTGCTTTTAAGTTCTGTTTATTTGCTTGCTATGAAGACAAGCAGCTAAGTATATTGAGTAATGGATTAGATTTTTTTTTTTTTTACTGAAATGGAGGAGCTGCTTTTGTACTGATATTTTCAAAATGCTTAGCCTTGTCAAATTGATGCCAAAATAAGCACTGCCACTCTTAAGGTGTTACATTACTGGGAAAAATGTCTCTATGAGAGATGGCAAGTCTATTGTAAAAAAAAACAAAGTACTTTTACATTTTCTTTCACCCCTGTAGCAGAGTGCACATGTCACTTGTGTGAATTGATAATTAGTCTGTTACTATATAATGTCTGTCTATCTATCTATCTATCTATCTATCTATCTATCTATCTATCTACATACACTACTCACAAAAAGTTAGGGAGATTTGGCTTATAGTTGATTTTTCAGGATGAACATAAAATTTCTTTAATTTTTTAAAATGCACTAAATTAGCCCATCTCTTAGCTTTAGAATTCACATGTCCAACTGTTCAGTGTTTCAGTACTTTTTGCACAACTTGCTGATCTCTAACAAGGAGCTCAATGGCAAAACAGGTGTTTGATCCCTGAATCGCCCAATAAATTTAGGGGATAAATTTGAATTAGGGTTTAAACAGTCCTCCTCATCATGCTGTTCAGATTTTGAACTTCGATGTCAACTGTAGGTCCCAATTTCCATGTCAACTAATTTCCTAATATATCTGTACTGCAGCCAAAACTCTATTTTTGATTATCTGTTTAGAAATAAAGCTATATTATAATATTTTAGTTGTCTAACGCTACAACTTGGGGAGCTTTAAAGGGTTTTATTGTTTGAAGCTTTCTCAGCAATCTCAGACAGTTAGTTTCACTTTCATATTCCACAGCTCAGTGGGGAGTAAGCACAGAGTGCAGGCAGCCAATCACAGCACAGGGTTTCCCGTCCTGGGGCGTGTCTGAACAGGCTGAATGACATATCAGTCAGCCAATCACAGAGAAAGGGGGTGTGTCCCATCATGCTGCTGCATAAATAGCTATAGATGCATAGTTTAGCTCATTTCTACTATGCTAAGTGACTTAGGTAATGCAAACCAATTACAAAAGTGCTTATTTTTACTGTCCCCATCATTAGAGATATAATCTTTGTAGAGAGAAAACCCCTTTAAGTGCTTAATGCTTATGATTATTATTGAATTCAATTATATAAAATTTCCTTGCACATTACACTTTCCACAATCTTTAGTATAACAACTTTAAAGCTTCCTTCTTAAAGAATACTTTACTTCAGAGTCATGTTCTAAATGATACCAGGCTGTCCATACATATTAGATAGCAGTTGGCCACCCAGTGATGTGGTTATAGGGGGTGCAGAGGTCTCCAGAGCCTAAAGGGGGCCAAAGGTTACATAAGATGATACAAGTCTTCTAAATATATGATGAATGCCGTATGAATTCATGAATTTGACACTATATGAACTACCATCTTAGGAGCTGGGTCACGCTTGAAGAAGGGGGCGTGGTCTCCCGAAACGTTGCGTGGTCGGGCAACATGGAACAACTGACGTAGGAATTGCTCTGGCTCGATTCCTCTTGTGGCATGCTGGCGTACTTATCCCATGTGGAGGACTCTAAGGACTGAGCTGAGTGTCTCATGTTTACTGCTATTATTATATGGCTTAGAAAAGTGTTATATTATTGCTACTTTCTATATTAAATAAGAAGAAAATAATTACTTAGTGCAATATTTGTTTGTACATAAGGCATTCATCGTATATTGAGGATTGTTGATGCAGGTGGGGTCCTGCTTGCGTGCCGTGGAGACACCGCTTTATATACAGTGTATCATTCATAGCTGTGACAAGTAATCTAAATGGCACATTAGCTGCTATAATGTCTCCTATTCATAGCACATGCACAGATGCACACTCTCTATAGAACATTATCATGAGCAGCATGAAGTATATTATACCGCAGGACTCAGCAGTGTAAGCTGTGAATCAAGCACCATATTGAGCTACAACACTTACTTGGGATGTCTCTGTGTTGTCTCTCTTCAGCCTTACAGTCAGAAAATGAGTTCCATTTATGTCAGTGGGGTTTTGGACGCGGATCTGTATCTATAAAGCTTGTGTGTTGTTTTAGACGCGTATCCGCATGTGGAATACAACTGAAGAATGAACATGTTTAAAGCTTTATTTTTACTCTTAAACAAACTGAGAAAATACGCACTGTATGAACTACAAATCGTATGTTCTATAGAGGTAAGTGATGATTTACTTTTGGTTTTGGATGAGTATTTCAAGTTGGAATCAATGTGGTTTCTGATTTGAAATACTGGTGTTGATATATCCTTATAGTCTCTGAACTAAATATATCATCAGCAGCAACACAATAGTCTATGCTACAATATATCAGTCTGTGTTTCAGGTTGTCCAGCCTACAGATTGCTGCTGAGACTGGATTCAACAGTGACTATATCTGCATGTTCTGTGCAAAGAAAACATGAAAACAGAGTTAGATCCTGCATTTGCACTGTAAGTTGTAGGTATCCATCAGGATACTTTGAAAAAGGTATTCCGACATATGCCATGGGGGGGGTGGGGGGGCAAAGAAATTCTAATAGCAAATGTGGTCTATTTTGTTCTATGCCTGATTTATTTCACATTGGTATATACTTTATGTGACAAACACAAAAATCTGGTAGACCAAGATGAAACTGATTTCTCTAATTATATACCCTTTTATAGCTGTCAGCTTATGATTAATAAAACAGAAAAAGGCATCATGTAAATTATAGATCCATATTTTAATGAAATGGCAATCACAGGGGTTCATAGGACCCCACAGCACGATGAAATGGACTTCCAACACCCTATGACAGGAAATTGAAGAGCAGCATAAGAAGCAATAATTAAAGGTATGGATAATAGCACCAGATATCAAAGATCCTAGATAGTAGTGCTAGACAGCAAAAAGCTGCAAGATTGTATCAATACATAAGGTACAGCCTTCCTTAAAGGGGTTGTCTCGCTACAAGGATTGCTTTTTATGTTAAAGATCTTGCAAAAACAACTCACTTTGCAATATATATCCCTTAACACTGTCCTACCTATTCCTAGATATCCCCTCTTGTATGGGCTACATCAGCTCCTCAGGTCGCTATAGCTACAGACCTGTTTGATTTCTCCTGATTGGCTGACAGCACTGGTTGCTATAGCTACAGACCTGGCTTCTACTGCAGCCTAGTGGAAGCCAGTAAACTGAACTCAAAGGGAAACCGAGAAAACAGGACTGAGGTGAGATGAATCAATGCAGTGTGAGACAACCCCTTTAACCTTCACAGACCCTATTCATACCTGGGCCCGGCAGCAAAATTAAATGGACCTCCATCACCTAATGACAGGAAACTGAAACAGTAGCATAAACAGCAATAATTAGAGGTATGGGTAAAAGTGCCATATATCAGACAACCCACATAGTACTGCCAGATAACAGAAATCTATAAGATTGTATCCTACTATCCTCACAACCTGGGCAAGACAACAGCTGCTATGGCAATTACCACTATAACTATGCCCAATGGCAGCCATGGACTATGCTGTATGGTCCATATACAGTATGGATTGTACATTTGTCTGCCTGTAATGTTATACATTTTTCTCATAGATTCCATACAAACCTTCCCAAAAAGCATCATATACAACACATGTACATTAATAATATGGACCTATATAGGCCTATGCTATGTATTGGGTATGTGTCGTTTTTCCATATTTCTAAATTTGAAGGGTAATTGAAATAATATTAAAAACACAAATATTTTATTATTAATATTATTAGTTTTTGCACATATATGTTTTTAAATTATAACACATATTATCTGCTGCCTACTTTCAAGAAATTTTGCAATCCTTTGTCATGAATTTGTATAAACCACCACAGTGTCATCTAGTGAACAATTGCGTGTACTACAAAAGCCCAAAATCTATGCTCATGTCACATTTCGATTGCTGGGAAAATCCAATAGTGACTGGCGTTCCATTAATCCATTACACTAATGAAAGTGACAATCTAACATCTGCATAAGCTGACAGTCTGTATCCTATCCTCAGAGCACAGAGAAAAGCCAGGAACAACATTGCCAGGAAAATATGCATGTCATAGTCAGGAGCAGAGGTTAAAGCAGCGCTACAGAGTTTATCAATTTGTTGTCATAAGCAGTGCTGTATGTATATCATGTGCTGCTCTCATACATTATAATGAAGCGTCTAGTGCTAAATTTAAGAAGGGTCTACAGAGGGGTAATTGGAAGCCCCAAACCCCCAGTGTAAGGAACTTAACAGGATCCACAATTATCACATGTCATACATTAGATACAAGTCTTCTCAGGTGAAGGACAATTGGAGAAATGAAGTAAATGTATTAAGTCCTTTGTACCTATAGAAGAGGGGTTAAAGGGGTTTTCCCACTACAAAGATTAGCTTTCAACATGAAGGGACAGTTAAATGAAGACTTTTATAAATACATTAGTCAGTAGATTATACTTTACTCAAGAGATAAGAGCGTTATTTGTATGTTTGTATGGTAACCTGTATACTAGACGATACTATGTTATCTGATTTTAGCAGAAAGCAGAGAGCAGGAAGTGACTTCACTCCACAGGTGGACTGAGCTTTGGAGAAAAACAAATTATCTCTAAAGATTAACTGGGTTTTTTTGTTTTTCTTTTTTACTTAAAATCCTTTGATGTCCCTCCTTACATCCTGGATAGCTGTGCTTACTGACAGATTAAATCTCCTGCACTGCTCTTAGCAATGTCTTAGCTAGTTGCAGAGAGAGGCTAAATATGCTGCTATAGAACCACCCACAGCCTGAGGAGAGCAGAGTGAAAGAAAAGCTGTCTATGACTTTTAAACTGCATAGTGAGGAAACCCCTGTAAGGAAGAAAAAAAATCCTAATATCATGTATCACCCTTCTAGGTCCTGCACTCTTCTGGTAGACAACACCAAAACCACATGAGCTGCGTCTATGATATATACAACCCTGTTGTCCAGTGAATTAGCACCCCTCTGCCTTGTAGACAGATGTTCATTGTGCTTGGCAATTGAGTCCAGCAGTCAAGATTTTTACTTACTTATAACTTAAAGAAGCAGATGGCATTTCATCCTCATTACAGTAGCAGAAAAACAATAACAGTGACAACCACAAACTCCATAAGGGCTCGTTCACACGGCTTATTTTGGGACAGATTTCAGCCGCTCCAATATGGCTGAAATCCGTCCCAGGCATTGCAGTAATCCACAGTTCTCATAGAGAACTATGGATTCCGTCTCTCCTCCCTGCTCGGCGAATACGGCGAGCGGGGAGAAAGTGACATGCACATTATCCCGGCGGGATACGCACCGTGGATAAAGAATGTCTATGGCGCCGGTTAGCAGCCAGCCCCCCCCCCCCCCCCCCCGCCCTGCTCCCGCTCCCGCTCCACGGCAGCCGGCATAATTGCGGGCGAAATCCGTCCCCACTATTACGCCGGCAATAAGCCGTGTGAACTTCGCCTAAACGTGACAGCTAAAGAATCACAATGACAGTCATGGTATATCCATAACATTTACAATGAGAGTGCCTTCATAATAGTGTCAGTCACAGGAGCTCCGTAACAGTGACAGCCAGAGACCCCTAATAACAATGACAGTCATATGACCTCCACAACAGGGAGCTCTACATAACAGTGACGGACCTTACTAGTAGTGACAGCTAGAAGATCTCCATTTCACTTCAAAACAATGAGAGTGAGAGTACGCTAAGGCTGACGCCACAAATAGCATTTCTGAGAAAATTGTGTTGTTTTTAGCTGTATTTTTAATAAAAAAAAACAACCTCTTCACTTAGTTGTTAGCTGTAAAACAACAAGGAACTATAACATGCACTACTTACAATGCTTTTTCACATGATTTGTTATTGGGAAAAATGCAACACATAAGAGCCATGAAAATGCCTGTACCTGAATGCATGGGGGCAGATTTACTAGCACTGTCTAATACTTAGAATATGTAGCCTTAAAATAGACAACCTAAAGAATGATTTATCACAGTGGCTCTTGCTGTATGATAGACATCTTTGTCTGGCTGTACACCTCTAATTAGTTGGCTTAGAATGTTGGCACATTTTTTGCACACAAGATGATAATAGTTAAATCACAGCCCTTTTCCATGAAGCAACACCTCCTTATCCCAAAGCCACACCCATTTGTCAGTTTCAGAAGAAGTGTTAAAAACTATCTAAAGCACATAATAAATGCAGTGTAATGCATGTACATCAGTACAGATGTCTGGTGCCCCATAGTTTTATATAAATGGTGCAAAAAAACATAAAAGCATGCAGTTTGAGAGATTTAACGCTACATAAAAGTGTGCATAAAAGAGGCCTAAAGGGTAAAGCAACTGTGTGGCCCTCACGGTAATGATGATTATGAGCTGATTGCTATGGGCAGCCTCCTCTCACAAGTTTTCATAAAAGCCCGTCTTATTTTTCCGTACATATTAAGCACATTTCCTCCCCCGTGTTATTATCTTGGAGACAGCCGAGATGACGGCTCCTATTTATTTCCATCTCTTTTCTAATACCAGCTGCAGATTAGACAGGTGGACATTTTCTTTTCATACGAGAACTAAACTGGCGTCTACAAGAAAAGGGTAAGAAAATATAATGCTGCGAATGACTGGTTATTTTCCATTTCTCCAATGCATCATTTAAATGCGGGTTTATTCTGTGGCACCGTCCATTCGCTGGACACAATGAAAAGACATCATTTACACATAATTTGCACATCGCTGACAAAATAGCGGCAGAAGGAAAGTGGAGCAATAATGTAAACATTTTTAAATATCATTAGGTAGTCATGTCTGACTGTCTCCCTCTCTCGCTTCCCTGCTCTGCACTTGTCAGGGCTTAAAATAGATGTTTACTGAGCAGTCTCTAAGCGGAGCAGGGTGGCAGGAGAGGGAGTCTAATTAAGTCACACAAAAACAGGCTGCACGTTAACCACACACACCGATGTGCACTGTGAGCCTCCATTACTGAAAGGTAAGTGCTCATTGTCTCAGCTTTATTATCAAGCTACTTTCTAGATGGAAGTGAGAGTAATGGGCATGCTGTGCTCTCCTAATCATACATAGATGCAGTAGCTCTGGGTTACTCTGAATTTATCAGTTTGAGAAAAACTGAGTCTGTCGTTCGGCACAACTTCTTTAATCATGATGTGTTGTCTGTGGTTTTACATAGAACTGCAAGAACAAGCAAGGCAACAAACAAGGCGAAAGAGGTAAATGGCAAATTCTGCTACAGTTTTATACTTTAATGTCCTCTTCTTAGAAAAAAATGAGTCAATATCTAAAACTAATAAAAACAAAAAACATCTTTATCAAGTTTAAATAAGTTAAAAGAGATAAAACATAAGGACAAATGCCCAAAACAAAGGCCATTGGTGCTGGTCATAAAGATTACTGTGAATGTTAGCACAATGTATAAACCCCTATAATGAAATAGTAAGATATTCTGATGGTGCTATTTCCTACTAAGGGTGCTTTCACACGGAGCATTTTTTTATGGGTTTTTGGATCCGTTTTTTGTGCAGAAATGTATAGCATTAATTGCTTTACATTTCTGCAAAAAAAATGTACTGTGTGAAAGCACCCTAATGTTATGAGTGAACAGACCAGGAGGTATAAGAAGAGTAATCAAAATCTCTTACCCATCGCACCACTTTTAGACCTTCACCAGCAGGCAACCCAATGCACCTTGTACATTAAAGGGGTTGTCTCACTACATTGATTCATCTTACCTCAGTCTTGTTTTCTTGGTTTCATTTTGAATTCAGGGGCGTGTTTACTGGCTACTACTAGGCTGCAGCAGAAGCCAGGTCTGTAGCTATAGCAACCAGTGCTGGCAGCCTATCAGAAGAAAACAAACAGGTCTGTAGCTATAGCGACCTGAGGAGTTGATGCAGCTCATACAAGAGGGGATATCTCAGAATAGATAGGACACTGTTAATGGACCTGTATTGCAAAGTGACTTGTTTTTGCAAGATCTTTAACATAAAAAGCAATCGGTGTAGCCAGACAACCCCTTTAAAGCTTTATCAAGGGGTTGGTTTTCTAGTTTAATCTGTTTACAGGGGTTGTATGGGTAGTTTTTAAAAGTTAATTTCAGGTTACTGCTGCCCTTTTAAAGGGTTTGGCAATGTCCTAAAAAATTAATATAATGCTCCAGGGGCCCCATTTAAACAAAACACCTTATGCTCACCTTCTAGTCCCCGGTTCCAGCATTCAGAAGTGACTGAATATAAACAGAAGACCAGAGAGAGCCAACGCTGGAGCTAGGTACTGAGAACGGTGAGTATGAGACCCAACTTCTGAGACCCCTGATGTTCACATGAAGATGATAGATGCAGCTATGCTTTTTTACCCCAATCCCTGCCCTCACACAGCACCACCTTCATCTGAGTGCTACAGCTGGTATTGTAGCCTTTGTAGTTTTATTCCCTTAAAGGGGACTGATTTAAAATACCAGGCACCAATTTGCTCTTATGATTACTGAGTATTCTAGCAGTTGGAAGTACACTCATCATATGTCCCAACTATATGTCATCAAAAACTAGGAGTGTAAAAGTTTCTCTGACTTTCTATTGAATAATTTTTTAGTCCAGCTATTTATTAAGCCATGACTGGAATATGTTTAAGCCGCTTCTTAGAAACATGGCGTGCAGCCCAAGGATGATCTCCATGCTCTGGCATTGTCACTCACATAAATATTTTCCTCTTAAGCTTTCATTCCCAGCTTCAAGACTCCTAAGCATCACATTGATGAGATGAGCATGACCAAAACCAGGACCATGACCGTGGCCCACTAAGGCTAGGTCTACACAGCAAATGTCAAAATGCTGTCAGAAGGCATTTTGACATTTGCTGGACCGTGGTAGGACTGCGTTTTTTAGTGTGGATTTGCGCAAAATCCACAGTTGGCTTTCGGATTTGCCATCGGCGCCGTACATTGAATGTACAGCAATCCATCTGGCGGAATCCTGCAGAATATACAACATGTTGCATATTCTTCCGAATTTTAAAACCAGCGGTAAACAATCCGTGCTGTGTAGACTAGAGCACAGATTTTTTATTGCTGACTAATGCAGCACAGGTTAATGTCGGATTTTCGGCAGATTCAAAATACTGAATCCACCAAAGATCCGACAGAAAATTTGTGCTGTGTAGATCTAGTCTAACACTCTAGACTTAAAGGGGTTGTCTCGCTACAATGATTGGGTTTTAATTAAAAGATCTTTAAAAAACAAGCAGCTTTGCAATATATGTTCATTATAAATGTCCTACTGATTTTGAGTTATCCCTGGTAGTAGAAGTGCATCAGCTCCTGAAATCACTACAGCAGCCGACCTGTTGATCTTTATCTCACTGGCTGTCAGTGCTGATGATTCATCAGCTTCTCAATACAGGTCAGAGCACAGAGCCCCTCCCGCACAGTATGCTTCTGTAGGGAAGGGAGGGGAAGGGCTCTGGCTTCTGTGTCTGTGTAGCTGGATTAACCCTGTGTGTGCCTGCTCCCTCCTGCTCTCTACACAGATTGAGGAGAGCAGAGATGACGCTGATCTGTGGTCAGTAGAGGGGGTCAACAGTGAAGTTTGCTATAATCATGTGGTCTGTGGAGCTTTTGTTTTTAAACTAATAAACAAAAATCAGGGGGGCATGTAAACGGTTTTCATAACCCTCCCTCCCTTTGCTGTATTAGGAACATCGTGATTTATAGTAACTCACTTCACATTGCCCTGGTCGTTTGACGGGGTTTGTTTGTTTTTGCTTAGGGGTGGGAGATTTGTAAGCGGGGGGTTGGAACCTTGCATCCCCCCCGCTCTACTTTTAGCATACACACTTCACAACCCTCCACACTCAAGATGCCCCCCCCCCCTGTTTGTCTCCTGACCTGTGGAGCTGACGTGAGCTGATCTCGGCAGGCACCACAGGGTTAACCCTTTGGCAGCAAACCCCTCGCCCCCCCACTGCTGTATAGAATTTACTGCAGTTGGAGGGGAGAGTGTCTGGTGTGGGGAGGGGGGGGAAGAGGGAGGAGAAGAGGAGACAAGAAGCACGCCCCCCAATTAAAAATCCTTTTGTCCCAGACACTTGAAGTAGGCTGAAACCCTGTAGTGAGACAACTCCTTTAAATCCAGCTAAGCATCTGTGAGAGCACCTCGATTTTAATGTTCTCTCTACGGCTCCTCTCAGGGCTGGGACAAGGTAATCTGGTGCCTAGGCAAATAAAGCACAAACTGCTCCCTAAATGGAAAATTCAGCCCACTCCATGCCTCCTTGCGCCCCTTTTTTTTGCCTACCTTCACCTACCCATCGGCCCTGGCTCCTCCCATTAACAGCTGTGGGATGCAGTCGGCTCCATATACCTGTGACAACCTACCAGGACCTTAGTGAGTCACTCCCAGCCCATCATGCTGCCCATGGCATTTACTCTGAATATGAGCTGGTGGTCATAATTTATGATTTTGGTTATGAATCGGCATATTTAAGCAGTAATGAAGCGACCCTTTTCAGGTAAAAAAAATTTAGATGCTTTTGGTTTGTTGCACCCTGCAGCCCCAAAATTTCTTGTCCTGTCAGAGCCAGTATGCCAGTCCAACTGAGGGTTACTTTACATTAAGCGTCTATCGGTTTTATTTTGTTGAAGAACACTGGTGTCCAGGTGATAAAGAAAATCCAGCCTTAAGTAACAATGCAAAACACTGAGATAAGAAATACATATTATTTTTACAACAAAAAAAAGTATTCTTTTAATGAGCCAGACCCTTAGGACGTTCCGTGCACAATAACACTGCTGCTCCACAAAGCTAATAGAGAGATATGATGTGATGAGGAACAGCAGTGGGACGGGATGGAAAGCTTGCCCTGCAGTTGTGCTCCTTATGGGCTTGCTCTGGCTATAATTAAACCCAATTGGTGGCTGGCTGCCATCACTGTGTGTCACTCGGTTATTATTTGGGAAAGCACCTGTTCCCGGGGGGATTAGGCAGTGTGGGATAAATTTAAAATGGCTTTTTAAGTATCTTTCTTTTCTTTGGAATGCATTGTCATTGAGATCACATACAGCAATAGGGAGCACAATTAGGAAAACAATCGGCTAATTAGTGGTTACAAAACAACTGTTTACAGACTTGTCTTGGATTGCTGCATAGGAAACCAAAATATATCCGAGAGGGTGCGGGACGCAAGACTAAAATGGATTTGTAAAAACAAAAAAAAAAAAAAAAAAAAAAAAAAAAAAAAAAAAAAAAAAAAAAAAAAAAAATTTTTTTAAAAAAAAAAAAAAAAATTTGATGTGTAACTGTAGCAGCACAGGAGCCCTTAGGAAAAGGGCCCCAGGAAGAAAAACTTAATATTTTCTCCCTTGCTGCCTATTAGACCATTTTCACAAATGTTTAAAAAATGAACACTTCCCCGGGATAATGGCTGCATATTGCAGTCCGAGTTCTGGTCTCATGAATTTTACTAAGGGTCCGTCCAAACGGATTTGAAGACCGCTTTTTTAAAACCCATGTCAATCTCCTCATAGGGATTAATAGAAAATCTGAGTTGTAATCTAGCAAGTCCAACCATCTAAAAAACTTAGAACATGTTCATTCTTCTGACCGGTGTGCAGGCAGAACATGAACTGTTCAATGCAAAGGTTTCCGGCTGAATCCGCAAACAGTGGCCAGAAAACCCCCCCCCCCCTTTCGTTTTAAAAAAAATGCAAAATACCCCTAAAGGGGGGGGCAAATTGCCTGTGATTTTTTTTTAATTTTTTATTTTTGGGTTATATGATAGAGGAGAAAGCTGATATATAGGTTATATGTAAGGAGAGAAGTGAGCTCGGGAAAAAATAGGGGTTATATGATAGAGGAGAGAAGTAGCTCGTGATATATAGGGTTTTTGAAGGGGAAAGAGGGCTCTGTGATATATAGGGTTATATGATAGAGAAGAGAAGCTGAGCTCTGTGATATGTGGGGTTATATGATAGACGAGAGAAGCTGAGCTCTGGGATATATAGGGGTTTTATGATAGAGGAGAGAAGCTGAGCTCTGTATATATAGGGTTATATGATAGAGGAGAGGATCTGAGCTCTCTGATATATAGGGTTATATGATTAGAGGAGAGAAGCGAGCTCTGTGATTATAGGGTTATATGGTAGACGAGAGAAGCTGAGCTCTATGATATATAGGGGTTATATGACAGAGGAGAGACCCTGAGCTCTGTGATATATAGGGTTATATGCTAGAAGTAGAGATCCTGAGCTCTGTTATATTTCGGGTTTTTTTTTTGAGGAGAGAAGCTGAGCTCTGTGATATATAGGGTGATGATAGAGGAGAGGAGCTGAACTCTGTGATATATAGAGTTATATGATGGGGAAAGAGGGCTGGAGCTCTGTGATATATAGGGTTATATGATAGGGGGAGAGAAGCTGAGCTCTCTATATATGGGAGTTATATGATAGAGGGGGGAGAAGCTGAGCTTGTGATATATAGGGTTATATGATAGAAGGAGGAAAAAGCTTAGCTCTGGGGATATATAGGGTTTATATAATAGGGGGAGAGAAGCTGAGCTCTGTGATATATAGGGTTATATGATAGAGGAGAGGAGCTGAGCTCTGTGTTATATAGGGTTATATGTTTAGAGGGAGAGAAGCTGGAGCTCTGTGATATATAGGGTTATATGATAGAGGGAGAGAAGCTGAGCTCTGTGATATATAGGATTTAGTGTTGAGCGATTATTATCGACAAAGTTGAAATCGGCACGGTTTTTATGTTGATCGGATTTTTTTAGATCACGCGATAATTTAGGTTAAAATCTGTGCATCATCTATTAAGATCGCCCCCATTTCGGCGCTTCTGTAATTTTGGCGGCCAGCAAATCAGATTTTCAGAATAGGCAGGGTGAGATGTGTGTGCGAAAGTCATGACTGGAGTGTGTATGGTTGCGATTGGCTGGAAAAAATCACATGACCTAGTTTTACATAGAACAGCCCTTCCTGTTCATGATCAGTGTGTGTCAGTATCTCAAAGGAGTAGGACGTGCGCTCTGTCTGTGGCCAAACAGCTCAGCGAAATTATTCTATTTGTTCACAGAGACAGCTCTACTTTTAGCTGTGAACCTTAGAACTTAGGTAGATCAGAGATTTGCAGATTTTAGGTAGTTAGGCTGAGAATTTTAAAGGAGCATCTACCGCTGTAAAGTCACGGGGGGAGCAGGGGGAGGGGCCCGCGGGCGAACACAGACAAGCTCTTTAAAGGATACTGGATATTGTGCACCCAGACTTAGTGTAGACATTGCACTGCAATAGCTTTTTTATTAACAGTTTTCTGTTGAAATATTAACTTGGATGTTGGACAGTCTGAACTTATATTAGGATACAGATCTTTTCTAGTAACTGCAGGTCTCTTTGTTAGGTGCAAAACTCCACTTTTATTATCAGTATACATTTCAGATAGGTGTTTTTTTCACTTTTGGCACAGGCCAGCTTTGTTGATAGAGGTACCTTGCACTTAAATTTGAATCCAGCAATTTGTTAGTCACTACAGGTGTATTGATAGGTGCCAAAAAATACCTTTTATTATCCGTATACATTTCCGATACGTGTTTTTTTCACTTTTGGTCAGTCAAGCTTTGTTGATAGAGGTACCTTGCAGTTAAATTTGAATTCAGCAATTTTGTTTTGATTTGAGGGATTTGAGAATAGCTGTGATTTGCCATCTTTTAATAAGAAAATTTCCCAAAAAACTTTCCATACCTTCTCAAATTTGTATCTTTCTAAACCCAATGGAGAGAAATTCAGGTGGTAAGCGAGCGAAGAGGGGGGTAGGACTTGGAGGTAGAGGTACGAAGAGAAGGTGCTCCTACCAGTGCTGGCGACAACACGCATGCCAGCGGATCGTCAGTTGCAGGATCCGTCAGGCCTGTCATCGCTGGGTCAGGGCCTAGTGAATCTCAGTAACGAACAGCGTCGCCAATCTTGTTCTTCAGTGGTTAATGCAACCTGCATCCAGCAGTCTTACCTCCTCGTCCTCCGTCACGGCCACAAATGTCATCATCAGCATCATCAGCATCCGTCCAACATGAAGCAAGGCGGCCCAAATGTCAACACGTGTACCCACCACTGTGGATAATCCATTTTCTGAAGTCCTCTTTGATGACAAAATGCGGTTGGGGTCAGAAGGCATGTTAAAAGATCAAGAGGCCAAAGAGGATGATTTTGTCTGCTCTGACGCTCAGTTACTCATGCCATCAGAGGAGTAAAAGGAAGCCGGTCAATCGGCAAAAATCCCGGGCGGTCGGCAACACCTTGCAGTGCCTTTTGCTTGTAGCCCACAGCTCCTGGATGCAGAATGTCAGGACGACGAAGTCACCTGTGTTGATGATGATGATGACGACATTGCAGATCCAACGTGGTCTTTTCAGCAGAATTTGCTTGCGAGCGCTTCATCACTGGACGAGGAGGAAGATGATGGGGTAATGTCAGTAAGGGTTCCGCCTCAAAAAAGGGACGGGGGCGGGCGCAGCAGTCCGCTGATATGATTCCGCCAGCCATGGTCAGCGGAAACCCCACTCCTCGCTTATCGCCGTCAAAAAGGTCCAGGACCTCTCAAGCCTGGGCCTTCTTTGAGCAAGCCTCTGATTCACCCAGCGATGTCATATGCCGCCTTTGCCGTAAACGCATAGGTAGAGGCAAGACTTAGGTGTTATAGTCAATGTCCAGTGAAACTAAAATGGTGGTTGAAAGACTCCTTTTTCCAGCACTTTTTAAATCTGGGGGTCATGCAGGTTTGGGGCTCATGCTGTGGGCCCAGGACAGGTATAGTCAATGTCCAGTTTCAACTAAAATGGTGGTTCAAAGAATCCTTTTTGCGGCACTTTTTTAAATCTGGGGGTCATGCAGGTTTGGGGCTAATGCTGTGGCCCAGGACAGGTATAGTCAATGTCCATTGAAACTAAAATGGTGGTTGAAAGACTCCTTTTTCCGGCACTTTTTAAATCTGGGGGTCAGACAGGTTTGGGGCTCATGCTGCGTTCCAGGACAGGGATAGTCAATGTCCAGTTCAAGTAAAATGATAGTTCAAATCATACTGCTTTCTGGCACTTTTTAATTTGTGGGTCATGCAGGTTTAAGGGTCATGCTGTGGTACAAGACAGGGATAGTGAATGGTCTGTGATTTTTTTTCTGTGGCTTTTATAACCTAAGTGTGTTGCCTAAGATGTAGCACGTATCCATTTGACTGTTGTGGATGTTAATTCCAGCTTCTCCAGCCCTGTTTGGGTGTAAGAATGAAGGTGTTGTTGCTCTCCCATAGACTTTAATGGTGATCGGCGATAATCTATTATCGACTATCGGAAATCGTCTTGATAATTGCCAATATCGACTATCGACCAGATGACGATTGTCAACGTAATCGCTTATCACTAATAGGATTATATGATCTGGAACAAACTTTCTGCGTAAAAAGCAGATAAAATGTTGACAGGACTGAGACAGTGGAAGTCCTACTGACCCAATCCACATACAGTGAGTGAGAGCTTTCCTTGTATCACTGTATGTGGGTGGACTTTCTCGTGTATTATTTGCTATACTTTTTCTCATAAATCCAGCTTCAAATCATATAAACCTATATAGGTCCTATATGGTCCTTCAAGTTACAATGACCTTAGGATACAATATTTTCAACATGTAATGGTCATTCCTGAGACATTGTATGTGAAGTCTGGTTTCAAGATACAATGTCTTGTATGTGATTGAGGGAAGATTTAGCCAATTATCATGAAAATTTTACTTGTAAAACCTCTGTTTTATAGAAGTGCATGCAGTGGTTGGCGGTAGAGAAGAACTTCTCCACAGTAAAGTGCGGTACTACGTACCCTGTACTGCTCCTACTTGTGCCAGGATGAGCAGATCCTTTCAGCACTAAGTGAGGGCCCCATTTTCTTTTTGTCTGGTACATTGTATATAAAGTACATGACCCCTCCTGTCCTCAATATAAAAGGTGATTTCTAGCAGCTCTTTCTCACTGTTATATGTAAAGACTTGCTTTGTTCGTATTAGCTATCTGCTTAATTTTCCTTAAAACCTAACTTTTTGTTAAATTGGGCGACAGTTTGGGGATTTAGAACCAATTACCAGTTTTCCATAGAGTTATGGTTTCAACATACAATGGTCGTTCTAAAATCAATTATTAATGTATGTTGAGTGACCATTGTATATCAAAGAGTTCAGCTTCTCCTCCTCTATTAGTTTTGTAGTAGCTGAAAATCCACAAATTAAAGAACTCTCTTCTACGGCAACTGACCTGAAACACCTACATGAAGTAATGGCATACGCTGTGAGTTATTGCAGGAACCTGTAGGGGGAGTATTTCTTGTTGTCTGTGTCAGGGCAGACCATGGCTCTACTCTGTTTAGATGCTCAGGGTGTTATGCGTTTGAAGTATCAGGCAGAGAGTAGCCTCCAAGATATTACTGAACCCAAAAAATTACATTTTGGGAGGTGAAAAAGCAGTTAATATTATAGAGTTTTACATTAGCTGTATTTTATTTTCATGCAGGGTACACCATGTGGCAGATGTTCCAGCTAATTCCCATGTAATGCTCCTATAAGTATGTTTGATAAAGGCTCATGGGAAAAGAACTGGAACTCTGCACCTTTTGGATGTAGCATTTCTGTTCCAGGTGGTTGGTCCTCATCAATGAGAGTGGAGTACTGGTTGACCAGATGAGAGGCTCAAGACATAGCTCTTAAGGGGTTACATTTCTTATTAGTGAGAGGCACCATGTAGGTGTGTAAAGACTTATATGTCTTGGTCGCTCCACTGAAATTTAAATACCTATGAAAAGGTCTATCACCTAGCCAATGAGTATATTACTCTGCACTGGTAGGGGAAAACACCCCAAAACAGCTGTCTGCAGATGAATAACCGCTATGGCATTAATCCCATTCACATGGCAAGGCTCAGTCAGATGTGATTTGAGGAACACTACATCAGTAGGTGGCACTACGGAGTCCAAACTTTCCCAAGAGCTTTTTTGAGTATATTTAAATGTCAGTGGCAAGACAAATGCATATACAGTTGAAACCAGAAGTTTACTTATACTATATAGAAAGACACATGTGTATGTTTTTCTCACTTTCTGACATGAAATCAGAATAAACCTTACCTGTTTTAGGTCAATTAGGAACCAAAATTATTTATATTTGTGAAATGCCAGAAAATTAGAGAATTTTTTATGCAATTTTTTTTTATTACTTTCTGCAAAGTCAAAAGTTTACATACACTAGGATTACTATGCCTTTCAACAATTTGGGACAGCCCATATGATGATGTCATGTCTTTAGAAGCTTCCGGCAACATCTGAACTGTAGATTAATTAGAGACACACCTGTGTATGTATTTTAATCCACACCAGAAACACACTGCTTCTGTGTGTAACATCATGGGAAAGTGTAAAGAAATCATCCAAGACATCAGGAAGAGAATTGTGGACTTGCCTCGTTCTTCTGTTCAGACAATTATACGCAAGTACAAACAAGATGGGAATGTCCAGCCATCATACTGCTCAGGAAGGAGACGGGTTATGTGTCTCAGAGATGAACATGCTTTTTTCCAACATGTACATATCAACCCAAGAACAAAAGCAAAAGACGTTGTGAAGAGGCTGGTGGAAGCTGGTAAGATTTTGTCATTATCCACAGTGAAACGAGTACTGTATCAACATGGGTTGAAAGGCCACTCTGCCAGGAAGAAGCCATTATTCCAAAAGAAACATATAAAAGCCAAATTAATGTTTGCAAATGCACACAGGAAAAAAGACCTACATTTTTGGAGACATGTCCTGTGGTCTGACTAAACTAAAATTGAACCGTTTGGCCATAATGACCATCGATACATTTGGAAGAAAAAGGGGGACGTTTGGAAACCTAAGAACATCATCTCAACTGTAAAAAAATGGGGGGGCAGCTCATGTGGGGGGTTTGTTTGTACAGGATGGACTGGTGCACTTCATAAAATAGATGGCATCATGAAGAAAGAAGATTATGTGGCAAAACTGAAGCAACATTTAAAAAAAAAGACTCATCCAATTAATTTTGGGGCCCAAATTCAACTAGATCTTCCAATGGACAACTTTTAAAGGGTAATCATGTCAATGTTTTGGAGGGGCCCTCACAAAGCCTGATCTCAATCCTATTGAAAATTTATGGCCAAAACTGAAAAGGGAGGTGCGACCAAGAGACCCAAAAACATGGCTCGTGACACCATTCTGTCGGGAGAAGGGGGAAAAATTTCCCTCCCCAATATTGTGAAAGCTTGTGGAGGTATCCAAAATTTTTGACCCAAGTATCAGTTTAAGAGAATCTATCACATACTAAAGAAGTGTAGAAAAACTTTTGATTTAATCAGTATGAGAAAAACAGCTATTGTCTTTTATGTAGTGTATTAAACTTCGGGTTTTAAAACTGTATTCTCCAAAGAACTCAGGGTCTCCCCCCCAAAAAGAGAAAAATGACTCCTTTTCAGATTCTGATGTAAAATGCTGATGTTCTGAGAAAACCGGTTGACCGGTTGTTTTTTAATGTGTTTGACATTGAAATTGATTTCACTTACGGTAACATTTTAATAGATAGCCGCCCAGTTTCGTGCGGGGTGATGCACCACCTCCCAATTTGTTACAATACATGTGACTAATGACATGCTTGCTGGGCTGGCTGTATGGATCACTACAATAGCTAAGCAATTCCCCATCTCTGTCTCATCTAAGGGAAAATAGAGTTTGGCTTAATGAACTAATGATCCACACAGCCTTGAAGCATGTCACTAGGCATTTTCCAACACAGAGAGTCTGTGCGTTGGAGTGAACCCAGAAGTAGTTTTATTCTTTAAAGTAATCAAAACCTTGACAAGCAATGTTCAAGAGATTTGCAATCGATTTTCATATTACTGTTTGGAAGAAGAGCATATAGTGATAGAAAAAATAAATTGCTAGTGACTCGATTGACTGCAGTGATTTTGAGGCGAATTTTTAAGCTATTTTACCAATTTCCCTATATTCTAAGGCAGTGATTTTTAAACAGTTGGGCCGCGGCACACAGTAGCCCGACCCCCCCCGGTCGGGGGGGCCGCGGGGAAAGTTCCCCAAAAATTGGTCGCCCTGGTTTTTTTCAGGGGCCGTTCCCAGGGGGGGGCAGGGCGTGCGGTCGCCCGGGGGGCCGAGGGGTCCCTCACCCGCGGGGGCGCCGTTTCCCCCTCCCGCCCAAGGAGCGCCCCTGACTCTGCGCGACTGTTTTATAACACCCCAACCCGCAGCTCAGGGAGGAGGCGGACGGCTCGTTCCCGTCCGACTCCTCCCCCGTATCCCCGTCACAGGGCGCACAGCTTCTCACCCCGCCCTTGTACGCTGGGTCTCCTCGGCTGGCACTCTGCCCCCGATGAACCCCTGGACGCGGCAGCGTAAACGCGTGGACGTCAGCTCTTTCCCGCCTGCAGCTCCCACTGCTGAGCAGCTCCGGACCGGGACGCGCGGCCCCCGGTGATAACTTTTGTTATTTTAAATTACTTACAGGGGGCATCACTGGCTACAAGGGGACCGGCTACAATGGGGGCATCCTGGCTACAAGGGGGGGACACTGGGTACAAGGGGGGCAACTGGCTACAAAAGGGCATCCCGGGTCAAGGGGGGCACACGGGTAAATGGGGGCACACGGCTACAAAGGGGGGGCCACTGGCTACAATGGGGACACACTGGCTACAAGGGGGGGACACTGCTACGGGGGCAAACTGGTTACAAAGGGGGTTTCTGGCTACAATGAGGCACACTTTGGGAAAGGGGGACACCTGGCTACAAGGGGGGATCATGGGTACAAGGGGGGGATCACGGCTTCAAGGGGGGACACGCTGCAAGGGGGGGGGCACTGGGCCGGGGGGGATCACGGGTAAATGGAGGCACTTTTGGGTACGGGGTGGGGTCTTGGGTAAATCGATATTTTTAAAATATTTAAAAGGGACTGTTTTATGTCCTTTTTGGGGCCCTTTTTGGTTGGTGGGTGCCCCGGGGTTTTTTAAGTGAAAAAGTGGCCCGGGTCAAAAAGGTTGAAAACACTGTTCTAAAAAATATAAAAAGTGGAGACGCGCTAAAGTTTTAAAGGGTTTTGAACAATGTATGAAAACTGTCTTGGTCTAGGACTTTCTTTGTCCCCATAACAACCAATCAGAGCTCCCCTTTCATTTCATATAGTGCTCTGAAAAAAATAAAGTAAGTACTTTGATAGATTGCTATGGGCAACAAAGAAAGTCTCTGCAACAAACAATGGCCCTTCGTAGTTAGGGTATGTTCACACGGTCGAATTTCGGTGCACATTTTGCCGCGTATTTGCGCTCTAATACGGGCGAGATGTGTGCTGGAATTACGGTAATTCATAGTTCTCATAGAGAACGGGGAGATAAGTGACATGTCAATTACGTGCAGCGAATACGCGCCGCAAGTAATGAATGTCAATGGGGCCGGTTGATCAGCGCGAGCTCCCAAAAGACACAATGTACCATGTACTGTACGCGCCGCAATACATTGTGTGAACATAGCCTTGAACCCACTTAGGTATCTGTTTAAGCCGATCAATAAACGGGAGCCTCCAATCCCCACGATAGTATATCATAAACTTGTAACAGAATGGGTCATTCATTAAAACAGTCTTCTTTTTTATTATTTAAATCCCATAAAAGACATATACACTCACCGGCCACTTTATTAGGTACACCATGCTAGTAACGGGTTGGACCCCCTTTTGCCTTCAGAACTGCCTCAATTCTTCGTGGCATAGATTCCACAAGGTGTTGCAACGATGCTCAATTGGTACCAAGGGGCCCAAAGAGTGCCAAGAAAATATTCCCCACACCATGACACCACCACCACCAGCCTGAACCGTTGATACAAGGCAGGATGGATCCATGCTTTCATGTTGTTGACGCCAAATTCTGACCTACCATCCTGAAATGTCGCAGCAGAAATCGAGACTCATCAGACCAGGCAACGTTTTTTCCAATCTTCTACTGTCCAATTTCGATGAGCTTGGGCAAATTGGAGCCTCAGTTTCCTGTTCTTAGCTGAAAGGAGTGGCACCCGGTGTGGTCTTCTGCTGCTGTAGCCCATCTGCCTCAAAGTTCGCCCTACTGTGCGTTCAGAGATGCTCTTCTGCCTACCTTGGTTGTAACGGGTGGCTATTTGAGTCACTGTTGCCTTTCTATCAGCTCGAACCAGTCTGCCCATTCTCCTTTGACCTCTGGCATCAACAAGGCATTTCCGCCCACAGGACTGCCGCTCACTGGATGTTTTTTCTTTTTCGGACCATTCTCTGTAAACCCTAGAGATGGTTGTGCGTGAAAATCCCAGGAGATCAGCAGTTTCTGAAATACTCAGACCAGCCCTTCTGGCACCAACAACCATGCCACGTTCAAAGGCACTCAAATCACCTTTCTTCCCCATACTGATGCTCGGTTGAACTGCAGGAGATTGTCTTGACCATGTCTACATGCCTAAATGCACTGAGTTGCCGCCATGTGATTGGCTGATTAGAAATTAAGTGTTAATGAGCAGTTGGACAGGTGTACCTACTAAAGTGGCCGGTGAGTGTACACCACAATTTCACAGTAGCATGTCCGCATGTTAGTGGTATTTAATATTAGATATACTCAAGTGAATTGATGAGGCTAAGCCTGGCCATTCACCGCTGCTCCTTTCACTGCTGCCACGTAGATGAGCTGGAGATGCCGACAGCCGGGCAGAACAGAACGCACGTTCTTCAGATACAAAGAAAGGGCATATCAATAAACATACCAGCAGGGAAAGATAACAGCAGACAAATGCATATGTCCAAAAGATATAGTTACTCACGGTACTGATGCTGTTTTCCAAGGCAGGTTTTCTTAAATGGGAAAAGACAATACATAAGCATCTCCCATCTGCCCCTACACAAAGCCTACTATAGAAATATGGGGTCGTCGAGAGTACAGTGACTAACTATATCTTTTGGTCATATGCATTTGTCTGCTGTTATCTTTCCCTGCTGATATGTTTATTGATATACTCTATCTCTGTATTTGAAAATATGGAAATTGTTTCTCAGCACTGAGTGACTATCAATAGGGGGTTTCTAAATTAACTAAAGTTACAAAAAGTAATTTCATAAAATGTATTGTTCTTATCGGGGTAAAAGATATTTTATTGGATTCACCCCTATATAAATATCCACTAAGTTTCTTGGACAACTGTAAAATGAGATTATCAACAGTACTAAAAACCAGGGGCGTATGCAGCACTTTATAAAGGATACATTTATAGCAATGCTTGCATAGTAACTGCAGGCACAGAAAAACAACATACACATCTATACACTGTGACACATATACATAGCCACTTACACAATGTGGCACATAGTCATACAAATGTTTACACCAAAAGAAACAGCAGCACATCGAGAACAAAAGATAAGACGGGTGTCAACCACTAAGATCTAGATCACAGATCCAAAATAGATAACTGGGTAAAATTGCAGCGCTGTAATGGTTAAATATCCACAAAAAATGGTTTATTAGTCCATGTACAATTATGAGCAACTAACCTTGGGAGTTCTGCAGTGTTTTTCTATTTTTGCAATATATACATATATTGACACAAACACATATACATATTCTCTCTGCTGGATTTCTCTTACAGAGTAGAGGGGTTGGGCACAGGAGGACAGAACTGTTCCAGCCAGCAGTCATGTGGAGACCCTGAAGAGCTCCTTCTTTCTTCTCTGACTCCACTGCTATCGGTATGCAATGCTGTCTGCGATCTGCAAGATGAAAGGGACCATTTCCCATTTAAAGTTCTCTTTTAACTAGCAATTGTTAGACAGCATTACTTACAAACTGTATTAAGTACAAGGGTCTGGAAAGGAGAGTTGGAGGATGAGCTGGGAGGAGCGGAGACAGAAGAAAGAGGTTTAAGCTATGTTACCTCGATATGCCAGTGCATTTAAAGGTGTTGTTTCACTAAAAAGATTAGCTTTCAACATGTAGGGAAGAGTAAATGAAGACATTTTTCAAATATATTGTTTTGTTTCTTTTTTTGTTAAGCGCTACAAATGATTTTATCACCTCTGAGAGCTCTTTAGTTACCAACCTGTTCTGCCTCCTCTCTCCTGCTGTTTGTCTTATCTGATAGCAGGGAGTGATGTCATCACACAGAACTGCTGGCAGCCTGATAGCTTGTGTGTTATCTGACAAAATACACTAATAAATACTGTTTACTCTAGCTCTGAAGCTTCTCTGGACCTCAGAGCAGGAGTTCTCTTATCTAATGTAGACTAATTAGCAGAAGTTTGAATTTCCGGAGCCTATATACTAATTACCCACAGCCTGGATGCATGAATGAAAGCTGCTGCTGGCTTTAAGGACCTCATGTATGAAAACCTTCTAGTTTGCCCATAGCAACTAAACAGAGATACCCTTTTATTTCATATAGTGCTCTAAATAAATGACAAGGGAGCTCTGATTGGTTGTTATGGGCAACAAAGGAAGTCCTATGCCTAGACAGTTTTCATATATGATCCCCTAAAAATGTTGTACTATTAGTTATTTTATTTTTCATGGTTTTACACTTAACCTTACACATAGAGCAGCCATGAATGTGTACAGTGTTACAAAAACATATTCTCCAGCAGGAGATTCATGCAACATTTACCGTACTTTCCATCCAAATAATATTGTGTACTGGGGCTGCACATATAGTAATCTGAGGAGCAGCTTGAAGAAGGAATTATGGTAATAAAAACAGTATGGGCTTGGAAATTAAATTTCCGTTGTATAGTATAATCCAATACGTAATATATTCCAACAGATTGTAACTGCACTGTTAAATTAGATAAGTGAAAACCAAGAAATCCAGTGCCTTAGCATTATGCCAGCCTCTGTGGATTCAGTACAGTCACATGGGCACCAGGGCCCCTGACTGTGATGCTCACATTGTACAATTAGGGATTCAACACAACAGAAGGCCAGGAGAAAAAAACAGATGTCATTTTTCAGCACATAAACAGCCTTTCTTCAGTGTTTTGCAGAAAAAAGTATAGAGATCTTTTATTACATAAACCCAATTGTTCCCCTGGTTATAGAAAGTAATGCAGCATTCTCAGCACAAACCACTTTGCTGAGTTAGCGCCTAGGTATGACAAGTTTATTGTATTTTGTGTTATATAAATTAACAGGCAAGCATAATTGTCTGCTAACGTTTACCAAGGTAAAACATAAAACAACAAATCTTTCAATTTAATCTACCTGAACTTTGACGTAACACATAAGCCTTTCATTTTCTGAACTCCCACCGTTCTCCAATTCTTTGCAATAACTATCATCAACACAATCCTGTCAACATCGGGACTCTTGGGAACATCAAGGCATCAATAAAATTGTAGATGTACATTCATAAGTGGCCATGTCAGATGTTTTCTGAGGGTCGGCATGTCATATACAAGTTATTCTTCCATAGGGAATCATCAAAGGTAAAATACATCAGCTGTAATCTCACAGTGTTATTATGAAATGCATGCTATGCTTTGTATTCGTGGAGCTGGGTTCACCCAATGGGGCAGATTTATCAATACTGTCTGACATTTAGACAGTATAGAGTTAGACTAGACAGTCTTAGGGTATGTTCACGGCGGTTTCACTCCGTGTTACATCTGCTTTTTAGATCCATCTCTGGGACCGACAGGACAGATCCAGAGACGGATCTAAACAATTAGCAGTGAGATTAATACTGCGGGCTATGAGGAACACGCAGCGGCGTTCACATGCGAGATCACCGCTGTGTGTTTCCCTTCCTTAGGGTGTGTTCACACGGCGTAATTGTGGCGTGTACAGTATGCGCCTCAATACGCCAGGTGATTTGGGAGTCGCACTGACCCCATATACTGCATAGACATGCATAGAATGCATGTCGCGCTGGCCCCATAGACATGCACTACTCATGGCACGTGATGACCGCAAGTAATTGTCATGAAACTTATTGTACGAGCGGGAAAAGGAGGCGTAATCCATAGTTCTCTGTGAGAGCTATGGATTACCGTAATTGCGGGGCGCATTTCCCCGTGTATTAAGCGCAGTATGCCACAAAGTACACCACAAAATGCGCTTCTAAATAAGCCGTGTGAACATACCCTTACAATGCGCTTCATTTCTCATAGCGTTGATAAATCTGGTGCATGTTAGAACTGGCTAGCCTACACCTTTTATAAGGTGGCTTACTTTATAGCACTAATTGTGGCAAAATTGTGGTGCATGGCGGCGCACACTAAACCACACCCATTTTCATGAAACCACGCCCCTTTTAGCAAGATCATGTTCCAGGACAAGGTGCAGAATTGTTTAAAAACTGTCTAAAACAAATAATAAATGTGGTGGAAAACTTCTATGACAGTATTTGTGGCACAAATTTCCCAGAATTCTGGCACAGCTGCCTTTATAAATGAAGTGTAACAAACTTTTTAGTCAGCTTACCCAGTCCTTGATACACTACAGCCGGAGGAGGCACATAATGCAGTTGAGCCCATGCAAAGGAAACGACCAAGGAGTAAACCAGCTTCCAATCCAGCCCAGAATCTTATTTAAAATTATCCATTTTATATTGGGTTCAGAAGATTAAAATATATATTCAAAGATTACTATTGTGATTCCATTACAGCACTACAATGTGTCCTGCTGACGCGTTTCGGACATAGTCCTTAATCGTGGCACTATAATTGGAAGCTGGGTTATTCCTTGGGTGCCTTAATAAATGTATCCCATTGTTATTTACACTTATTCTGATGTACAAAATACACATCAAAACTTGCAACAATAGTGGCCCATTGCTTTCTATGGAAATACACACTATAAATGAACATGGTGTTATATTTTTAAGCATCATTTGATGCATTATATTATAAAAAACCTATAATGCATGTCATTTTTTTGTGCATAATGCGTATTTTATATTCATCATTTTACCACGGAAAGTCTATTGGGATTGCAAGAAACACGTTAAATTATGCATGCACTTTGTTGATGCTTATTTTGTGTGTATTTTGCTGCATAACACATCAAATACAATGAAGCTCCCTTTGCTGAAAAACACAATGAAGATGCATGTAAAACGCATAAAAATGTCATTTAAAAATAGGTTATTTCACTAAACTATTTTACACTGTGTGTAGATTTTAAGACGTTTTCACAATCTGGTTATGTAAGGCCTCGTTCACACGGCTTATTTTGGGACTGATTTCAGCCGTATCGAGCGCCGGATTTGCGTTCCAATACGGCTGAAATCAGTCCCAGGCATTACGGTAATCCACAGTTCTCATAGAGAACTATGGATTCCGTCTCCTCTCCCCACTCGGCGAATCCGCCGAGCAGAGAGAAAGTGACATGCACATTATTTACGGCGTGTACGCGCCGTGAATAATGACTGTCGATGGGGCCGGCGAGCTGCCGGTCCCCCGCTGCATGGCAGCCGGCATAATTGCGGGGCGAAATCCGTCCCCGCAATTATGCCGGCAATAAGCCGTGTGAACATTGCCTAATAGATCAGGTGCCCACAACCAAACCAATCCATGCAAACAGCCACCCCTTATCACCCAGATCTCTTACCCATTGCACTCACGTGAACCTCTGAAATTGGCACAGCTGCATAGTGCACTATTGTGTTATATAGCAGAGGATGAACGAACGCTTACCTGCAAATGACAGGCATTTCTCAGTCTCTTCAGGAGAATGAATCATAGATGACCCCGTGCACCATATGATAGCAAGGTCTGCCTTTTAACAGATATGCTTTCAGCTAAATCACCATCTGGAGACCTTCATGAAATGATGTAATGATACTTCTTGCCCTTTGAATTAACAGTCACTCCTTCTGCAAGAACCCATAAGGGCCGTTCACACGGCTTATTTCAGGGACGGATTGCAGCCGTATTGCACGTCGTACTGCGCTGCAATACGGCTGCAATCCGTCCCAGTCATTACGGTAATCCACAGTTCTCATAGAGAACTCTGGATTCCGTCCCTCCTGACCGCTCGGCGAATCCGCTGGGCGGGGAGAAAGTGACATGTTCATTATCCCGGCGGAATACGCGCCGTGGATAATGAAAGTCTATGGGGCTGGCCCCCAGCCCTTATTCAAGCCATATTGCAGGCGGGATCCGTCCCACAATTACGGCTTGAATAAGCCATGTGAACCGGGCCACAATGTATAGGCCGAGCATCGCGGAACCATGCCCAGGGGAAATTTGGGACAGGTAAAAGACCAGAGTGACATGCAAGAACGGGGCTGTGCCAGTTATCTGGCATCAAAAAGCTGTCGTGGCCCTGTTCTAAAGATGTATGAACAGTCGCACTCCAAATAAGTAGGAGCGACACTTTTTAATGCGTCAAAGATTATGAACATTCGGGGGCATCACACCACTGTCACTAGTGCTCCTGTGGCTATTACTTGATCTGCATGCCCAGCCGTGTCCCCACTGTATCACCGAGTGGTGCTGCGACCTGCATGTTGGGCCGCGGGCGCACTCACGATCCAGCTCCGAGCACCCATTATTTACCTCTCCTCGCTCCCTGCACTGTTTCTGCTGGCCAGCGGGTGCGACTCTGCTACCTAGGGCGTGTGCGCACCAGCCTTGTGAAATTTATAGGTCCAGCGCGCCAGTATTTGGATGATTGCCGGGCACTGATCCTATATTACCCAGCCTGCCTCTGACTTCCCTGCCAAATCCATAGTGCCCTAGCCTATGCTAGGAAGCGTTCTGAAAGTTGTTCCTGTCATTCCTGTGTACCATTTCCGTTTGCCTCCTTCCTTTGACCACAAATCTTTGCCACCTGTCCTGACCTTCCTGTCTGCCCCCCAACTGCGAGTTTGCTTTACGATTTTGTGCCACGCTGCTCCTCGGCTGGATGGGCTCCTCCCATGACCAGGAACATTTGCCGGTGCCAGTTAATAACAGTTATGCAGTTACTAGGTAATACAAGGAGCAAATACCTCACCATAGAAATCACAACCAAACAAATCCCTCTAAAACCAGACCAACATCACCAATAATGCTAATACATAAGGACCAGATTATACCTCTAGAACACAACCACCAATTACCACCACATAGTGACTGCATAATACACTTAAACCATTATTGAACAAAAATCAGTATACAAAGATCAATATTACCGCCATATAGTGACCCTATAGTAGTAGATACCCGTGTACACAGGCTCTGCAGACTATATATTTCCACCATACAGTGCCCATATAGTGGTAGATAACAGGTTACACATGCTCTGCAGACTGTATAATACCTCCATACAGTGACCATATAGTGGTAGATACCAGTGTACAGAGGCTCTGTAGACTGTATATTACCTCCAGACAGTGACTATATAGTGGTATATACCAGTGTTCGTAGGCTCTGCAGTCAATATAGGAAAAAGAAAAAGAAAAAATGGACCCGGCGCACGTGCAATGTAAAAAAAAACCCGAGCTAAAGGCTTTTAGATAGAATAGCTTTTATTCTTAAAAATGCAGGGGAATTACCCTTGCAAGATTAAAAACAAAACAATTAGACTTGACGCGTTCCGCGCGAGCACCCGCGCTTCATCAGAAGTATACAACACATCGGATTAAGACAAGGTATATATAACAATACATGAATTGTAATTGGTTCAAAGGTGTGTCAGTTGAATGACGTGAAAATACGGGTAATCAGTGATGTTACTGAGAAGATCAAAGAACATTGGGAGAGGAGGTGTCAATCAAAGAGGTTGAAAGACACGAGAATAATCCTCCACCGGATAGGAGGAATACCTCTCAGTCGATAGAGAAAAGATAAAAAAAAAAAAAAAGGAGAAACGACAGACCATTAAAAAGTGCCGTGAAAAAGAAGAAAATGCACTTATGAATATGCAGTGTTAGAACATAAAATTGGCTGTGAACCTATAATATGTAAGCCAGTGATGTAGATAAATCACGGGGGGATGTGTTAATATCAGTGGATAAATCCCTGAAAACCCCATATACGTGAATGAAAGAGTGGCGACCAATAGGAGAAGAGGCGGGTAATCCAAACACACCAATAGTGAGGCTTCTGGAGTTAGAAAATATAAGGCGCTAAAGTCTCCCTAAGTTAGGAAGCGCCAAGAAAATTTCATAGTTCTAATGAAAAACGTGATTGGTTGAACTATAGTGTGGGTAAGAAGAATAGACCAATAGACAGTAAGAGATTCAAAAGCGGTAGTTTGAAACAGCCAATGAGGGCTAAAAGTGTAGGGAGAGTTGTGATTGGTGGTACAAATCGTGGGAGGTATGAGTAGACCAATCACAAGAGGAGCTACTTCTCTATGGAGAAATGCATGTAAAAAATCTGACTGTAGAACGTGCTGTGATTGGTGGTGCAAATCAAGGGAGATATAGGTGGACCAATCACAAGAGGAGCTACTTCTCTATGGAGAAATGCATGTGAAAAAATCTGACTGTAGAAAATGCTGTGATTGGTGGTCTGAATCGCGGGCGGTATGAGTGAACCAATCACAGGAGGAGCTACTTCTCTATGGAGAAATGCATGTGAAAAGTCGCCCGCTCGTAACTAAGGAGTAGAACTCCCAGTCTCAGTTAGACTGGTACAGATATATAAAATCATCTTGGATGAACTCATAAATGGTCCTAAATTACAATAGATAAATAAAATAGCTCAAATAAGAGTTCCAGTCATTAAAACTATGTATCTTTGCATGTATATAACTCGGTGAAACTATGTGACGGCTGAAAATACATAGAATACTGTGATTGGTAGTGTAAGCCGCGGGAAGTATAAAATAGACCAATCACAGAAAGAAGCGACTTCTCTATGGAGAAATACATGTAAAAAATCCCCCGCTTAATAGCTAGGGAATAGAACTCCCGGTCTCAGTTAGACTGGTACGAAAGTAGAAAGTATATATACCTTGTTTTAATCCAAAGTATTTTATACTTCTGATGAAGCGCGGGTGCTCGCGCGAAACGCGTCAAGTCTAATTGTTTTGTTTTTAATCTTGCAAGGGTAATTCCCCTGCATTTTTAAGAATAAAAGCTATTTTATCTAAAAGCCTTTATCTCGGGCTTTTTTTACATTGCACGTGCGCCGGGTCCATCATTTTTTCTTTTTTCTTTTTCCTATATTGGCGTCTATCTCCCACCGGACAACGGAGCGGAGCTTCAGTGACCAGCGGCTGCCGTACTAAGGGCTACGGAATATAAATAGCCCTGTAAGTGCATAAGAGTGTTGTGCCTCTACATTAATAGTGCAACACCCTAAGGTGAGAGTCTAACTTTTATTCACCACTACAGTTTACTTTTTACGGTATAACACTATTGTGCGCCCCCCTCTATCTTTTTTCTCTTTACATAGGCTCTGCAGTCTGTATATTATATCCATACAGTGACCATATAATGTTAGATACCAGTGTACACAGGCTCTGCAGACTATATATTACCTCCATAGAGTGACCATATAGTGGTAGAAACCAGTGTACACAGGCTCTGCAGACTGTATATTACTCCCATACAGTGACCATATAGTGGTAAATACCAGTGTACACAGGCTCTACAGACTGTATATTACCTCCATACAGTGACCATATAGTGGTAGCTACCAGTGTATGCAGGCTCTGCTGACATATAAGTGATTACAGTGCAGTTACATCTCGTGACTCACAGGTGATATTTCTCAGATGAGTCGTTCACTTTCCCTTTTCTTCTGCATCCGTTCCAGACCACCATGATGACTTCTCCCATCCACCAAACTTCCCTGCAGATTTGGACACAAATATCTTAGAATCCTCACTTTTTCAGCACCTCCTTCACTGTTCCCCACCTCTGTATAAACTTCCCATAGGTGAGAGAGTGAGTACAGGCCATAGATTAGAGGCACAGTTTGCTAGAGGGCTGGGGAGGAACAGATGACTAACCCCCTGTAGCCATCAGACTCATATTACCCGGTAGGTAGGCAGAGCTCCAGGTAGGTTGCTAGGCCCTAGGTAGGTTGGTAGGCCCCAGATAACTAGGTAGACCACTGTTAGGTAGGTTGATAGGCTCCAGGTAGGTAGGTTGGTAGGCCCAGGTAGGTAGGCAGTAGTTAGGCCCCAGGTAGTTAGGTAGTTGATAAGCCCCAGGTAGCTAGGCCATAGGTAGGTAGATTGGCCCTAGGTAGGTAGGCAGTAGTTAGGCCCCAGGTAGGTATGTAGGCCAAGGGTAGGTAGATAGGTCCCAGTCAGGTAGGTTAGGCTACAGGTAGGTTACACGTAGGTAGGTAGGAAGATTGACTCAAGGTAGGCAGTAGTTATGCCCCAGTTAGGTAGGCAGGCTTCTGGTAGATATGCCCCAGGTAGATAGGTAGACAGAAGATAGGCCCCAGGCAGCTACATAGGTAGGCTATAGGTAGGCCCCAGTTAGCTAGGTAGGTAGGCTGTAGATGGCCCCAGGTAAATATGTAAGCAGGCTATATGTGGACTCCACATAGATATGTAGGTGTTTGTATATGCTGACAGCAGTTAGTTTATTTATACTAGGTAGCCTATAGCTGCAAATTTTGGCCCTAGTTTTTTCCTGGGCACTGACAGTGGTCAATGTTAACCATTCACTTACCAATTGTGAGACAGTCTCTAGCTGTACATACTGGTCCTATTTCCTTCACAATGCTCACAGTGGTCAATTGTTATTTCATCAAATTTACATGAACAGTAATATATAACACAGTTTGGTAAACATGGGAAAAAATTCCTTTTTGGCACACAATATTATCCTAATTAGACAAGCAGAGAAATAATAACTATTAAATGACTTTGCAAGTATTAAAATATGCAAATACAATTACAAAAGTAATTAAAAGTAAGAATGGGATAAAATAATTTTAATATGCCACTTATTATTACAATATATAATATCACGGGAATAGTAATTTTATCAAGGAGATGCTCCGCTCCAAAATCTTCATCTACCTGTTCAAATTGTAAAGTTAATAAAATGATTACAGTGATAAGGCTAATAGCCTGCATACAATTGTCTGGCAGCCTTATTACTGGAGCAGGATATAAACCATTTAACATAGCTATGGGAATCACATACCATGCATATTTAATTAGTGTCCTAAAGGATACAATGCATGTAACATTAGTAAGAAATTACACAAATAGTCTTGGGTCAGCAGAACCAGATTAACATTTTAGGAGGCTATAGGAATAGGCTGCCGTGTCCCTTAAACCCTTCCTACCAAGGGAAAAGCACACAATATAGCCTTCTACATGTGTCCGGAACCATGGCCCCATGGAGACGCCAATGGCCGCACTACCTGTTAACTACTACTTGGCACACGGGAAAGTGTTAAATGTTAACACTTAAATTTCACAATTCTTACATTAGTTGGACTGCAACTGAACAACTTGAAAGGCTCTACTGGCACCAAGAGCTACAAATTTCCTCCTTAGAACTTGCAGTGGTAATATTTGTCTCTGTCTCAGGCAGTTTCACAGTCATGACCATCTTTGGACTTACACAACCTGTTCAGACCGGGCCTACAGCAGATTGACATATAAACTTTGACTGCAGGAGGTCTATAAAGTGTAGTAGACAAGACTATAAAGCTCTTAAGAGTGAAAGCTTCTCACTTAGTCAGATAAACAAAGTTTCTGTGCTAGAAATAAGACTCTGAAGGGAGTGACTCACCACGGATGGACTGACTGAATAACGGCAACTTGGAGCAATGAGAGATAAGAGAGAACAGGGAGAGGTGGTTGGTAACCAGAAAAACTTGTGTGCTCCAAGAGGCGTTAAAATCTTCTTTATCGCTTGATCAAAGGAAAATCAACCAAGTGGTGTATTTCGTAATAGTCTACATTTAGCTTTCCTTATATGTTAAAATCTAATCATTGTGGTAAGAGGGACAACATCTAAGAATGCAATCAGAAAAGGTAGTGAGCTAAGGGTGCTAAGTGGATAAAGGAGAGAAAAGGTCTCAGAAAGGTTTTCTCAAAAAGAGTGCAAAACGAACTTTAAAAACCCAAAGTGGAAAGGAGTAACTGGTGAGAAAACTGTGGCCCAATTATCTTCAAAGGACACCCAAGTTCATCAGAGCCTATATGACCACTATTCAGGGACCACTTCAGTTCACCATTTGACTTGGCGTTAAAGTCCAGAACTAGCTAAAGGAGCTCATCTTAAACTAATTTGGCCTGTGTGAGCCTATAACTTGAAGGGGTAGCCAAAACCCAGATGGGTCAGTAAAAGGACTGTTTTGAGTGTGTATACTCTGTAAAAAGTATATAATGTGAACTGGAGTAAAGCTGACCTAAGGCTGGCCTGAAACCACATTATAGGTTAAAGGGGCTTTCTCACCACAGTGATTAGCATTTAACATGTAGAAAAGCCTAAATGAAGGCTATTATTAGTTATCCCTGTTCTCTCTTATCTTTCATTGCTCCAAATTGCCGTCATTCAGTCAGTCTGTGCACAGTGAGTCACTTACTGCTGAGTCTTCTCTCTAGCACAGAAGCTTTGTTTACTAAATAAGAAGTTTTCACCCTTTAGATCTCTGTTGTCTTGTCTACTACACTTTATAAACCTCTAACAGTCATATCAGTGTAACAGGAACAGCTAGGAACAGCAGAGTTTATATATCATTAACTGCTATAGACCTGCACACAGTCTGAACAGGATGTGTGAGTCCAAAGCTGGCTGTGACTATGAAACTGCATGATGAGAAAACCCCTTCAGGCCTAAAACGGAGACATATATTACCACTGCATGCTCTATAGAGGAAATGTGCAGCCCTTGGTGCCAGTAGAACCTTGCAGGTTGTTTAGTTGCAGTCCAGCTGATATAGGAATTGTAAAATTTAAATTTTAACATTTAACAATTTCCCATGTGCCAAGTGGTAGTTAACAGGTAGGGGTATAGCAAAGATCAAAATGGGACCACCTTCTGCTACTGGTAAATATTACCACATCCCTTAGAATTAGACATATGACCTTGAAAATTTGATTGTCCGTTTCCTTTCAGTAATCTTTGTATTAAAGGCCTATTGCCACCTCACATTTATGGTATATCCACAGGGTATGCCATAAATATCTGGTTAGTGACCACCTCTCCCTATGAGATTCTTAGTTCACACGTTTTGATCAAAAAATGTTTAAGCCACCCACGAAGTTACAACGTGATCTCAGGTCGGGTGGTCCTACGCTATCTTTACCTCTCAATAGAGCCAAATTCAGGCCTCTCATTGGGTCAACCGACCTCCATTATCCAGAGAGAAAAAATAAAATACACCAACCTTGCAAACATGCTGCAATTATAACAGCCTGTGAAGGTGGGCGGAGTGCAAGAAATCAAAATAGAGGCATCCCTTCCTATGTATATAGCTTAAAAGCAATATATGCCAAATACAATGTATAGTTCTGCACAAAAAAAAAAAAAACATTTCTGAAAAACACAATGTGAACCTGGGTGCCACTGGCAGGGTTGCGGCATATATATATATACACACGCACACCATTACCAGTGGCACACCACTGCTAAAAGGGCATACAATACATGGAAACCTCCAAAGAAGCATCTATGCTATCTATCATACATGAAAAAAAACTTTGAGATTCTTAGTTCACACATTTTGATCAAAAAATGTTTAAGCCACCCACGGCTTACAACGTGATCTCAAGGCGGGTGGTCCTACGCTATCTTTAACTCTCAATAGAGCCAAATTCAGGCCTCTCATTGGGTCAACCGACCTCCATTATCCAGAGAGAAAAATAAAAGACACCAACCTTGCAAACATGCTGCACTTATA
Source organism: Phyllomedusa bahiana (assembly GCA_025379985.1). Classification (NCBI taxonomy): domain Eukaryota; kingdom Metazoa; phylum Chordata; class Amphibia; order Anura; family Hylidae; genus Phyllomedusa; species Phyllomedusa bahiana. Next base: position 39,232 of record JAODAL010002290.1, on the reverse strand, counting down.
ACAGCCTGTGAAGGTGGGCGGAGTGCAAGAAACCAAAATGGAGGCATCCCTTCCTCCCTATATAGAAAGCAATATACGCCAAATACAACGTATCGTTCTGCACAAAAAAAAAAAAAAAACATTTTTGAAAAACACAATGTGAACCTGAGAAGTCTGTTGACTCTAGTGAGAGGTAAGAATACAGTAGGACCACCCGCCTTGAGATCCCGTTGTAAGCCGAGGGTGGCATTTGCATTTTTTTGTATCAAAACGTGTGAACTAAGAATCTCAAAGTTTTTTCATGTATTGTAGATGCCTCCATTTTGGTTTCGCCCTCTCTGCACTCCACCCATCTTCACAGGCTGTTATATCAGTGAAGCATATTAGCAAGGTTGGTGTCTTTTATTTTTCTCTCTGGATAATGGAGGTCGGTTGACCCAATGAGAGGCCTGAATTTGGCTTTATTGAGAGGTAAAGATAGTGTAGGACCACCCGCCTTGAGATCACGTTGTAACCGTGGGTGGCTTAAACATTTTTTTTTTTCCAACATGTTTTTATTGAAAAATTTTTCAAAGGTAAAACATCAATTACAAACCAATGGGGGACAAATACATTGGAATAATCAGTTCCTCTCCCCTGTAGGACATAATCACCACTTTTTCTGTAAGGGTAAGAGAGAAAGAGAGGAGGATGCCATGTCAATGGTTACATAATAACAAAAGTTACCACAATTAATCATCGGATATTGCTTGGGGATGGTCGGTACAGCTAGTGATTTGAAAAGGAATTGTATATTAGCGATAACTCTTGACATATGTGGTTCGTACATAAGAAAAGCATAGATTACAATACATCTCAAAGATGGGCAAGTGGTTTCGAACTTAAGAGTAGAAGCAAGGTGAGGAGTGAAGGTAGTTTGAGTGTCACCCAGCCATGCGATTCCACGGGTTTCCCCGGTCATGGTTTTAGCAGGTGGAATTTTGTTTTTGGGTCTATAAGTGCTACTTAAGAACGGAGGCAAGTGCCAAGAGCTAGATGGTCGCACCCCGGGGTGACACTGTTAGGTTTGGTGAAAGTACCATAGTTCCACAAAGAATGAGCAGGTGAGAGGGCAGAATGAAAAAAAGAAAGGGGGGGGGTAGACCCGCCGGTGGGAGGGAAGCGTTTGGCACCACCGCAAGATGGAGTGAGTGGACCCACCGGTCAATTTTGGACATTTTGACAGCACCACAATACTATAGGGCAAAATGTCACCAGTTAGGGTCATCTCTGCGATTTGGTATTCCTAGTACCAAGTGGTGAGGCGTAATAGCATTGTTTGAGTTTTGACGTGGCACGAATATGAGCCCGGGAGTTTGAACATTGAAATTTTTTCCGATATTTGATAGAATTTGTTTGGCCTTTTTGTTATTTGTAATGAATGAGGTGTAGACCCAGCTCCTTACGGAATAGATGGGATTATTTGTCTCTCAAGAACAAATTATGTGTGTGGTGGGAGGAGGGTGGATTCAGCAGTGCAGAATGGATTTTCTTGCGGCCTGCTGGATATATAGTATAGTAGTTTCTTTTGGTTACCGAGGAGGTGGGGGACCCGGCGGCAGGGAGGATGCCGAATATTACTATCGGCGCGAGTCAGGCAGGAAGGGGGAGCAGATGTGTAGTCACAAAAGATCGTACCCGGGGGGGACCAGTATGCTCCGATGGAGGGGCCATGACCACAGGCAAATTGTAAAAGGTCAGTTGCGGAGTAAGGCATTTGTTGACATCGCTTGTGAGGGAGAGATACCGATTAAATGTCCCACGTGTGTGGGGATATGTATGTCCTGGTGGCAATACGGAATGCCATTTCACAGTAGGACATAGAGGGAGAAAATTAAATTTTTATGCCAAATTGTTAGAGATTGCAAGGATGTCTTCTGAAGAATGGAATAATCAATCATTTGGCGGCCGGGCACATAGAAAGCCCTGTGTTCGTCTGGTTGTATAGTGTAAAGGGGGGGGAGTGCTGAAGTGAATTGTAGAATCGTGTGTTTGACTTTTGGCCTTATGTGGCGAGGTAATGTTTGTGTTGTTATAGGAGTCAGCCAGTCCACGAACCGTGAGGTGTTTGGTGACTTCTTGTATGTAACTGCCAGGCTTGTAGGAAAATAAAACGGGTGGGTCACCGATGGAGGGGTATATCATTTTTGGCTTCATTAAAGAGGATAGGATTCTTGGTAGTTGGTTCTAGGAGGTCACCAATCTGTTTATCCCACCCTGCAGCCACAAGTGGAATCTACCCTGGCTCGACACCCTGGCAAGGATGATTCCCTATGAAGGGAAGCAAAAGGGAGTGCCTGGTTGAGTCCTTGAAGCTGTCTCGCCTTGGTCCATGTTTCCAGGCTGTTTGTTTATTAGTAGGGTTATGATTTGAGGGGTGTGTTGGGATATATCTGAACAGTGGTAGGTGTTAATAAGCTAGTTAGGGAGATGTCAGTTTATTAATTGTTGATTATTTTGGTATTAGTTGTAGAGTGAGGTGTTGAGCAGCCAGTCCCTATGATCCTAAGCTGGGTTGCTATGTTAATAAAGCTTGAAGCTGTGGAAAGTTAAGTACCCATTTCTTTTTGTGTTGGTTTGGAGGGGGACTTTAGGGGGTGATTCGGGGGTCTACGACTATTCCATATAATCTTTGAAAAGCAAGAGTTGATCGTCTGCTGATCTATAGGGTGTAATATAGAGAGGAAAGTGATTGAGAATGTATAGGAGTTTGGAGGAATTATGATCAATTTGATTATTTTGGCTCTTCATAATGGGGAAGTGTTTGATTGTTTCCAGGTGGCTGAAATGGAGGCTCTAAGGGACAAAATAGACGGTTTTAATGTTTGCTGAGTAGAGGGAGCTTTGCTTTTTTGGTAATTTGTACCCCTAGAAAAATACGTGAGAGAGTCTGTTTGCCATTTAAATGGGTAGGTTTGTCGCCCAAGGGGGCGTGCTTGGGCCCTACCCTTCGAAGGAGGAGCTCAGATTTGTGTTCGTTCACCTTGAAAACCGCACAATTTTCCGTATTTTTGGATGTCAGCCAGGAATGTCTGGTAGGCTGTCGGCTGGAAGTGGAGATGTATAGTTAATATGTCATCCTGCAAAGGCAGTCAGTTTGGATTTCCTGAGAGCCTAAACTGATTTGCCATTGAATGGAGTCACAGTTCAAGGCGACGGAAATGAGGGGGTGTATCGAGAGGTTGAAGAAGAGGAGGGGCGAGAGCGGGCATCCCTTGGAGTGTTCCTCTCTGAATTGGGAACTGATTAGAGTTAAAGCCATTCACTGTATGAGGGCTGGTTGTGGAATGGGTCATGACGTGCGCTGTAGAAAGTGGAGAAAGGTACTCCCGAAGCCCGGATGGCGCAAAGTGGTATTGAGAAATTTCCATGCCTTTTCGGCAATCTTAGACTCAGTAGTAGAAGAGATAGGTTGTTTGCGGTCATATGATTGGGTTTGGCTGCTATCGCTATTGCGTATTGCCCACAGTAGAATGTTGTGTCACTGTTAGGGAGCCTTTAGTTGTGAAGGTGTTTAAGAGAGGGCCCCATGATTGTCTGGTAGCCTATCTGCCAAGATTTTGGTTAAAATTTTATAATCCTGATTAAGGAGGGATATGGGGCGAGGCCAGGCAGATCCACGCTATTTAAAAGAGACCAGGTGCCTGCGGAATCATAAGGACGTTCTCTATAGAAGTCTGAGAAGTACTGGGTAAAAATGGAGCTGGATAGTGCGGATGGGTTCTGTGTTGTGATTGTTTAAGTGGTTGGGTCCTGTAGGTTTTAAGATGTATGTTTTGGCCTGGCAGGCTTTCCTGCCTTTTGCTTGTAGGGAATCCGATCCTTATTACCCCAATCTGAAGTATCTTTTTTTTTGGGGATTCTATTTTCCCCCCCCCCCGCAACTTTTTGGCTTGTCCCTGCAAGAAGCTTTGTCTAGTAGTGATTTGCGTGGCAGGAATATTTGTCTCCTTGTTTTCCTGGGTGTGTTGTGTGGTTAAATATACACGATGGTGCTAGGTTAGGTCTGTCATTGAGCATTGCCAGAGGAATGTTTTTACGTGTTTTCCGTCTTTCTAAAAGCTAGGTATGAGTATCACATGTCCCTGCATTCAAGGCTTTTTGATGCTGGAAAGTAGGTGCAAGTGTCCATCAATATGTTCTATATTGTCATCTTGGAAAATGGCCAGTGTGTTGTGAGATAGTTTTTAAAGTCCTCCTCGAGTGGATCAAATAGGAGGGAAACCTCCAGTTGTGGGAGCGTGGGATTGCAGTTCGGTCAGTTTAAATCGAATGTTACCGGGCGTAGGGTCAGAAATTTAAGGATGTTTTCTATAGTAGGACCTTTGTTAGAGTGGAAGCTTTGCACTGGGGGCGTGGGTGTGAGAAGACAGTCGATTCTAGAATGATGTTATGTACCGCCCAAAGAGCGGAATGTGTAGTCCCTGGAAGAGAGGGTTGTTTGTCAGTTGTCGGCCAATGGGATCGCATAGAGAGGAAATGGTTCATGAGGGTATAAGACCATGACGGCTGCTGCGTAAGGTCTGGGAGGTTGAGGTTGAGCTATCCAGGGTCTGGTTGCAGGGGGGTCATGTTGAAGTCGGCCTCCCACAATAGTGTGGTAATTGTTTCCTAGCAAGAATTGTATAGGGGATGACAGAAAGAAAGTCAGCATTGGGTGATGAGGGGCGTATGATTAGTTTTAGAGGGGAGAGTAGGTAGCGCATGTTGGTATTAAATTGTGACATCCAGGATATGAAAATCGTCACGATGCATCTGCATCTGTGTGTCGTGGATTATTGGGGAGAGAGGTGTTTGTTGAAATAAGATCGCCACCCCCGTGTGTGGATTTTTGGGGATGTAAGAGGCTGTGTGGCTATGTCCAGCCCAGGTATGACTTCAGAAACCTGGTCCCCCTGCCGATCTCCAATTGTGTTTCTTGAGGACGAAAGGCTATGTGATGCCCCCAGCCTCCTTAGGTGAGCTAGTATCTTCTTGCGTTTAATTGGGTAATTTAGTCCCTGCACATTCCATGTGAATCAGAAGTTTGCGAAGAGATGGTTAGAGTCTATGGTGGAGCTGGCGGCTGTCAGTGTGGAGTAAGTTTTGTGGTCATCCTATTCCGCGGGATGGCGGTGGTACGTGGGAGTCTTGGTCGTATGATCAGTGAAAGAGGGTCCCCTGTCCCAGGTGCAGCGGGCACATCTCGAACGTACGTTCTCTCATGGCATGCCAAACACCCCCGGGTAAAAGGGTCAACTAAGGAGAGGGAAGGAAAATCAGTCAAGGACAAAATTCAAACACGTAAACGCAGATATGCAAAGTGAACATATCAACATTCAAGGGGCGGTCAGGCCACGTGTTGGCTTCTATGTCTGGAATGAAGTTCAGTCCTGGTTCATGCATAGGGAATATGCGTCACGGGCTTCGTCAGGGTTTGTCGAATATGCTGGTTTTGCCATCGATGTGTTATCCCGTAACCGAGCAGGATAGGAGAAGTTGAAAGCGGACCATTGCGCTCGTAGAGTAGGGGGCGGATATAGAGGTTAAAGCTTTTCGCATTTAAGGTTACGGCCTGCTGAGAATTCTTGGAATTTAGAATAGTATTTCCGTCTACGGTGAGGGAGCGCTGGCTGACGGTAGGCTTTCAGCACCATCTTCACAGTCCAGTATAGACGTATTCTTTGCTGATGACTTGGCGCGTTCTGCCGTCTCTCTCCTCCTCCGCGGCGCGTGGACCCTAATCGATGTGCTTCTTTCGGATGTAGAGAGGATCTTGCGGTAGATCTATTTTCAGAGCTGCTGCCAGATCTTGGGCATAGGTAAAGGGGAGATGCGCTTCGATTTAGGTACTGTTTCAGGTATCCCGACGTAAGCGCAGGTTGTTGAGGCGTCACGGTTTTCAAGATCCTCAGTTTGTCACGGAGGAATGATGGAGGCCGTTTTCGGTTTTGTGAGACGTCATGCTCCGCGAGGGTAATGGTGGATTCGCCAGGAGGCAATTCTCTGTTTCAAGGTCTACGATTTTTTTGGGCGTTGGTAGTTATTGCGCAGAGTAGGGGCGGCATGTGACGGTGATGATTGGGATCATGCCGGATTTGTTTGTCGAAGTATGGTGTCATGTGGCGAATTCTGCGCCAGAGCAAACTGCCTGTTCATTTTCTGATGCTTGGGAGGATTGCTGGGCCTGGTTGGGGGAGGATGATTGGGTGGTGAATGATGTCAGCGCAGATGCCTTAGGAGGGTCTGTGATCCGTTCCGCAGCTGTGGTTGAGGGTATTACGACTTCGGCATTGCTTTATCCTTTAGCGCGCTGTCCTATAGTTAGGACCCATTGGAGATGAAGGCGGGGAATTTGGTGTGGTATTACTTTGTCGCTGTGTTAATGGTAGCGTAGAGGAGTTGTGTAGAAAATTTGTCATTATGCACAGAGGAGGAAAGAGAGACGGCAGCCGGTGTGAATTATGTCTAGTGTACATCGAGGCCCGCCCCCCTCCGATGGATTGACCTTCAGTCCCCCTCATGGTAGGAGGAGTGGAACAGAAGGTAACGTCAGTATGTGAGGTGTAGTGACGTGGGTTTATGCCAGGCCTTTTTAGGGTGATGAATCATTGAGAAGTGAATGAACTTCAGGACAGGGTTGAGAATTAGAGGATAGCCAGTCGCGTTTGAGAGTAAAAGTTTCCGCTAGGGTGTCTATGTTACTGGTAGTGCCCTGGATGGTGGCGGTATTTTGAGGTTACAGACACGTCAATCTTGGTAGTGGGCAAATAAAAGAAATGGCGCCGTTTGGGTGCGGAGGGTGAGGGGGGGGGGTGGGTGGGTTGGGGCCTATAGGTTTGTTTATTGAGTTTTACTGGCAGGAAGAAAGCAGGTAGGAGAGATCAGAGGTAGCAGGTTCACTGTTCTCTGGTACAGGGGATACTGGGGACCAGTAGGTGTAGATGTAATGAGTGATGATTTCTGATTTTACAACATGATTGTCGTCGTTGAGCAGGGATGATGCAGGTTTAATCAGGACTGGTGCTTGGTGCCACAAGTATACGCTGATCCAATAGATGTCACTGCAGGCAGGGAGATCGATGATGAAGCTGGTGGTGAAATGGTTTTGAGGTAAGACGGTGGGATCTCTTTAAGATGGAGGCGATATTCCCGCCGAGAATAAACGGATTGGGGGGCAGGTAAAATGGGAGGCAATTTCCGCTAGACGAAGACAGAAAGGATGTACTTAGGGGTGTTATTAACTTTTTCTGCCTGAGATGGTCCCAAAATCTGACACTGGAGGCCAGGAGGGAGTGCGAAGGAGTGTGATGGATAGGGTTTATTGAGCCTTAATACTGGATCGGTGAAGAGGCTACAGACATCCTCTAGGTCTTGTCCCGGGGGCACGCTCGTGCGTTCACACTCCTCACTCTCGGGCGTTAATGGCTGGTCTAGATGCAGGCTAGCATCACGAGAGAAAGTCAGTCACGGGGTGTATGAAGCCTGTTATCTGGCAGTTGTTTGAGTGCTAGAATTATCAATTTGGAATAGCGGGGATCTTGCTGAATCAGCAGTTCGGCTTGGTAGTTGGAGCCAGGCCGCCAGGTCAAGGTTGGCTCTCCGTTATATGCGTTAAGGCTGCTTGGTCGGCTGGTGCGGATTGTGGTCGGCCCAACGAGTATAGGACAGCGGCGAATGCTGGATGTTGGGTGCCGCGGCCTGGAGGCAGCTGACGGCAAGCAGAGACTCAGGCTGATTGCGGTCTGTTGCCCGTTCTAACCCATGGACGCTTTGGGGGTTTTTAGTGCGGCGTTCACGCGGAATCGCTAGCTGCTGTGTGTTGTGGGCATGCTTTTTGGGGCGGCTGATGCAGCTATGTGAAGGAGGCGGAGAGTGCGCCTTTCTGCCCGCGGAGCTTGGGAGGGACCATGTCACGCGTGTCCCGGTCAACCCCGAGGGGTTTTTGTACTCACGGGAGGGCTGGCTGATGGCGTGCAGGCTGGGTCCATAGCAAGCAGGGTCAGGGAGTGTCCCGGATTTGCAGGTGGGTAGTTTCTCCTACTTTCCAAACGGGCTGCGTGTTAGGGTTAGTGGCCGCTTAGGGATGTGCGTGTTGGTTCCTTTTGAAGATGGGCCGCCGCGTCCGCGGCAAGCTTGCAGAATTCTTGTTTGATTCCTGGTGACCTCCGGGGTGAGTCTGAGCAGTCCCTCGTAGGTAATCTATATGTTGCTGCTGGTTCTAGGCGTCTCTGTTGGCCCTTTTTAGTTGTGTTTTTTAGGGGCCAATTAGCTGGTTGATCAACCCTTTGATGGGAGCTGTGAGACGGTGAGACAGAGGTTTAAAACGCGCGGCCACATCCATGTTAGTCCTGTCCCCGCGCAAATCCGTCAATTAAACCCATTTTCATGATCAGATCAAATGTAGTGAAATAAGTCTCTTTAATAGGTGTTTTTTTTTTTTTTCATGTATGATAGATAGCATAAATGCTTCTTTGAGGTTTCCACCTCTCCCTATGTGACAGCTCTTCCATTGACTTCTGTAGGATTTCCAAACACAGTCTTGCCAGTATGTTTGGTTATATTTGGCGCTTCCATAAAATCAATAGAGACACACATGCCACCTTTCTGCTTGTAGCTTTTGCAGCATCAGGCAGGATGTAGGCACCAGGGACTCCAGGTAGAGATAGATGCGAATCTCAGAGGTGGGACCCGCACTTAACAGGCATTTACAAGATCCGTATACCCCTTTAGTTACCTACACCTGTTTGTAGGACCTAAGTAATATAGGATGCCAGCACAAGTTCACACTAACAATAAAAATGAGAGATGCAGACAACCTGTTCTGGGCCGCACTCTGCAGCATCTCCATAGCAGCTGCATAGTCTGTCTTTATGGTACTGTGAACAATAAGATATTCAAGATATCATGCATAGGATATTAAAATGTGGAACTTGACTTTATGCTAGTGTGGCTTAATAACCTCTCGAATAAAACCAATGTGTAAGCTGCTGTATATATAGGAAAATAAGCTAAGGCCAACATGACTAGTAGTTTACTTATTTTTACTTACTTCTAGCTAAATTTCTGCATTATACAAACTCTTTCATTAACCTTTTCCATTTGAGACGATCATGACTTCCAGATATTCTTATCGCAGCTCATTGCTTAGGGGACCATTACAGCGAGCCAGCCATCCAGCATTAAGTGTGTTTGAACTGGAAAAGATCCTATACACTGGGAAAACCATACGGAACCATGCGGATGAAGTGTGGCCAGGGCTCTACTTGGGAGATCAGTAAGTGATACTAACAGAGACTTGGAGGATAAAAAATATACATTTTATTATAGGAGTATAGACTCGGATTTGATGTAGTTACAGTAAATATATTGTGAAATGTTTACAGAATTACTACTGTGCAAATCTATTTGCTAATGCATTCTAACAGGCAGGAAATCACAAACCAGTTAACTCAAATTTGGTGAATGTATTCATTTTCAGACATAACTGCTATTAGCTGTTATTCTTACTTTTGTAAATTATTTTTATTGTTACTGTCTAAAAATTGTTTACCATGGAGTTGTATACAGCATTCTGTTATTCTCTTTTCCTCACATTTCTTGTTTCTAAAAGCTGAATATTAGTTAATTTACGACTGGACCACTCATAGATATTAATACCAATTCAAAAAGGGTCTCGCCAAAATAGACTCGCCAAAATAAAAAACATAACAAACAAGATACCAAAATATCAATATTTATTTAATCACATAATTAAACAATGGATATATTAACACTATAAGGTTGTCACAATTTAAAATCTTTTAAGAACATCTAAAATCCACAATTTGATCCATCTACACAGAATCACATATCTCCCATATGTATCAAAATAACAAAATAATCACAATGTATGGAGAAATCCAAAATATGAAATTTATAATCATGTGATAATATACATTGAATTAACCCCAAAAAATATAATAATATATGACCAAATAATATAGAGCTAAAGTAATATTATTAAATAATACAAATATTACCCACTATGGGAGACACGCCATCCAGGAATAGGTCAAGAGGCCCGACGCGCGTTTCGTCGCCCTGCTTTCTCAAGAGGCTATAGTAGATATTGACTGACCATAAAATGAAACCCACTAACAGGTGGAGTAAATAGCCTTCATTATCTCATTACATTGGCATCTATAAGGGTAGGTTCACACTATGTTCCTGGCTAGTTGCAGGTATCCGTGGGGGTACTGTGAAAAAATTTATCCCAATGGATACTGCAACGTATGCACGTGGGAGCCCCATAAGTGGTAATAGAGCAGACATAGCCCCGTATGGACTACGTTTGCTCTACTTCCTGGTGCATATGCTTATTTTACGTGACTCAATAGTGAAGTCAACTGCACTATTGTGTCCAGCAGGAAATGCGTATGCCACTGGGAAGTGGAGCACACATGGCCCACACAGGGCTATATCTGCTCTACTAACCCCTAAGCAGCCACCATGGCTGCGTTGCGGTATCTGCCAAGGTACCTTTTTTCACCGTACCCTCACAGTTACCTGCAACTAGCCAGGAACGTAGTGTAAAATCCACCCAAAGGCTGAAAAACTGAACAAAAATGCACGCAATTTAAAAACACTATTTATCCTTTAGGGTATGTTCATACGGCATCTTTCATGACGTATTTTGGGGCGTAATTTGCACTGCAATGATCCCCGAAATACGTCCCATAATTACGGTAATTATAGCTCTCATAGAGAGCTATGATTACCTGCCGTCTTAGACCCGTAAAAAAAAACAATATTGGAAACTACATTGGAATATTGGAATATATCCAGGGATGTAGTAAGTATATCGACCCCACAGGTGTTTCACAAAATTTTTCATCGTTTGGTAATGAAAAAACATTTTTTACAACAATCTGCAATTTCAGCTGAAAATATATTAGTTGCAAGGAATCCTGGAAAGAAAAGCACTCCAAAATTTGTTATACAATTTCTTTCGAGTTCGGCCTTATCCGATATGTGGGTGTAAGGTGTAAACTGCTGTTTAGGCACATGGCAGGGCGTACAAGCGAGGGAGCAGTCTTTGGCTTTTGAAATGCAGATTAGGTGGGTGCCTTGTTCCATTTACGAAGCCCTCAAAGTAGCAGGACAGGTGAAACCTTCCAGAAGTCACTCCATCTTGGATTCAACACCTCTCAATGCTAATTTTTTTTTAGCATTGGGCCATGAGAATGGGAGGAAAAAAGCGCAGTTCTGCCAATTTTTTTGGGGGGGCTTCATTTTTACAGCGTTCGCAGTTTAGTATTAATGACATGAGAACTTTAATATGCAGGTCGGTACAATTACAATGATTTTTTATGTTTATTACTTTTACACAATAGAAATGCATTTATAAAAAATGCAGTTATCGTCATAGTCTGATAGCCATAACTTTTTTAAATTTCAGTATATGAAGCGAAGGGCTTGTTTTTTGCAGTACGAGTTTATGTTTTTATTGGTACCATTATGGGATTAATGTGAAGATTTGATAGCTTTTTATTAAGGTTTTTGTGAGGTGTTTTTTATTTTTTACAGCGGTCACCTTGCGGTATAAATGACATGCCACCTTTACTCCGCATATCAATAAGATTGCAGCGATACCCAATTTGTATATTTGTTTTATGTTTTATTGCTTTTACACAATAAAAACACTTTTATTCAAAAAGGAAAATGCGGTTTTGAATGGCTGAAAGCCATTACTTTTTTATTTTTCTGTGTACGGAGCTATGTAGGGGCTTGTTTTTTGCAGGATGAATTGATGTTTTAATTGGTTTCATTTTTTGTTGGGACAAGACTTTTTGATCACTTTATAATCTGTTTTTTGGAAGGCAAGGTGAAAATAATACTGCAATCCTAGTAGTGTTTTTTTTTATTTTTAACAGCGCTCACCATGCAGTATACATGACAAGTTAGTTTTACTTTGTTGCTTGATACAGTTACGGTGATACCCAATTTATATAGTTTTTTTTATATTGAAGCGCTTTAAAAAAGCAAAACTGTTTTCATTGTGTAAAACAATATTTATGCATCGCTATCTTCTGAGAGCCATAACTTTTTTATTTCTGTATACAAAGCTGTGTAAAGGCTTTTTTACAGGATAACTGACATTTTCATTGGTACCACTTTGGTATTTATATGACTGTTTTATCACTTTTATTCCATTTTATGTGCTGCAGGATGAACGAAAACCGCAATTCTGTGACTGTTATTTTGTTGTTTCTTTCACCATGCGGGGTAAATAATATAACAGATTTATAGGGTAGGTCATTATGCATATAACAAAACCAAATATGCATATTTAATTTATTTTTAATCTTTTTTAGGGTCATTAGTGTTTGTAAAGGGGAAAAGGGTGGTGTATGTGTGTTTCTTATTTTTTGTGTTAATGTTTTACTTTTTTTTTTACTTTTTTAACTTTTTTTATTTGTCTCCATAGGTGACTTGTATTGGTGATCTGTAGATCACTGTTACAATGGATTCCAGTACATAGCAGTACTGATATCCATAGTTACTGTCAATCACTATGCTCGGCCATGCCCGCAGGGCACCGTCAGGCATAGTGAAGTCACAGGCAGCCCAGAAGCCTAACAAAGGCTTCCAGGTTGCTAGGTAAGCCATCAGAAGCCGCAATTACATTGCAGCAGTGCCAATGGAGACAGATGATACCAAGACATGACGTGAAGTGCTATCCAGGGGAAATCTTCATAAATAGAAAGCAGAACTGGACACACTGAGTGTTTGGGCATCCTCTTGGCTAATTAGGTTCAATGTGTTCTGCATCTGGGCACAAATAATCTGTTCATCATATGTCCAAGGAGGTAAAAAAAAATGGGACAATCACTTGTTAAGAAGGATCTGGGTGACTTGTAGATCATAGATTACAGAACAGTATGCAGTGTCAATCAGCTGCCTCTAAGGCAAGTAAGATATGGCCATGTATTAAAAGAGGCATGGACTCGCAGAACAAGGATGTAATATTACTGCTGTATAAAGTACTGGTGCAGCCTCATGTGGAATATGCTGTACAGTTCTGGGCCCCAGTTTATAGAAAGGATGTAATGGAAATGGAGAGAGTGCAAAGACGAGCAACCAAACTTATAAGTGGAATGGAGCATTTTCATTATGAGGGGAGGTTAAAAGAATTAAACTTATTTAGTCTTGACAAAAGACGGCTTCGGGGGACGTGATTAATTTATATAAATATATAAATGATCCCTACAAAATGTATGGAGAAAATTATTTCATGTAAAACCCTTTAAAAGACAATGAGACATTCCCTTCCTCTGGAGAAAAAAAAGGATTTAATCTCTAGAAGAGAAAAGCCTTCTTCACCATGAGAACTGTGAATCTATTTAATAGCCGGTTTGAGGAGTTGGTCACAGCAGAAACAGTTGAGGGTTTTAAGAATGACTTACTACTACTAAGTAATGTTAATACTTATGTAGCTGTATAAAACATCTGGAGCAAGTCTGATGGCAACTTTGGGATCAGGAATGAAATTTTCATTTAGAGCAGATTGGTTCTTGCCTTATGGGTTCCACATCAGTGGGGGAAACGAAGTTTAAAAACTCCCTATCCTCCTCTCTTTTTCTACATTTTTCCCCACTCTTAATTAAACTTGATGGACATATTTTTAGATAGATAAACCAGAATTAGCCATCTGGAACAAACACAGGGGTTATTGACAAGGAAGCTTCAGAATACGGACATTCTGTCCTTTGTTACACTGTTTCTTGAAGCTTTTGTGCTTTCAAGAGGTTTTCGGTCCTTTGTAAAACTTTACATCACACATCACCAATATGGACTGTGATTCCTACAATTATTATAACAATTATAATCGTAAAATGCAATTTTCTTAAAAAAACTGGTTCCTATAGTAGCACAAAAATGTCCTACAGTAAGATCATTGCAACGACTCGGAGCTCAGCATTTATTATTCCAGAGCAGTATAATCAATGAAAGCTGAGCTCTGATTGGTTGCTATGGGCAACAAAGACAGTCTTACTATTAGACAGTGTTGATAAATGAGGCCCTATATCTCTATGTATAAGTAGAATTCTGTTCATTATCAGATATCATTCATTGAGGCTTTTCTTATTCCGAGTCCAGGGAGATAGCAGCCAATAAAGGTGAACTCTATCGGATGCGTATCACTCACATCCTAAACGCTACACACAGTCGCTTCAGAGGAGGAGAGGAGTACTACAAAGGAATGAACATTTTGTACATGGGGATTGATGCTCAAGATTCCCCCACATTTGATATGAGTGTACATTTCATTCCGGCAGCAGATTTTATTCACCGGGCTCTAAGAGAAAGAGGTAAGAGACTGTGTGAGTACTTGAAAGAAATATTATTACAGATCGCTGAGAATGTTGGGTAGCAAAGTTAATGGGAACAATAATGGCAGCCATATTGGTTGTCAAGAAAAAGTTTGAAAAAAAAGATATAATTCCCATTTTTGAAAATCCATTTATGATTCTTTTAAAATGGAGGTGAGTTTTTGCATGTTTGACCAGTGCGCATGATGCCATCTGCAGGGAGTACCAGGAATAGTGGCGGTGTGACTTTAATTGAGTGGGTTTCACAGGTGAGTTTTTTCCCATTTCAACCCTTCCCCGGCGACAGCAGAGAGTTTTTTGTTTTTATTTAATGAGAATGGACAACCTCTTTAATGTCCATCAATAATGGTACATTTACATATCAGTTTTAATTGCATAATATATAAATATGTTTTTTTGTCATTCTAATTTTCTAAATAAATAAGGAACCATCTAGCATTACCTTTACCACTATCTACAGCATTAGGACCTTATTGCCACTATTGTCTCTTTTTCACACGCATTTTTAGCATGTAATAAAACCATAAATTTCAAGGATTTTGGTGGTGTCCTTTTTATTTATTTATTTTTTGGTTACAAGTCTTATAGAGTCAATGGGAAAAAAAACATCATACCCAGAACATGTTGCAATGATAAAAAAACACCACAAACAAAATTTATTTTCCATAATTACATAGCCACAGAATTTTTTATCTAAAGGAAATGCTGTTAAAAACACGAAAAAGGATAATGTGTGTGAATCCAGCCTAACTTGGAAAATCCTAAAACAGTGCCTGTATCTCCATATCCTGATTAGGGTCCCAGTACTCCAGAAAATACAGGGGTTTATTAAAATTCGTTACTTTCTTGGTTCTTTAAGAAGGACCCTGAAATTTTTAATATGTATCTGTATAAAAGGGGTTGTTCTGCAGAAAAGAAAGGGAAGAGGAAGATAGACAAAGCACAGAACACCACAGGGAGATGGATGAAGACTCAGGGAAATCATTTGACCTTTTTTATTTAGAAAAACCTCTTTAGCCAGCAAATAAGAATGGAAAATAACCTTTAACATGGACTATACATTTTTTCTGTACAATATGAATGTGAATATTTTGTTTTCTCTTTTAGGTAAAATCTTGGTCCATTGTGCAGTGGGGGTGAGCAGATCTGCGACACTGGTGCTTGCATATCTCATGATTCACCGTCACATGACTTTGGTTGAAGCTATCAACACAGTAAAGGACCGAAGGGGAATTATCCCTAACCGTGGGTTTCTTCATCAGTTACTTGATCTGGACAACACCTTGAGAGCAAAGCGTTAGCACTTTGCTATTTATGTAATCCGACAAGGAAACAATTTTTGTATGTTTATTAGAAAAAGCCCGGGACTATTCAGCTGCTTGGTGTGGGTTCATGTTATATGATGGGCATCTGTGTGTCTTTAAAAGATTTTAATAATGCTAAATTTAAGTTTTTTCATGATATGCAAATTCATTTTAATACAGATAAAACTTGAAAATAAATCAAAATGTAATGCACTTAGGCTGGAAACACAAATTCAGTTTTTGATACAGTTTGGGTCCAGTTTTTAAAACAGTTTTAAGCCTAAAACCAAAAGTGGATCTAGCAGTCCTTCATTTATACTTCCATTTATTTTGAGTTCAATCAATGTTAAACCACACTTATCATATAATGTTATACACACTGCTGATCTGCGGCACATGTGATTGATGGAAGATCTAGTTAATTATTATGAACATCTTACTTGTAAATCATCTGTAGTAGTGCAGTGCAGGCAGTGATTGATAGTCTAGTAGCACCTCTTTACAGTACAGTGCGATACTACATGTCCTGTACTGTTCCTACATGTGCCACAATGAGCTGCTCCTTTGGACACCAGCGCCCCTCTCATTTTTCCAGAGCACTATAGGAAATGAAAGGGGCGCTCTGAATGGTTGCTATGGGCAACAGAGTGAATTTTAGACCTAGACAGTTTTCATACTGTGAGGGCCCCATTTCCTTTTTTTCTTGTATATTTTGTGTATGGTAAACAATCTTTAATAAATTCGCTAATAAAATAGTTAATCCAATACACATTTCTATACCATAATAGAGTTAATACACACCAAACACTGTAGTTAACTCACTACCTGTTGATGTGTGGCATCTTCATCTGTACGCAGTTCTGGTTTCTTATCAAAGGTCCACTGCTTGTCTATATTCCAGTGTATAACTTCTTCCCTATCCCTACACTACCCAAGTCTTTCCCTTTGCGAGATACCAAAGAAAAAACAAAGAACTGTGTATTAAAACTTAACTTTTACTTAAATTAGTTTAAAAAATGGGAGATATTGGAAGAGTGCCAATACACGGTGACTGCACAGTATACTAAAGTGAGTGTAGGATTAGGTGGTCCAGGGTACACAGGAAATGCCCTAAAGTGTCCCTATCTTACCCGTAACACCGTTGCCTATAGTGCAGAGAAATCGCCCCGATAAGAGCGGTCCTGTCAGGAACCTAGCTATACAAATACCTTACCCTTACTCTATGGAAAAATATAGTCCCAACAATGTTTCGATGTCCCTTATACATCACCTCAGGGGACAGATATAGGAAAGGTACTTTGAAATAAATAAATTACAGTAAGGCTTAAGTGCCAAGAAGTGGCTCTTATAGGAGAACAGTATGTATACATACCAGGGACCTAGAGGAGCACCATGAATGCTGTAATTCTGCAGAAATGGTGTATGGTATCTCCTAACGCAGTCTCATTTCTATAGTATGTTGTTCACACAAAGACATATATAGGGGAGTATGGTATCTCCCAGTTTCATAAGGGCTTGGACAGGTATAAATGGACAAGGCTAAATAAAGCTGGCTTTTAAAATGTTCATGGACAATAGGAAAGTGAAATAGACCTAAGTATAGTCATAAATACCTTGCACATTAATATCATAATTTGTAAAGAAACATTTGTTCCGGCCTTAGTGGGTCCATAAAGTAACCCCCAAACCTGTCCAAGCAAGCTAGGTCCTCAGGTATCACCTGGAATCCTGGTCCTCACTGCCGCGCGCCCAGTCTCCCACTTGCTACTCCATCGCATGTGCGCTCCAAGGCAGGACGCCGGCCATGCTTGAAATCAGCTGCGGCTCTCTTCCGGGAATCCCGGAGGGTCACCGGAAGTGACCAAACACTGTAGTTCACTCACCACCTGTTGATGTGTGACATCTTCATCTGTACGCAGTTCTGGTTTCTTATACAAGGTCCACTGCTTGTCTATATTCCAGGGTATAAATTCTTCCCTTTCCCTACACTACCCAAGTCTTTCCCTTTGCGAGATACAAACACATACTAAGGTGACTCCACAAAATGACCCCTTCCACTCCTATTTCAACCCTGTATGGAGACTTTTGGAGTGACAAACAACTATGTGTAAAACACACTCAGAGGCATTTCTCTCATAACAGTTAATTTTCGTTCCTCAGAGGGTCAGTGACTTCCGATTAGGAATGTGGTAATGCCTGGAGAGGGTGACACAGTTGTGTCTGTATCTATTCAGTATGTCCATAACGTTAGGTAGCTGACCTACTGAGGAACGGAACTTAACTGTTCTGAGAGAAATGTGTCTGGGTGAATTTTACATTTATTTTTTTGCTACTTTAAAAAATCTCAAAACAGAGTTGGAATAAGAGTGGAAGCGGTAATTTTGTGGAGTTACCCTTATCGGGACAGGTATCCTGCAAGGGGAAAGACCAGTACTGCATATGGATGACTCCACACAATAACAGGTGGTGAGTGAATTACAGTTTGTGGTGTACATTCTATTGTGGCATAAAATTGTGTATTGGATTAACTATTTTATTAGAAAATTTATTAAAGGTTATATTTTAAAAAGGGTAGGATTTTTCGTCTTTTAGGAAAGTCTTACTTATCTTCTCTTTTTTTCATTTTTTATTAAGCTACGGTAAGTGAAAATTTGGGGCTTCGAAACCCATTATCAGTTTTCCATAGAGTTATGGTTTCAACATACAATGGTCGCCCTGGAACCAATTACTGTTGTATGCTGAGGGACCACTATAAAGGGGTTTCATATGATATCTGTGATATCTATTGTAACACCGGAAAGATCCCAGCATATATGTTGAATGTGTTTATATGATTTATGCTATACACTGGCTTTCATCACCAATGGGGAACCATTTTAAAAATAAAGTATACCTCATGGTATGCACTTTTTTTTTACAAAATGCGTCTATTTCCCAATTTCTGGCAGCTTAAAGGAGGTGTCTGGTTAACAGATGCCTGTGATAACATGTAGTGGGTCCTACTGTAAAGGAATATTTATCTTGAATTTAAAAGGGGTAATATTCCTCACCAGGGTGAGGTACCAGGTATGTGGAAACTTATATGGCTTGATCACGTCATTGAAATTTAAATATATTCAAATAAGTTCAAGGGAAAAGGACCAGGACTCTGCATCACCTATTAGATGTAGGGTTTCCTCTGGTCCCATCCAACTCTCTGAGCCTTGCAATATAACTAAGGGCTTGTCCCCACTGCACAGGTTTTCACACGGTTTTTCAGACGGTTCTCGGTTTTGAAAACCGTCTGCAAGCTGAGTGAAAACTTTTAAAACAGGCCTCTATGGAAAACCCGCGCAGCAGTCCCCACTGCACGGGTTTTCCGCCCAGTGGTTTTTCAGATCGTCGTCGGTCCGAAAAACATAGAACATGTTCATTCTTCTGTCCGCTTTTCGGATGGAATATTAACATGTCGATGTGAAGCGGGAGGGCTTTTCTCCACTAACCGCAGAGAAATGCCGCCCCCCTGCGGCCGTGTGCACGGCACGAAAACAGTGCACATACCGGTATTTGTACTGTACCGTGTTAACGAGTATTGTCAAACAAGATACCTATTGGCAGAAACAGCTGTCTTCAGTGGGGATCAGAGTGAGTTGGATGATACCTAAGAAACGCTGTACCCCATAGGTGAGGCAAAGTCCTAGCTATTTTAACTTGAACTTATTTGGGTATATGAATATTTAATGTATAAATTAGCAGTATAAATACACTATTTCACCCCTATTATTTGCTATGCTGACATACACTGGTACAACATATGCCATAAAAACTTACTTTTGACCTTCATCAAGCTATTTGACCCAATGGACAAATTAAACATCCAGAGGATTAATGTGCAACAGCCACTGCAGTACCACAGGAGAAAAGTTTAAAACTAAAGAGTAAGTGTGTTAGCTTGCGAGTGTGTTTTCTGTCTGTAGTTTGTGATTGTCTTAAGTGTGAGACTTAAGCTTGAGTTACTTTAGATTCAGGGAGTTTAGAAGGGGGAATCTTATACTGAGCCCGCAGGTTATAACTTCTTTCTCCGACTTTTGTAATACCCCATGTGCACCATGACTGATTGACAATGCTGTCCAGTTGCATAGTTACATAGTTAGTACGGTTGAAAAAAGACACACAGTGGGTGCGGGAAGTATTCAGACCTCTTTAAATTTTTCACTCTTTGTTTCATTGCAGCCATTTGGTAAGATCAAAAAAGTTAATTTTTTTGCTGATTAATTTACACTCTGCACCCTCCCACCCCCCATCTGAAAAGAGAAAAAACAGAAATGTAGATATTTTTGCAAATTTATTAAACAAGAAAAACTGAAATATCAGAAGGTCATAAGTATTCAGACCCTTTGATTTGACACTCATATTTAACTCACATGCTGTCCATTTCCTTCTGATCCTCCTTGAGATGGTTCTACTCCTTCATTGGAGTCCAGCCGTGTTTAATTAAACTGATTGGACTTGATTAGGAAAGGCACACACCTGTCTATATACGACCTCACAGCTCACAGTGCATGTCAGAGCACATAAGGTCTAAGGAACTGCCCAAGGAACTCAGAGACAGAATTGTGGCAAGTCACAGATTTGGTCAAGGTTACAAAAGAATTTCTGCAGCACTCAAGCAGGGCCGTTTCTAGGGGCGGGCGAGGCTCCGCTCACCACAAGGTCCCCCCTCCTCGCCCGCCTAGAGTTCGGCCTCTGACTCTGCACAGCTGTTGTTAAACAGCCATGCAGAGTCAGTCAGCAGCCGCTGCTACAGGGAGGAGGCAGGATGGATCGTTCCCCTCATGCCTCTTCCCCTGTATGTATCAGCGCTCAGTGAGCGCTGATACATACACAGTATCGCAAGGGGCGCACGGCTTTCACCACAGCCCCTGAGACACTGAGTGTAAGTGGCGTGATGACGTCCACCCTCGTTCACTGGTAAACCAGCTCCGGGGACCTGGACACGGCTCAGGGAGCCCGGTGAGGTGAGTAATTGATATTGTATTCTATGTATACATTAGCTATTGGGGGAGAACTACCTGGCTAGGTTGGGGTCTGACAATGGCGACAGGGCAAACAACCTGGCTATGGGGAGGGCGGTTGACAATGGCTACAGGCAAGCAACCTGGCTATTGAGGCGGGAGAGCTTCTAGACAATCTGCTAACAGGTTTACAACTACCTCGTGCTCATGGAGAGTTGACGAGCATTACTATACAGAGTCGCGGAGCGTTACAGGGGTCAACTACCATGCTATAGGTGGGGGTTTTCTCTGAGTTGGAGCAAAGTTGGCTACAAGGGCAACTACCTCACTAGACATGACTATTGATGGTAGGTTGGGATAATCGACAATGAGCTACAGGATTCAACTACTGCTAATAAGGTGGGTTTGTGGCATGGAGCTACAGGGGCACTACTACCTGGCGCTATCGGGGGAGGTTTAGACAATTTAACTACAGGCGGCGAGACCCCATCATGCCCGCTGTGAGCTCTGATGTGGAGAGGAGTTAGTTAAAAAAATGAGCTACAGGGACAAATCGCCTGGGCTAGGTGGGGGTTAAAATAGGAGGCTACAGGGGCGAACGACCCTGGCTAGGGGGTGGTATAAAATGGCTAACGAGGGCAACTATCTGGCTTTTTATTTTGGGGGTGTTTACATGGTTATCAGGGTTAACTACCTGGCGTACTTGCTTGAGCAGTGTGTTACTATCTGGCTACAGGAGTAGTAAATTGGCCTACAGTGGGCTACTAGCGGCTACAAGGGACTATATCATGTATACAGGCGGCTACTAATGTCTAGCAAGGGCAGCTACCTGGCTACAGTGGGCTACCTATTTGCACATTGGGCTGCTAAATGGCTACAGGGGGCTGCTAAATGTCTTCAGGGTGTAAATACATGGCTACGGGGGTATAACATGGCTTACAGTGGGCTGACTATCTGGCTCTACAGCGGGCAACTATCGCTGGCTACAGTTGTAATTACATGGACTTCACGGGCATATACCTATCCTGGCTTACAGGAGCGACTATCTGGCTACAGGGGGAATAAGTAAATTGGCCTACAGGTTGCAACTACACGGCTACATAGGCTTCTTGTCTGTCTACATGGGGCTACTACATGGTTTACCATATTAGAACTACTTGAGGTGCTCTGATAGATGGGAGTGTATATGTAAAGAGATAATAAAAGAAAATCGAGCGAAAAAACTTTGTGGAAGCAGACACGACAGTCGAGTCGAGGCCGAAAAGACGTCATGCTCGCGCGTCGGACAAATTAGAAAGAAGAAGAGAAAGAGAGAACAACTCATCGCTGAAGATGTCCTACTGTGCAGTCACTAGATATAACTTTACTGTAATCATTGTTAATGTCATGCTTAAGGGAAATAGTAGAGCCTGTGTACCACCCTGGGTATCCAACACTGTATGACGGTCCCACTGTATATGCCCAGTAACTCTAGTTGTATGTAAAATGTTTATATTCAGGTAAAATGGTCAGTTTGTAATTTTTTCAGTCAAATCAATAGCGAGTGGTCGGATGATAAGAATGGTGGTTCAAAGTGTGTTTGTGGGGTATATAATACACAGTAGGCCTACACTAGAGCTAGCCGGCATCCTACACCCGCGACCAAAGTACGCTCAGGCAAGGCTATTTCAACAGTGCACTTTCATAAGGGAAGCAAATTTGAGCTATGCGCCGTCGGTTCCATGGCTTAATGATCCCACACCAAGCACCGTCGATACTATATCATAGTATGGACGGTCAAGAAAGTAAAAGAATATAGCATATCGGAGTTCGAAGCAGTGGGTGTCTATACGTTCAATCCTCCAACGCGGCAGACCAACTAGCCTCGACGACACTCCCCCCAGCACGTTGCCCGAGACTCCCTCGGCCGTAACCCCAACTGAATGAAGGGCGTATATGTCGTAGCGTGCAAGGCGCGAGACCCAAATAATTGAGCCACACGTCGTAGTTCTAAATGGCCCGCCGCCTGGTTGCAGCCACACCGTGGGCCCCCCGCCGTGACGGGAACGGTCTCCGCGGCCGTAGTCCTGCGTCGCACGTCTGCTTGACCTTACGAGTTGCGTGCCGTGCAAGCAGAGTTATCGAAAAATAACTATGATATAACGCATAAAGGTACGCGCAGGTCTGCGACTGCCCCAACAATAACACGGTGCATTGAAACAGCTTGACCACGTATCAGCGACCCCGACTTTGGATATCGTCGCCCCGACCTAGCTACAGCCGTCCTAAAACCAACTTCGTCTCGGGACACTAGGCGTTTGCATCCGCAGACCCTCCTGGGTAGACAACTAACAGGGTAACAGCACTCGCCTCGCTCATCCTCAACGCCAAGACGCCAACCTACGTCGCTGCATGGCGTAACTAGAGCGTGGACTACCTCTTCCAGGAAGATCATGTGAGGCGCCCCCGTACCCTAGATCACCGGACCTCGTACACATAATAACCGACCATGTGCCCCTTAGGAGTGATAGCCCTTTCGAGGACACAGTCTACCGCCCCACCTAGGTCACACGACTAAAGTGTACTTTCTAAACATTCTCGAGCTGTACAGGTAACGCCAACGCCTCCGCGTGTGAAAACGCCATCCGAGCTCCGCCTGGAAGCCTGGACCTGTGCCGCGCACTAGGGAAGCACAACACACCCGCCATCAAAAGCCCTTTCGGACCCCGACAAGTAGCAGTGATCTATTGTGGGCGTATGTATTACGAGAAGTGAACAAAACCTGGAGTATTGAGGGTATAACTAAAACAGTCACTGAAAAGGTAAACGGTGATCATTGTGTGAGGCTTTATATACGGACACACACGAGCTGGTGATAACCGTGTCTTCGACAGACAATGGTACCATAACTTGGCTTGCGGTTACGTAGAACAGATTATGAATTGGTAACAGTATGACAATAGTTAGTTGTGTTTGAACTTAGCACAATGTGGTGAAAGAATTCTGGTATGCATTATTTGTGCTTTGATGTTTTATGTAGGTCTCAATTGTTGTTATCATTATGTTATGGGCGTGTCTGTGTGATGTTTAAATATTCTTCACGCTCGCTACCAGATTGCAAGTATAGGGGCCTATGAACGGCCCAGCACTCAAGGCTTCCTAAGAGCACAGTGTGCCTCCATAATCCCTTAAAAGTGAAGTAATGTAGTTTGGATACCACACCTGCTTCCTTTGACCCGGCCCGTCCAGCTAATAAATAAGCAAGATCCGTGGGAAAGAGCTTGTGAGGAGAGGTAAAGAAGAACCCAAGATCACTGTGTGTCGTAGCACCAGACATGTCAGTAGGGGAGATCGGAGAAAGTTCCGACAAGTCAACTAACACTACAGCCTTCCACCAGTCGGTCTTTATGGCCAGATGTGTGCCCGAACGGAAGTCCTCTCTTCATGTGCAAACATATGAAACCTCATACCGTTTGCAAAAAAACATCATGAAGAGTACTCCCAAGACTATGAGAAATCAGATTATCATGTCAGATGAACGAAGATTTTAACTTTTTGGTGTTAAATCTAAGCGAATGTGTGGGAGAAAACCGGCCCTTCTAATACCTGCCCAATCACAAATCCAACAGGACACATGGTGGTTGCAGCATCATGCATGGGGGTGTTTTTCAGCTGCAGGACAGGACAGACTGGTTCAATTGGAAGTAAAGATGGATTACGCCAATGTACAGAGATATCCAGGATGAAAACCTCTCTCCAGAATAGCTCTGGATCTCAGCCTGAGCCAGAAGGTTGTCTTCCCCCACAAGGAAACAGAGTACCTCTAAGCACAAGCTAAAATAACAAAGATAGCGTAGCTTCGAACATACTCTGTGCCCATATGTTTGACTGGCCCAGAAAATAGCTTGACCTAACCCATTAGAGCAATCTCTGGGAGAGACTATGTAAAATGCATCCACCAACGTTCACCATCCAACCTGAGGGAACTGGAAAGTATCAGCAAGGAAAGAAATGGCAGAGGGATCCTCCAAATCCAGGTGTGAAAAACTGAGTTGCATATCATCCCAGAAGACTCAGTGGCTGCTACTATTGAGTCAAAATGAGCGTCCGTACACCAAGTACTGAGTAGAGGGTCTAATACTTATGACCATGTATATTCATTTTTCTTGTTTAATAAATGTGCAAAAATATCTACATTTCCGTTTTTTCTCTTTTCAGATAGGGGTAAAGGGAGTGCAGGGTGTACATTAATGAGCAAAAAAAATGAACCTTTTGATCTTACCAAATGGCTGCAATGAAACAAATATGTGAAAAATAGTTAAAGTTTCAGGATACTTTACGTACCCACGGTATATAGGGAGTCTGTGTCTGATGCTGTAGTTCATTCCATTTAGGCCTGTTCACATGAATGGCACAAGCTCTAGGATACAGCATGATGGCACAAAGGAGAAAGGCCCCCCTCCCCCACCCCCCCCCCACTATGCCTGTGTAATTAATGATGGGGATCCCCCTACGTACTGAGAAACGACAATACTGAGGATCAGACCTGCCACTGGTCAAACACTGATCATCTAGCCTAATGAGTTGCCATTCAGTTCAAATTTAATTACTTTGGACCCTCAGACATCTAACAGGTTTTATATAAGTTGATAGAATATTATGTGTGAAGGTCATCATTAATAGCACACTGCATATATGTGGTGCCCATAGCCAGTCTCCCAGTCATAGAACGGAGATTCAGTGTAGTCAGCAGTTTGATAATGATAATGTTTCCTACCAAACAGGATAAACTCATTCTAAAGAACGCTAATGAATGTTTACAAAGTTTTTTTGTTGTTTTTACCAGCATTTACCTTTAATTATTATTATTATTATTATTTATTTTAAAGCGCCATTGATTCCAGGGCGCTGTACATTCGAGGGGGTTACATACATTACATAAGGTACAAAGGCGAGGTAACATGAATAAGGGGAATAATGGACAATTGTCATTACAGAGGGAGTAGAGGACCCTACCCGCAGGGCTACATGTCTACAAGAGGGAAAGAGACAAGAGGTGAGTGGGGCAGACATGTCTGTGGAGAAGTAGTGACAAGTTTAGTGAAGGTTAAGGCATAGGCCTGAAGAAAGTGGGTATTCAGATGCGTTGAAAGCAGGTGATAGTGTGAGGAAGTCTGATGTGTTGCCGAAGAGAGTTTCAGAGTGTGGGTGGAACACCGGAGAAGTCTTGGAAGACGTATTGGTGTGAGGAGCTGATAGGGGGAGAGAGCATAGGAGAAGGTCCCTTGGAGGAGCGAGAGGTGTCGTGGGGGAGATATTTGGAACATAGGGCAAGATGTATGGAGAGGAGCAGGTCATGGAGAGCTTTTAGTCAATGGTTAGTAGCTTGAAAGATTCGCTTGGGTCAAGGTAAGCCAGTAAATGGATGAGGCAGAGGGAGAGGCCAGAGTGAGTACGAGAGAAGGTGGATAGACGGTCAGCAGAGTTTAGAGGATGATTGGGAGGGGAGCGAGTGGTGCTAGCTGAGAGGCCACTAGAAGGATGGTTGTCAGTAGTCTATTGCGGGAGAAGAAAGGGCATGGACCATAATTTTTTGTAGTTCATAGCCGAGTGTGAATGAGCGTGATGCGAGAATGATGTATTTTCAGGTGGAGTGCGGCAGGCAAGGTGAGGGTTTGGGAGTGATGTGTGTGTTTGAGAAGATCAAGCAGAGTCTAGATTACCCCAAGAGCAGCGGACTTGTTGGACGCAGTGAAAGTGTAGGAGCCGTTGACTGTAGATAGAGAGATCAGGCAGTGGTAGAGTTGAGATGTGAAAGATGATGAGTGTCTGTTTTCTCCACCATTTCGTTTTAGGAGACGTGATGGAGACAAGAGTTAAACAATTGAGGACAGACAGTCAGGATCCAGAGAGTAGAGACTGACATCTGGAGGCCAGAGATGTATAGTTCGGGGTAGTCCATCATCATACAGGTTGATATTGAATAGCCATGTGAGGCTGTATTGTAGCTGTACCGAGGGCCGAAGGTTGTGTAGATAGAGAAGAGTAGTGGACCTAGGACTGGACCCTTGGGGACTCCATCAGAAGGTGGCCGGGGGGGAGAGGTATGAGCAAGATAGACACTCGACGCTGAATGACACGATACATTGATGGTACGAGGAGATCCAGGAAAAGCCAGAGTCCTTGATTGGCTAGGAGGTAGAGGGATTTAGTAAGTCAGGAGGGAATGGTCGACATGTCAACGCAGAGTACGGGTCCAAGATGGAGGAGCACAGATTAGTGGCATGAGGCTTTAGCAGTTACTAAGTATCATTAGTAGTTCATTGGGTATAGGCAGGTTTCTGTAGAGTGGTGGGGTGTCCGTAAAACCATATTGAATTTTGGGTCAAAAGAGAGGTTGGGAGATAGAAGTGTGGGAGTGAGACACATGAAGATTAGACGTTGCGCGTCGTAGAGTGATTTGTGAATTGCAGAAAGGGACAGTGAGATGTGGCGATAGATCTGGACAGAGAAGAGGGGTCAAGGGGTTAGTTATTTTTTAGTGGATTGGGAGTAGGAATAGTAGGCATGTGTTGAAAAAGTGCTAAGGGAAGAGCCGAATAGGTCATTGAAAGGTTGAAGAGATGGTGTGAGGAGTGGGATGATAGAAGCACAGAGTCGGGGAATAGGCGTGAGAGGTGCAGTGGTTCAAGACCACAGGTAGTGAAGGTTGGATTGTGGACAGTATGGAGGAGAGCTTTGTCATTGTGACCCCGGTATGGTGAAGCGCAGTAATAGGGGGTGAAGAGGCAGGTTGCCAAGGTGTAAGGTGACAGGGTTGGTGGGTGACTGCGGGCTGAATCTTTCTCTGATAGGTGTGTATCTTCTGGAGGCAGTGAAGTGGCAAAGTCATCATGCTGAACGGGAGGGATGGGGGAGGAGGTGTCGTTTTGGTGTGACTAAGAGAGATTTAATAGTTTAGAAAAATTGTCTGGGTTGTGGACAGGAGGAATATGAGATGGTGAAATAGTTCTGTTTGGCCCTGAAGGCTCGTGATTGACCTTAAAAGTCTGCAGTGAGTGTTTTGTAATAAGGCAAATCATCAGGAAGATGAAGTTTTCTTCCAGCTTGGTCGTTCAGCAATTCTGGGAAACTCGTCCTCAGCTGTTTGGTAGAGTACTGTGTGCCAGGGTTGTCTGTTGATTTTCGGTACGTGTTGTTGTGTGAGAGAGCAAATGATGGTACAAGGCGGTGCTGATATGTAAGGTTTTAGTAGAAAGTGGTGCTGCTGGTACATTGAAGTGAGAGATTAGTGGGAAAGGAGGTGTAAGAGAGTAAGAGAGAGTGGAGGGTTGAGGTTTAGATAGATATCTGAGTACGGGTCGTAACTTAAGGATAATGAGACAGTAGATCATGTGGTCGTGATGAGAAAGTGGTATGGTAAGTCAGGTTTTGGTCATATATGAGGTGTGGAAAGGTTTGAGATGATCAGATATGGGGCAGAGTGTAGGGTGAATATGATGGTGTACCAGTGTGTCCATCTTTGTGAGTTGCGCTTGAGTCCTATTGGGAGAGGTTGAAGGAGGGATGCAAGTGAAAGGATTGTTTTGGAAACAGAGTCTGGGGGGAGGTCGATTGTGGATGTAGAAGGTCTCCCATATGATAAGTAGTGGGATTACGGTTGGAAAGAGAGTAAGTGGAGAGAGCCAGAAGCGCAGAAGTGGTGTCAAGATGGGCAGTGTGGTAGGGCCTGGCGGTCTGTAGACAACAGCCACTTGGAGGTGCGGAGTGGTCGTAGGAATGCGACAGAGTGCACTTCATAAAGGGATAAGGAGGTGAGGAAGCATAGGTGAGCGTGGACAAAAGGAGGGCATGTGTTCAGTACAGGAGTGGATACCGACGCCTCCAACTCATTGCTGTGTTTACCTATGGCTATGGAGTGTGGCGTAAGTTAGTGAGGCCGCTTGAAAAGAGGTAGGAGTTGAGCAGGTGATACTGACATGGGGGGTCAGACCATTTGTTCATTCAGACCAAGGAAGAGAAGGTGTTATGCTTAGAAGAATAAAGTCATGTATGTATGAGAGTTTATTACTATACAGACCGCGCATTCCAGTATGAGCTCCAAGGATGAAGTGTGTTGTGGGGTAGCACGGTTCAGAGGTGATGTAGTAGTCTGTTGAAGGGATTAGGCGGAATTAGGTAAGAGGTTTAGTCTGTTTGAGATTGCAGAGACTATGTGATCGGGGTGGGTGAAGTGCTCAGAGCGGGGGGCCCATGGGTATATGTTGGTTATGTAAAGTCTCCTCTAGAGCCAGAAGAATCTAGTGAGGCATGAGAGAAGAAGGTGGTGCAGAAGGATATACTGTAGTATATGGCAGGGTATAGTTGGTGCGGAGGGCATTAACAGTGAGGGCAGAGGTTGGATGGCGGCAGAGACCATGGTTGTTAGGGTAATATGCAGGGGGGAGAAGTAGAGTTAGCCATTGTCCACGAGAGGAGTTTGTGTGGGATAAGCAGATAAGTGTTGAGGTAGAGGTGGGAGATAGGCGATGATTGAGGTGGACAAGAAAGCATAGTGTTTAGGGATCACAGGTGGAAACAGTTGAGATGTCTGCTGGGACAGTGATTATAGCGCTCTCTTGGCTGGGGACCTTTTGATGTAGGCTCTCTCGTCTGGGACAGTTTTATGAGGCGACCTCTCTAGGCTGGACGGTTGATGAGGCGCTCAGGTGAGTAAAATTTTTTTTTTTTAATCTGCAACAGTATTGGAACAATTATGAACCGAGAGTCTGCTTGGAAAGCAGAGTCCTCGCGTGTTGGATGTGTAGTTTCATATTCTTGTTTCAGGGAGGACTTAGCTGCGGCGGGAGGAAATTGCAGGCTTATTAGAGGACAAGGCACTATGTGTTAACAGGTGCTTGCAAGTATAGAGTATTTCAACCGCAGACCGATGCCGTGCAGGGAGTCCCAGACCTGAAAGTGTCCGGATGTGCTGCCATCAGACATAGCACGTCAGAGCTTAAGGAAGCAACGAAGCGGCATCAAGATGCGCGTAGGACTCGAGGGCACTGCTCAGAGCACCAGAGTGGTAGGAACAGCATCGTGAAGCTGTAGCAGGAGTGCAAGGACTTGATGAGCACCAACATCATCAGTCAGTTTTCCCAACTTGCCTCCGGTCAGAGTTTATGCTGGCCAGGTTACTTAGGACAGTCAATGTATTAGAGCATACCACAAGCCTTAGCCCAGGTGCCCAGAGATATCAAGTGAGCTCTGGAAAGTCGTTGTATATGCTGCATGCAGCCAGAGTGTGAGTGCAGATGCCCATAAGATGGAGTTTGTTTACCCATACATGCCAACTGCTCCCGTTTTTGGCGGGGGGTGTCCCCGGATGGTGCTATTTGGGGTCCGGCCACCCAGCCCTCCCGGTATAGTTGGCATGTTCCTCCCTTGCCGCCTGCAGCGGCGGGGTCCTGTAAATTGACCCGCGGCGCAATGAGTAAGCGAGCTGGAGCGCTACTCTTGCAGCCGCCGGACGCTCCTACAGGCGGGTGAAGCGGTCCGCAGGCGGCCGTGAGGCTGCACGCCGGCCCAGCTTTGTCTGCACTGTTGCTTAGAGGAGTCAGGAGGGATCGCTCCCCTCCACACCTCTCCTCCGTCTCCACCCACCCTCTTCGTCCCGTATGTACGGACGTCTGTTGCGCCGTTGCATAGCAGGTCAGGCTGCTGCGCGGTGAAGTGACGCGGCGGCGTGCAGGGTAGATGACTGCGCGGCGTGTCTCACTTCTCCCCAGCGCCGCTGAAGAAGAATCGGCAGGAGCTGCCTGCGATGCAGGAGCCTGGTATGGTAAGTGGATTTTTATTATTTTTTTTCATTTAGCTATTAGGGGGCTCTACCCTGGCATCATAGATGGCAACTCATGGAGCAACAGATGGGTCATCACCTGGCTACAATGGGGGCACTACCTTGGCAACAGAGGGGGCACTACCTGGCAACACAAAGGGTTGCACTACCATGGCAACAAAGGGGCACTAACCTGGGCGAAACAGATTGGGGCACTACCTTTGCTAGACATATTGGCGACTACCTGGCAACAGATGTGGCACAATCTGGCAACAGAGGGTACAACTACCATGCAACAGGGGGACGAGAATTTATCTGGCAAACAGAGTGGGACGATCTACTGGCACAACAGATGGGACATCTAAGTCTGCAAACAGATGGGGGCACGACCTGGCAAACAAAGGCACTACGGCAACGAATGGGGGGCACTACCTGGCAAACAATTGGGGGCACTACTAGGACTAACAGATGTGGCACCAACCTGGCAACAATTGGTTGGCACCTAGCTCGTGGCTAACATGGGGCACCTTCACCTGGCTAACAATGGGGCCCACCACCTGGGCTAACAAAGGGGGGCACCTACCGCTAACGAAAGGAGGGGGCACCTACCTGCTACAAAGGGGGCATCTACCCTGGCAACAGCGGGGTGCCTGCTACTTGGTTCTACAAGGAGGGCATCTACCGGCCAGTAAGGGTCCACTACCTGGTTTATGGGGTGGGGCTACTACCTGGCTATTAGGCATCTACCTGGGGCTTTCTTCCGAAGAGCCGTTATTGCAGTGTAAGTGGAGTGGGAGTGAGGCTTTTTTGAAGGGTCCGTGGCATACCTGATCAAAGGGCTGTCCATGCATAACTTGTTGCGCTGCCGCGTAGCGCGCCCCCACTAGATAGTCTCCTCTTTTCATTAACAAAAGAATGCAACTATGTGAGTTACCTTGCGGCTGCACTTGACTGTAAGCCACAATACAGAGCAGATTTTGAATCGTTTAGTGTTTTCTTTTAAGCTGTGTATTCGGTCACCGG
This sequence comes from Phyllomedusa bahiana, assembly GCA_025379985.1. Lineage (NCBI taxonomy): Eukaryota > Metazoa > Chordata > Amphibia > Anura > Hylidae > Phyllomedusa > Phyllomedusa bahiana. The sequence goes on along the minus strand of JAODAL010002290.1, from coordinate 7,740 downwards.
AGGCTGCTCAATAACGTTCCTCAGATGTTCAGGCAACAGATTTCTGGAAACCAGGCCAGTTTGAGATGCAGGGTTATGGATGTTAATTGAGCAGAGATGAGGGAGGTATTCAGTCGAGAGCTCACAGCAAAGCAACTGCCGGTGGGTGGGTCCTTAATACATAGTATCAGACAGATAACCAAAGATTAGAATAGGACCACTCCCTCTTTTTCCTTTATCTGGATTAGAAATAGCTTTTTCGCTGTATAGTCGTTATAAGAAGATAGGCTTTTTGTGGTACACTGTCAATAATTTTGCTTACCTGCACTTGCATACATGATTTCCGACTGATGCTTGCTCTGTTAGGTCACATGACCTGCTCTCGGATTAGCTGAAAAACACTGTGTTTTTGATCTTGACAGGATGTCTGTTTTTTTTTTACTGACTTTGATTCTCCAGAGGAATTGTCAGTAAAGAACTTAAATTTCGAAGGGTCACAACAACCTTTGTTGCCCTGTTTTAGTAACTCATAGGTCCCTGCCCTGTGGCAGCTGAGAAATCATGTATGCAGCTGCAAGTAAGCAACATTACTGACACTGCTATGGACCTAGAAGCAATTTTTTAATGAACTAAAGGGAAAAAAAAACTGGCGTGGTCTTTTAATAGGGTATTCTAGTTTCAGTGAATGACAGTTATTCGTTGCATAATGAAAATTATAATCATCACTGCTTGCTGTACTTTTACCCTTATAGCTGACTTCCAAAGAACGAAGGTCTGTGTTGCTTGCTAAAAGACAGAGCTGTTTGTCCATTACATCCATTACATTTTATTCTCCTGTTGAATGACAGCAAGCAGAGGTCTTGAATGAACACAGAAAGCAAGTCATAAAAATGTTTTATATGCAAAGAATAACCTTTAGTTGTTGAAACTGTGAGACCCTTTTAGAGACTATGTACACGCATTAGGTCTAAATATAATCACTCTGCCATGAGCAGGAAGTAAAATAATTAGTTTTCATCACCTTTATAATTCCAAAGAACTTTCACTCATTTTTTCTTCCTCAGCTAAAAGTCTTGACACTAAGTTATACTGATAAGTCACCAGAATGTGCTGATTATAATAGACTGTACAAAACATGCTAAATTAAGTTAGATTTACCAGTAAAGATTTTGGCACCATATGGCCACTAATTTATTACTAGAGTGTTAATCTAAGCAGGTTACGTATACATGTACATAGACAGTCGAGCCACCTTATTATTTTCGACATCTGGCAGCGTGTAGCTCAAGAAGGAAGTCACGTGTGGTGAGCTGGCTCAGTGGGTATATAGAGTGTGCAGTAGTCTGTCTGTACACATATCCCTCTTTTCTGTCTAGAGTAAAAGGGGCAATTTATGACAGTTGCAAAAAGGTATGATTATTGGCGTTCTGGCCAAGAGTGGTGGTATTTCTGAGACTGCGCATTTCTGGAGCTGTTCTCGTGCTGCTACGTTAAAGTGTATTGAGAGTGGAGAAATGGCACCATTGCAAATAAGCGATGTGCAAACGGCAGAGCACCACAGCCTATTGATGTGAGAGGTGAGTGTTGGCTATAAAGGGTGGACCGACAAGTTGCAGTGGAGCAGCAGCCACTAAAATGAAGCAGGGGGCTATCAGACGTGTGTCTATAACAACAGTTCAATGAACCCTACTGTGTATGGGGCTTCAAAGCAGACATATGGCCACTGCACCTCTGCTAACAAAGTTGCATCACCAGAAAAGGTTTACATTTTCACAGCAGTATCGGAATTCGCATCGCTGATTACAAAGCTTTTCCCCCTTCTCTAATGAGTCACATTTCCTGCTTTAACAAAAGGATGGACGTTGGTAAGTCAGGAAAAAAAATCATGACAAACGCCCTGCAGCTGTTGCTGGAAGAACACAAGCGTATGAAAGCTTGTGTGAACTGTTTTTTGTGGGGTTTTTTTGGGGGCCCGTCATACAGGTGGAAACAACTCTCTACGATTTGGCTTTGGGAACTATGCTTTTCAACAGTCTGCCGCGGGGAGGGGATCTTCCAGCAAAATAATGTGACATTCCCCACAGATAAAATCTGATTTTATTTGGGTTTTACTTGGAAAATTTTGACCAAGATTTTCAAATACCTTTCCCAAACCCCCCAATTTTTTCCCTTTGAGCATTTTTAGGACTTTTTTTCCTTTTCAGGGTCTTCCCTTATCCCCCCTTAAGCAGCAGGGGTAAACTGTTGTCAAAAAACTCCCCCTGAGACCAACCTCCCAGGGGTCCCCCTTTGGAGGGGCAGACCCCCTTCTAACCTAAACCCTCTGTCCCCCTTTGCTCCTAACGGGCCACAATTAATAAAACTGCTTGTCTAAAACTCACTCTGCTCCCATAGAAAAATCAAGCCTACACAACCAATTAGGCGCCCATTTCTTACATATGTGCCTGGAAAAAAAGCTCGATTGGTGCTAGGCACAAAATGAGTTTAGACCTAAACAGTTTTCATACATGTCACCCTTCCCCCTAAGGCTTTAATCACATATTCCCTTTGGCTTTGACATATACAACTTTCTAACCATTTATCGCCAATAGGCTCCCATGCTATAGCAAAAAAAAACTATACCATGTAGTATACATTTTTATTTTGTCCATTTGTAAAGATGTTGCATACAGTGCTGTTTGCAATCATACTCACTCGTCCCCACTCTGGAAACATACTTCGGCATCCTTTTGGTGGTTGTGCCACATTGCAAGGTAACAGGCATGCCACTTTTATTCTCCAGGGGTTTTAATTGTCTTTAAACGCACACAGTCCCCGCTCTGGACCATGGACGAGGCTCGTGTCTGTGTCCCTAGGGCCGCTCGTTACTCACCTCTTCCCACTCCAGCGCCACCCCCGCTGTCGTCCCCGGGGCGCCACTACCCACTCCCAAGGGGGCACTGACTCCTTTTAAAAATTTAAAATTTCTTTGCTGTCACCATGACCGGTCCTGGACCCTTTATTAAATCACTTCCTCCAGCTACCAACGCCAATTATTTTGGGGGGTTTCCCCTTTTCTATTTCTTATGTTTTTTCACTGTTGACTTTTACCCTTTCTTTGAGCTTTTACATTCTCTGCCGCCAGTACTGACCTTCTGCGAAATGACCAGACAATGTTTGTCTGCCGCCTGCCCTGACCTTATTGCCTGCCCATGGACTACGTCTCTACTTACTCCTTCAGTACCACGCTGCACTCCAGCTTTCACCACTAGTGGCCACTTTAGGGGTAGCAACCTGCAGAGAAGTCTATCCTACCATGCAGCAGGATCTGGTGAACACCAGGAGGCTCCTTAGACTTCGTTCCCTAGTGTGGTCTCAAGTCATATCTCGCAGTGACCCTGAGGATCCATTGCACCATTTTATCCAAGTTTATTCAAGTCAGCATTTGCACTTGTTTAACTCCTGTATGGTTCTATTTTCATTGCTTTGTCGCAGTCTGCTGCAATAGCAAAGCAGCAGTAAACTCTTCCTGGTTCTGATGAACTCAAGAAGGTCTGCCAGTTAACTAACTCAGATCCTTCTGATCCAGTCTTGACTGGCCTCTGTTCCTATGGACCATGCCTCAAGCCACCTGGTTTCTAGTTACTTGTTTTTTGGACTCTTCCTAGTTTTGCCCCTTCGATACTTGGCTTGTAATCTATAATTCTTCCCCTGGCCCTGACTTCTGGTTATCCCTGACTACACTTAGTTAAAAAGTGTGAAAATAATTTTTCCACACTCAACAGAGCCAAAATAAGAAACAAAATTACTATATAGCCATCTCAAACACAGGATAATTATAACCTCTTAGGTATTTACAAGGGTGCAGTATAGGGAATAGCGATAGCAAACAAAGGGAGGGAATAGGTGAAGCCAATCTTAAGTGATGCCTCACACCCTATCCAGACCCTATTATGGATCCTACCTACCTAGTGCTACCAATTATACAGGGAACCAACGTCCTGATAAGGACGACCCTGTCTGGATCCTTTTCCCTATCCAAATTTCCCTATGACACCCTAATGCTAACAGCCCTCAAACTGTCACATAAAAAAGTTATGTAAAGAGAAAAGAACTTACATACACGTATACAATTCCCACCTCATGTAGGGTCCCTTGTTAATACCTAACAGGTTATAATTATCCTGTGTTTGAGATGGCTATATAGTAATTTTGTTTCTTATTTTGGCTCTGTTGAGTGTGGAAAAATTATTTTCACACTTTTTAACTAAGTGTAATAAAAGTTATATTTTATTATTTAGTTTGCCCTTCCACATTTTTTCACTTATAAATTTCTGGCGTATTGGAAGTTAACTCATATATTAATCTAACCTTTTTTGTGGGTTTGTATATATTATTCCTGACTATACTTTCTACTTGATGCTTTATGCTGTGTTTTTTGTCTATGTTCCTGTGCTGTGCCCACATTCTGCCTCCTGGCCATATTTGTAGGCTCTGTGCTTTTGGTTCCAGGATCCGTGCTTCTGACTGCATCGCCTGGCTATACTCCTGGGATGTGTGCTTCTGGCTCCAGTTGCTGGCTCCATTCTGGGTATCTGTGTTTCTGTTTCATACTAAATTTCAGTGTTATTTTTTGTTTTATTATGGCTATTGTGTCTCGCATTCAACTAGTAACTATTCTAAGGACCGCAATCACACCCCAGAGTTAAGGGTGAGAACAAGGGGATCTTCTAAACTCCACACCCCAGTCTAGCCAGTGCCAAACCAGTTGCGGCTATAAGGAATCTACATTCATCTTAGTTGAACTTGATGGACATATGTCTTTTTTCAACCGTACTATGTAACTATGTAATGTCAAGAAAGGTTACTGTTTGTTAAAATGTTAGCACCTGCTTAACCTCTTGTCTGAATCAGCGGCAGAACTACCATCAGCCATAGTGGCTGCTATGGGGCAGACTACTGCAGGGGGCCTGACTCGGCCAGCATATCCTGCCTCAGAACACCTGGGCTCTCTGTCCCAAACATTCAGAGGCAGGTCCCCAAAATCCATGGGACTGCGCAGTCCAATTAACTGTTTGCACGTCCTCGCAATGTGCAAACAGTTAAAGCCCTTAGCCGATCAGAGCACCACCAGCACTGTCCCAATTATTCAGCTTAGTAGGTCTTAGGCCACAGACCAGGAGTCCTGACGTAGGCGGTACAATGACGTCACATCATCATGCCGCCCACACAGGGCTTCACTTGGAGAAGCTGGCCTGCCGCTTGACCGGGGAATTGGGAGAGAGGTCTGTCTATTTCTTTTTTTTGTATGCCTGCAGAACCTGTGTACTCTGGTATCTACAACTATCTGGGCACTGTATGGCTTTAATATTCATCGATGCATACTGATCTTTAATAAGTAATAATATAGGGGTATTATTCAGTCACTATGTGGTGGTAATTTGTGGTCATGTTCTGGCATATTCTTACTACTTTGTCTCTGGCTTGTGAAATGCAGCAGCAGCATTTTTTAAATAAATAGGGGCTACAGAACAGGAAAATGCCATGATTTTATAAAAAATTTATTTGTCTAGATCTTTATATATTTACATATAAATATCTACACAATGGATTTATATAATAAATAAATAAAATCATTACACAAATATATACATAAATATATAAAAAATAATAAATATATCTTGGCCCGGCCTGGGGGACACTCTCCCAGACATGGGATCACCACTTTGGTAAATGGAACAGAAAGTCGACACAGGATTCTCTTGAAGTCTGGCCTCCGCCAGCTTTATTCTTCAACACAGCAAAACATATACAGGAAACAAAATAAATCCTAGGCCATCCAGCCACTAACTAAACGTACAGAGAGTCCCTCTCTAGCCGTGGTCTGGGTCTACTACCCAGCCCCACAAGCATGTACTCACACTGTACAGGATAGCCCTTGGATACTCTCCTAGGCCTGCACACGTCCTCCACTGACTGTGAGCCACACTCCCCCTTGGTACACTGAAGACCAGACTATTTAACAGGCCTCTGAGTTGACAAGCAGCTGAGCAACTCTCCTAATTTCCCCCCTGAGTAATTAACTCCCGGTTTACCCTTGCCAGACTGCTGACCTTCCTCACTGACAGCCAACAACTTGGTAACCCATACCTTGGAACTCAGCTGCTGCAGAACATCTAGTGGCGGAGAAATGCGATCTTCTAAGGTCGCACCACCACATACCCCTCCCCTTTGATAAAGGCCGTAGGCCTTTTCACCTTGCACAAACCTTCCTCCAGGGTTAAAGCACCTATTCTGGGATATCCATCCCTGCAAGACACACTGCAGCTGGTTTACTTTGAGGGACACAGTACTTTCCACCGAAAGAGTACAGGAGTCATCCACCAACCTCCTACTTATCCTCTTTTCCCCACTAACCTGCTAAGGACAATGCCTCCCTAACCAGGATTGGGGGATACGTTTACCACCTGGACCCCAATTACTTCACACCTACTAGCAGGGCAACCCCATTCAGTCTCTAGCCTTTCCCTGTCATTCACCACGCTTGCAGGGTGTAATTCTTGCAACAATTTTACCTCTTCTAGAACCTTAGTAGCAGAAGACACTTGGTTGCTACTAGAGACCACATTGGTTTCACAAGAAATGACAACACATTTTTCTTCATGGCTATCACCTCCAGGACTCATAACTTCTGCACTACACTCAGACCCACTACTATCTATAGGGAATGAGCTAGTCTCCTCTTCTGCTTTAGCTATAGCTGCAAGTTCACACTGGGTAATACCTTGAGTGACACTGAGATCTGTGCTAGGGACACAAACCACAGGATCTACATTACCTGCACTATTTGTGCTGTTGTCCACCACTACCACTAGGGGCACATCTGCAACTTGCACCTTACACCTCACGTTCACACAGTGCACTCCGGTCAGTGGTAAACCCTCTGGAACCCAGAGCTTCACAGACAACTGCGGGGCATTCATTTCTCCAGACTTTTCCCCACCGGGAAGAGATAGGATACCTTGTGCTTACTGGGAACCCCCTTAAGCTCCCCTGGTATGATCATGTTAACCCCTTCCTCCTTGGTTTTTCATCTCTCACAGGACACACATCCTCTGCAATACTCCTAACCCTGTTAACCCCAACCTCTAGGGCCATAATTGAGCTAGTTTGCTCCACTGCTGGAGCTGTCCTTCCTAAAGAGGCTAGTTCACTCTTTTCACTACTTCATTATTGTCCAGGGACACCTTTCCCTGGGCACTTCTCTCATTACTCTGTCTAACTGACTTACTGCAGTCATGTGTGGGGATGTTCACATCCCCCACAGGTGCAGCAGACGTCTGACTGCTAACTGGCACCCTCCTGTTCAGACAGAGCATTTTTCCCCAAAAAAAACATTTTCAATAGATGACTCAGCATGCAATACATTGAGTCCATCAACTTGACCAGTCCCACCCCAACAGTCCTGCAAATGCTTCCTGGGGTCTCCCTCCAGTCCGGCCAAGTCCTCAACACAATTCTGTATACGTTTTAACAGTCTCCATAGATATTCTCAGCCCAAAAGGACAGTCTTACCCCATTCCAGTCGGGGTCTCCATGCTTTGGACAAAGTCCCTGGACTTCCTGGACACATCTGGTGAAAGTCCTCATCAGACAGGGTGGGTTTTCCCCCCACCCCGGAATCCTGGATCTGGGGGGTGTGATTTTTTGGCTCCCTGGTGGGAAAACAGTCAAAAACACCTCCTGCTGCGAGGGGCACCTCCATGGGCTCCCTTCTGCCCC